>VYXB01009294.1:507041-543035 GCA_013397135.1 Pachyramphus minor | reverse complement strand
TTAGTATGACATTTGTAAGCCAACAGTTGGTAAAATGTGCATGGGAAAAGGTCTGATAGATGACTTTTGCAGGTGAAGTCAGAGAGATTGCATAAACAAATCCTATAGGACAGCATTCCCTTAGCCTCTCTTGGGAAGTTCCCACCACTGAAGCAAAGAGTAANAGCATTTAATTTTTTATTTTAAATGTATATAGTAGGTAAAATTAGGAAAGTACATGAATTTTTTTGTAGGCAACAAAGTCATCTAGACAAAAATTGTGAAAGTTGTATTAGAGCTGCCACAGAAACTTACTTTGATCCATCGCATGGCAATCTGCTGCATTACATCAGATAGGTTTCTGTGTAAAAAAAGGAACTATAGAATGGTACTAGTTAACAGCAGGACATCCACAGATGATGACCACTTGCAGACAGTTGGGAGACTCTGCCATAGTCTTCTCCATAGCAGGGGAAACCCCTGCCTTGCATGATTTCTGGAAAAGAGCTAATTCCCTGAAATCCACATTCTGGAAAACATTTTAATTTCTTTTTCAAATTACTGGTTAAATTAGTTGATTAAAATTCACATGAAGACACACGATCATGCTGCTCAAAAAGGGAAATTGCTGACTGTGGTCTATTTCTAGCCTCTGAGTTTGGCCAAGTTGTAAATTTATATGGGGGTCTGTGAATTCACGTCTTACAGCAGGGATCAACTCATCAACCGTAACCCTCAAATGTGTAAAGCACTGCCTGCCAGAAATCTCTGGACACTGGTAGCCAGGAGCTTTGGAGTCTCACAGATACCTCCCTCAAGGTGCTACCCACCAGAGCTAGGCTGGTTCTATGAGTATTTGCCTTTGGGATCAGTGTAATACATTGCTGATTCTTCTCAGTCATGTCCATGTGCTGGCCTTGAACCGTGACAAGTAGAGAGCCTGATCTGTCCCATCCTTTCAGCTCTGTTTGAAAACCTGCCAGGTAGTACCAAGTGACAGCATTGTGTCTGTCAACAAGCTGTTAATGTGGATTAGTTTGATTATTCCTTTTTGTATTAGGCTGCCTTAAAAAGGTTGTAGTCAGCTATTTTGATCTGGTAAAAAATTAAATGAGGCATCCAAGTGTGATAGATTGAAGGCAAATGAACTGGCTGCAGAGAAATATAAGGGAAAAAGCAAGAAATTAACTTAAAATATCAAGAGTGATAGCCGGAAATTAAGGTTTAAAATCTTTCAGGAAACAGCTTAATTAACCCAGAATCATTGCCAGTGAGGGCCAGCAGGCAGTTGCATAGGAAATAACTCTAATTACAGCATTGGGTGCATAAACCACTGTCATGGCTTAACCTCAGATCAGTTGCAGAGACCTCCCTTCCAGACCCCAAAGCCTCCAGCAACAGCAACAACTTTTTGTTCTCTTATCTACTGGCATTTAATCTGGATGTCATTAACGGTGAGACTGCTACAAAATAGTGGTCCTTAAAAGGCAAAACTCCACATGCTGCTCTCAGAACAACCAGGGCCCACCTACTAATTAAGAGGATGCAAAAGGCCATTGTATGTATGTTATATGAAGAAGAATGATGGGAAACATGAAGTCTAGGTGCTAGGCAATGAACTGTATTCAGAACAGTCTATACTGAAAATTGTACTGCCACAAATACAAGCAAGTAAAGTTAATGCAACTCAAGAAATTACTGTTCATTCTCCAGTAAGTTACTTTCCTTCATAATTCACTGACCGTGAGCTCTTAGTCTATTACAGTGGGAAGTATAATGGTTTATTTAAGATTAAATGCAGTCTTTATAGATTATACTGTCATCTGAAGAGATCACAACCTTAGGAGACATTCCATCAGATGAAATATATTTTTATGAAATATAATTGAGATGCTTTCTTTCCTATGTATCTTGGTTAATATAATTCTCTCAACAAGGCTTTTCATCTTGACTATTTTTAGAGTGTATAATCCTCCACAGGTGATGTAATTTTTTTTCATGTTTGGTTTTTTTTTTTCATGGCTACAGATTGTGACATGATAAACTTCATACTGTGGTCTATTAATGTCAATGATCTGAAGAAATGTGTTTTGCAGCAGGCAGCTGCTAATTAAAAATACATAATACAAAAAACAAATTCATTGTGAGAACTAAAAAAAAAAATTCTTCACTTATGAAGAAATAAAAGAAATTGTTTTGCTACAATAATCAAAAATTTTTCTAAAGGAGGGAAGCCAAGAGGCAGAAAGAACAATTTCCCAGCTAAAAAGCGTTCAAGCTCACAAGATGTCATCACAGCTTTTCTTGAGACTTGTATTTCTTTTCCTGATGGAACTGGAAGCCAGAATTCTCCCTTTAATTTTGTTGGGGATGTATTTTAGCTTAAAGAACAGAGTCTGAAGGGAAATCAATCTTGTAGTACATAAAAGATAAATTGTAAAATAGGTAAAGAGGAAAGGAATAAAACATGCTCCATATCCACTGGAGACTGGACAAGAAATAGCCATAAATGCCAGCAAGGGAAATCTGGATTTAACATTGAGGAATTTTTAACAGTCAGAACACATAAATCCTGAGAAAATTGGCCAAAGCCAGCTGTGGTGTTAGGGATTTTTAAGTATAACTGAGATGAGAGGTTTAAAGAAGTTAGACAAGATATTAAAGATGAGTTTAAACAACTGTGGGAAATTATTTAGATACAGTTGACTCTACTGAAAGAACTAGGTTGGTTAGGTGGTGATTTTGGGTCTAAAATTATTTGTTGAAAACACTTCCAGACAGGCGTGTTCTGTCTATTAATGTGCCCTTCCAGGACACAATTTAATCAGAGACTGCTTCTCTCCAGGTTTAGGACTGGCCCTAAAAATCCCTGTCTCCCTAGATTAAAGCAAAATGGGGACATTTTTGCAGTATGTCTTTGACCCAGTAGAACTAAGCAAAATTGAAAACTAGTAAACTAGAATATGGGACATTCCAAAAGTTTCTACCAGAGTTAAAAAAAAAAATAGTTTAATTCATAATGTATTATTTCTTTGACTCTGAGAATTTGCTTTGTAGGACAGAAAATGTTCTATGTCACCCACCTTTCATTCTGCTCAACATACACGCACACATTTGGTTTACTGAGAAATAGAAACAATTGTAATGTGGAACTTTTCAGCATCATTTTGCTTTACTTTTTTGTTGCTATGGTTTTTAGAGAAATTATTTTGAGATCTTGGGGCCTGTTAGCTTGAGGGTTGAATATTTGGTGGGTTTTTTTCTGAGATTTTGTGTACGGATGGTGAGGAACAGAAAGTTCAGTAAGATAAAACTCCTGTCTATTCCCTCTGAGGATATTTGTTGAGTTAGGGAAGATAAAAGTTCGAGCAGTTTGAACATTCATTATCTTAAGTGACTTTCTTTTCTGAAGACTTAGATTTCCTGTTTCAGTGTTTACTCTTCCTGGGCAGGTGGTGTGATTGTATGGAGCAGAAGAAATTTTACCGCAGTTGCATTAGCACCATTTTCGTCTTTTCTGTGATGTTGCCAACTGTTTCATCTTAGTAAGGTTCTTGCTGTTGGTTAGTGATTTAGTTGAAACTCATTTCCAGAAATTTTACGGAGAATACAGCAGTGAGGTAGATTTTACTTTTTGTTAATTATTTATTCATGATCTTCTTGGAGAGACTAACTGTTCATTCCTTGGTAACTTGGTGCTGAATTTCCTATTTTTCTTTTTTAATGGCATTACTCTAGATATTACCTCTTCTCTTACCACACATGGATTATTCTGAATCATGGAAAAGGATAAATGAGAAAAAAATCCCTGTATTTTACATTACCTCATAGGTAAAGGATTTTTCCTTATATAATTGTAGGTCTGCTTCCCTTCTTGGATTTCATCTACATTTCTGATTTACTTTGATGAAAACCTAAGATCTGACTCACATCAAGGAGTAAGGTTCTGCAGATTTTAACTTCAAATATTAAACTCTAAAAATAATGCACCCTTAAAAAATACACCTTCCCTGCTTTCAGGAATTTTACAAATTGTCCATTCCTAAACATAGGGTACACCATGTACTCTTGAAAAAAATGGCATCTGAAAACCTTAAAAAAATTGTGTAGGAGGGAAAAACTATATAATTTTAAATTTCAAAGCACTGCATGTGACTGCTTCAGGATTTAACTGTGTCTACAGCGTGCAGAAAATGAGCGCAGTGAAAATTGATAATTTTTCAGATATTTTCACATTATTTATAGGCTTTCACTTAAAATTTAGCACTTAATCTCAACAAATATGGTACATTTAATCCATAAATACAGGATATAACTGAAAAATGGGAAAAAAGGAATTTGTGTTGCTGGTGCTTTGGGATTATTCTCTGTAGTCTTTTGTGAAGGCAGGAATATTCACAGAAATGTTGTTGGAGAATATTTGACCAATCTAGATTTTGAATGTTTAAAGTAAATCTTCATATCATATTCTAGATTCTAAGAGCAATACTGGCAGGAATCAGATCCAAACATATGTGATGCACATAAGCAATGAAATCCAATTGAAACTTTTTAAATTGCACATGTTGATATGAACTGCTTGCTTGTGAAAAACCTTCAGAGCAAAACTCATTCATCTAAGTATCCACTGTGTGACTCTGAACAACAAATATAATTGAAGAAACTGTAAGCTAATCTTGAACAACTTCTGAACAGAAACATGCTTGATCCATCCAGTTATTCGCAATGTATTTGTTCAACTGTAATAGAAATGGTATCTGCAGAGGTTGCCTCCAGCAAATTATATCACCACTAATATGATGGTCCCTTGCCTGCTAAGTTTATTCCTATAAAACTTCCGTGTCCAGAGAAGGGCAACAAAGCTAGTGAGGGGACTAGAGAGTAAGTCATATGAGGAGCAGCTGAGGGATCTGCGATTGTTTAGCCTGGAGAAATGGATGCTGAAAGGACACCTCAAAACTCTCTACAACTACCTAAAAGGAGGTTATAGCCGGGTGGGGGTTGGCCTCTTCTCCCAGGCGACCAGCAACAGGACAAGAGGAAAAGGTCTCAAGCACCAGAGGATGTTCAGGTTGGACATAAGGAGAAATTTCGTCACTGAAAATGTTAGAACAAGCTGCCCAGAGAGGTGGTAGAGTCACCATTCCTGGAAATGACGACTGGATGTGTCATTTAATGCTATGGTTTAGTTGACATGGTGGTGTATGCTCAAAGTTTGGACGAGATGATCTTGAAGTCTTTTCCAACTGAAATAATTCTATGATTCTATGATCTCCTAATATCTGCAAAATGTTGAAATAAAGGCTTTGGGGTCGGGTGTTGTGGCTGTGATGGAGAGCTGCAGACATGTTTGAAATGACCAATACTGCATAACTTTTTGTGTCCATGAACACAAATGCAGTTTTTAGTTCAGTGACAGATTATCAGGCCTTTCTACAGTTTGCGCTCCGTTGTTACACAAAGATTATAAAGGTTCTTCTCATTGCAATATTTCTGTATTTTCCTTTTTATTTTTTTTTAATTATGGTATATATTTAGCACAGATTTATTGGAAATTCTTGTGCTTTTCACAAGTGATGTATGAGCAATGAGTCCAGTCTTTGAGGCCCTCAGGCCCAGATGTCATGCTGAGCATACTTGGGCCATAAGGACCCACTCGTGTACTTGATCTGTAGGGATCCACATGTAGGCTGTTTCATTCTTGCTTCCTGCCTATTGTTCTAGGTCTGTCAGCAGAAGCAAATCTGCTCAAACTCCAAATGTATTGTGTGGGCCCTGTCAACTTTCTGCTGTTTTCCATCACATCAGAAATGTACTTCACACTTTCTTATTTCACTCTGACAGGATTGGTTCAGGTTGATAAATGTTTAGACCATGTAATCATATAATTTTCTTATCTTTCTAAGATGACATTCAGCAACTTGTTTTCTTATTACTTCCCCTTTGTTATCTTGACTGGCATCACAACCTGAGGCCTGGTATTTCCATCATTCATTATTTGTGCCCTTTAATTCTCTAATTGTTTTCATTGTACCACCGTCTGAATTAAAGTCATATTGCCGTGAGAAGACAAAGAAGCTACTCATGTTGGCAGAAGAGATTACTAACTATCAAAGCTCTAAGTTGTCTTGGGTGCAGGTGCCCAGATGCTGGCCATGCGGGCTGTGGAGGAGAGGCTGGGATTGCCCTGCGATGGACATGAACAGTTCCAGCTGGCTCCAACTGATCCACCACACGGCACAGCTGAGCTCCTTGGTCATGCTGGCAGTGCCCCTGGGAAAATGTGTTTTAGAAAGGGCAAAACTTTTCATGTCAGAAGTAAAAAGTGTGAGGAACAGCCCTGTGACACCGTGGTCAGAGAAGGAGGAGGAAAGGAAGTGCTTCAGGTGCTGGAGCAGAGAATTTGCAGCCTGTGGAGGACCACCACGGAGCAGATGGATATTTCCTGAAGAACTACAGCTTATGGAGAACCCAAAATGGAAGCAGATTTTCCTGAAGGACTGTAGCCCCTTGGAAGCACCTGCATTGAAGCAGGGGAGAAGTGTGAGGAGAAAGAATTGGCAGAAGAGATCTATTCTGGACTGACCAGGACCACACCCCCCCATTCTCCATCCCCCTGTGCAGCTTGAATATTAGGATCGGTGGAAGAATTGGAAATAAAGGAGTGAAGTGAGGTCTGGGAATAAGTTGTGGGTGGAGGGAAAGTGTTATCATTTTTTTTTCTCTATTCAAATCTAATTTAATAATCAATAAACTGAATTTTCCCTGAGTGGTGTGCATTGTGCCTGTGATGGTACTTGGTAAGTGACCTCCCTGTCCTTATCTAGACTCACAAGCATTTTTTCCCCCACCTTATTTTATCCCCTTTGTCCGAATGAGAAGGAAGGTGAGAACATCTGGGTGGGTGTTGGCAGCTGGCCAAAGTCAACCCACCACACATGTAAACTCAAGAAGTCAAAAGTACTTTCAATTAACAAGCATTTTTCTAAAACTAACACTGAAAAGAAATTTCTGACTGCTATTTATGAAATATAAAAAAATCTACATACACCTAGATCTAGTGTGGATTGGATGGATCTTCTGTGTTACCATTTTCTACCATATTTCCTCTTTTGAGTTATCAGACTTCTTCAAGTTTACCATGCAAGAATTGTAAATTCTTATTGTGTGAATCCCTCCTCACTTGGTCCTGTCAAGTGATTATTTGAAGATGTGCCTTCAGCTAAAAAAACACATGGCAAATAAGGAAATGCTTTTCTACTATAAAATCTACTTGATATTTCCTCATTGAGTGTTACAACATGGGATTTGCTGTATTCTACTGAAAAGAAAATGTTCATGTTCAAAATCTCCATATGATATCAATGAAAATAAGGACTGTGAAGAAAAATTTACTTTCCTGGTGCACAGAAGAAAACAGGAACAAGAGACCAGGTCCGTTAACCCTGAATACTGAGTCTAGGCTATTTTAAGAACAACTGCTGTAGGCCTAATTCATGAGGTAGGTGGTCTGTTTCTTAATCTGTACAGGATTTTATTTTTTAATGTTTGTAATTCTTGATTTCTATTCTGTTTCTCTTTTTAGATACTTTTTGTAATAAAGAAGGAAGGAATGGGAAAGCAAGGAGATGCAGAATTGTGAAGAACATATTTGAGAAGGGAGGAAGAGAAGTCTTGAGCCTTCTGAAGACTTAAACATATATAATATGATTATGTACTTTCACAGCAACCTCATATGATTTATGCCAACTAAGTAAAAATTATCATCTAGTGAAAAGCTTGATGAACTGGCACTTCTCTGAAACATTACAGACTTTTAAAATATGCTACAGGGCTACCATAGTTAGAAATATGTAATTTATATAATATGTAACATTTGTAATATGCAGTCCTCTGATAGACTGATTTTAACAAAAGTTGTACAGACCTGTTATTCCACTGGTATAAGCAGTATAATTCCAGGCACAAATAATGCAATTATTGGCCTTGAAACTTTTATTTCAAGGTTTTATTATCTTTTTGGATATGGAATCTTTCATTAAAAAAATTAAATCCTACCTAACATCCTTTATTTTTCTCCAAGATAATTTTATTGATATTATTAAAAATGATTCTGGAATCTCAGTGTGGTTTACTAGTTAAAGGGTTGAAGGATATTTGACAAAATACTTGCTTTATACAAAACCTAATTGTTTGTATTCAGAAACATAAACTATGCTATAGTATAGGCTTACTGCCTTAAATGCAAAGTAATATGGAATCTTTCCCTCTGGATTTTAAAAAATGCTAAAGTTTGATGAAAAAGCCACTAATTGGGAAGGTGAGATATAGGATCTTACAAATAATGTAATTCTGCTTTTTCACTCAACTGACAACCTCCTAGTGTAGTCATGTATACTTTAAGGATGAATTCTTACCTCTGATGAAATGCTGCACAGACTTCATCCCACCGAAGCCAATGAAACTGATCAGAATTGCACACGTGGTTAGTCCAGGCCTTAGTTGATAACTTTCCATGACAAAATATTTAATTTGGTTTTACTCCTGTGAGTGGTGTTAAAGCCTATAAACAGTTAAGCCAATGAAACCAAAAGCAAACCACCCAATTCCAAAACAAAACAAATAAACAAAAGAAGGCTTATCCTTTGGAAGAGAGGATGTACTAAAACCCACACATTTCTGGGTGGCAATCATCAAGGAACTCCTACCCCACCTTTCTGGGACCGGAGAGTAAAACCAAATAATTTTTATCACTTAAGTTCAGGAATAGACTGGACAGACTCTTGTGAGAGATCACAGTCCCTAGGTTTGTAACTCTTATTAACAACAGCACTGAGGTAAAAGTGTTGACAACTTGTGTCAAAACAGTCAAGTGATGCTGTAGCTATACCTTTGTTCTGTTGTATAAATAAGCAGGATGTCAAGAGATGTGCTCATTGCTGTATATACTAGCAAGCATACATGTCTGTGAAGGTGTCTGAAAAGTAATTGTAACAAATAACAGATGTTCATCATTAATAGTCCCTGATATTTCCCTACTGGCCCCTTTTTCATTTACATTCAGGAATCCAGCATACAGCTAGATGTTGCTGAAGTACACAGGATTCAGGGTATTTTAGCTGTGCTGTTTTCACTTACAGAAGTGCTCTTTGAAGCTATCAGCTCCCCCTGTATTTTTTTTCAAAAAGAGGGTTAGTCCATTGCATAGTGAAAGAGCAAAGGGTGGAAATGTCTCCTGTGTTTTAAAAAAAATTAAAGGCCTTTATCTTCATACTCAGGATAAGGGATAGTAATTTGGATAGCATGCAGAATTAATTTCTGTAAATCTATTGCTGCAGTGGCTTTTGAAGGGATGTTGACATTTTTTCAGAAATTAAAAGTAATACAATCCAAGACAAGGAGAACTAAGGCTTTCTTGCCTGGATATTGATCAGGGCTAACCTAGATCAGGAACCCAACCGTGAAATCTATATTGTCTGCAATATACCACATGATAAACATTTTTAGGAGCTGCATGTTTTTGAAAAATACAGCAGCAAATAGTCTTAAAAAAATTGTGTGTGCCTGTCAAAAAAAAAATACATGATCATTTTATATATAGGAATGGCTCAAATTCAGTGGAGAAGATAAATGTGGGAAACAAACATAAACTCTGCCAGGGCTCAGTGTAATAACTCACTGCATAATTTTAAAGACCTATAATATAATCTTTCAAAATATTACTGTTCCACTTTCACAGAAGAAAAGCACAGAGCTTTATAATATTTCTGTATGCTTATTTTACACACACAGCTTTTTGAGAATATCATTTCTATGTTATCCTGATGTTAAAAATTAGACAGGAGTATCTACAGATAGTGCCAAGATGTAGGTGCTAGTAATCCAACAGACTTTTGAGGACAGTCCTTTTGGTGTTTTCTCGAATAAAATCAGTAAAGAGCTTTTTTGTAAAGCCCTCGAAGGGTAAAATTTATAAGATGCTAAAGGCATTTTCCTCCATGACAGCAGGAGCCATGTGTGCTGGTTTTGGCTGGGATAGAGTTAATTTTCTTCTAGTAGCTGGTGTGAGGCTGTGGTTTGGATTTCTGCTGGGAACAGTGTTGATAGCACAGGGACATTTTCATTGTTGCCGAGCAGCACTTACACAGGGTCAACACCTTTTTGCCTGCTCACCCAACCCGACCAGTGAGGAAGCTGGGGGTACACGAGGAGCTGGGAGGAGACACAGCTGGGACAGTTGACCCTAGCTGACCCAAGGGATATTCCATACCATATGGCATCATGGTCAGTGTATAAAGGTGGGGGAAGAAGAAGGAAGGAGGGGACATTTGGAGTGATGTTATTAGTCTTCCCAAGTAACCAGTAGGCGTTATGGACCCCTGCTTTCCTGAGGATGGCTGAACACCTGCCTGCCCATGGGAAGTGGTGAATGAATTCCTTGTTTTGTTTTGCTTGTGTGCAGCTTTTGATTTACCTATTAAACTGTCTTTATTTCAACCCAAGAGATTTCTTACTTTATCCTTCTGATTCTCTCCCCCATCCCATTGGGTGAGTGAGCGAGTGGCTGCGTGGGGCTGAGCTGCCAGCTGGGGTTAAACCATGACACCATGAAATACATCAAGACCTGGTTCCAGGCAATGCCAAGTGTAAGAGTTTATGCCCCATAAATTTCAAATTATGCCTAACTTCTTAGTCCCAATTCATGGACTCTAATGGAAAGTGTCCTTTTGGCTCCTACCACAGAATGAGTTTGACTCCTGCAGTGGATATACACAAAAAATGTGGCCAGCTGGCCTGGAGTCATGTTGTGTCTTGTATTGTCTGAGCCCTGCACATTGTACATTGTGGTAGAGGAAAAGAGGCTGCTTGTAGGCAGAAACAATTAATGGATTGTTTTTGAACTCCAAGCCCATTGCAGAATGGAAAACATTTTTGATTCTCAATACAATCAGAAAGCATTGAAGGAACTCAGCACCTCCTACAGTGTATTATCAGTAATTCTGAGACATTTTTTTATAAATGAAAGTAGCAAACCACAAGTTAATGTGGAAACACATTACAAGTGAACATGCAGAGTACTTCTTGGGTACCTACTAGGACTAACCCAGTCTCTTTCTGCTTGTCTCAAGGTTGTCTGGATTCCAGGTTCTTCCCTCTGTTGAAGCCATTAGCAGGACCCATTCAGGCCCATATATCTTCTTCTTTGCACACCTTCCTGACACTTCGGTTTCTCCACTGTCCTTGTACAAATCAGGGTAGCAGAGAGATCTGTGGTAATATCCCTACTGTGACTAAGGAAATTCTGGGTTTTAAATAAATCCCTCAAGCTGTGGCTATGTATTAATTACCAGGTTGTAGCAAAAAATAACAAATTCTATTAGATCAATTAATAAAAATTAATACAAACTGATTGGAAATCACAGGCACTTTTTCAAAACCAAAGAAGGATGAAACTTCATTGTACATGTTAGAGAATAATTTTTATCTTTAGGATGTCACAACTGCTGCTTCTGCTTCTTGCTGCTTATGCTTACTATGATGATGACTTTTAGACTTGATGTGGCCCTAACATGACCTGTTTATGATCTAGACTCAATTTTGAGAAATTATGTAGAATTCAAATGGTACATATATGTTGTGCTAATTCTTTTTATCAGGCAAATTTAATCAGCTATTAATTACAATTTACAATTTAGCATTTCAAACAATTATAATTTGTTTGAAAACCTCAGGAGACTAAAAACAGCCACAGAGGGGCAGCAGACATTTGCACTCAAATGTTATGATGCTTGCATGCTTTTCTCACCAAATATGTTTACTGTTTTAATGAAAAAAAAACCAACAATCCTGAAAAATTTTAGGCTAGGAAGCACAATCTCCACTTCCTTCCTGAATATGTCAAAATAAGATGTATGAAAATGCATACTTTCAGGCAAAACCCTTTATAATTTTTTTTTTAATTAGTACTTTTTTTAAATCATCTTTTTCAAGGAGGTGTGGTGCCTATTATTGAAGTCTGGGCCTATTATATTACCCCCCTATCTTTTAGTTTTCAGAGATATTGTTAAAAGAACACACAAGAAATGACTGATCCTCACGGGCAGAGAAATTGGTGGCTTTTGTTGTTTCTGCACTAAAGGCATCAAATAAGAGCTCTGAAAACTCCTTGAACAAGTAATTTCCTCTATAGCAGATAATTTTTACTATCTGATAAGAAGATTGAATGTCAGTTCTAATATAAACCTTCTGCAATGTAAGTGAAAAAAAAATCATATTTATGAACAATATTGCCTATTTGATGATTTTCAGGATGTAAACTTGAAGATACTTTGGTAAACATCTTGCATATTAATATACTTAAAATTTAATTTTTATTACTGTTTTGTGTAATTTACATTGTGTTTTCTTTGTTCTACTGTAGAAACTACTGTTTGCAGCAGTGGGCATGCAACTAAGAGATTATTTTAAATAATTTCAGATAATTGCAACATTTAAAAATAGTAGTTCATGTACACTTGCATATTGAAGTATCAGTAGTCTAACTTGAGTAGGATCTTATCATAAGTTTCAATATACAAGCTTACATAGCTTTTCCTGAAAGAGGGCTACTTAAAATAGCTGACATGCAACATTTCATTTTCTGCATGTGATTTATTGCAAAGTTTGTATTGCAGTTACAGACCTCGAAATAAAAGCACCCTGGAATTTTAGTCTTTCAGTTTCAGCAATTTAATTTTTCCAGAATGTGACTACATAAGATGAAAATTCTTATGTTTGTTCACTCAGATGTGAACATTTCTCCAAAGTCAAAAGGAAATCTATTCAGTTCATTTTTAATGATCTGAATATTGTGAGAACCCTGTGGTTTTCATACTTGCAGAAAATTGCTCTGTTGTTATTTCTTCCTGGGTAACTCAGAAGTCTGTTGAATGTAATATTTCAAACTTTTCATGAATAAGGTTACTGAGATGAAATATGAGGTTTACTAAATTTAAATCAAAATGGCAAAACCCTTCAAACTTTGCATATACCAGCTCTGCATCTAACACACTCCACATACTCAGTCTGTAGTTTTCTGCTAATATCTTCAGATTTTGATTCTGCAGGCACTGATACCCCCCTATTGATGCACAACAGAGTCACTGTGCACGAAGAGACAAATAGTAAGCTTACTAGTGTGCCTGAGCAGCTAGGCTGACTGAGTTCTTGCAGGAAGTATTGCTCTTTTCTTAGCTATGTTAAAACAACAAAATTATGCCATAGGTTCTTCCTTTGTCCAACAGCTTGAATTGTCCCTATCTATGTGCTACCCATGTAGACTCTGTGCAAGCCGGAAAAAAAATACAGTGTTATTCCTTATTAAGAACGACTTTGACCTTTTTTAAATTCTCAGGATGCTGACTGAGATGCTGCTAAAAGGAAGCAAAGATTCCTTTTCCAATATAAAAAAGTGTTGGCTGCATGGAAGGTAAAACTCTGACCCTTTCCCCTCTATTTTTAATAGCGAAAGCCTTGTTACTCTCTAAATGTGATATTGTACCACAAATGAAAAGAGAAGTGAAAAATCAAGTGATACATTTCCCATGACCTTCTTCCAAAGCTTTGTTTCCAGGTTTCCATTAACTGAAACAGCCAGTTCAGATAAATTTGAGTTAACTTTCTTTCAGGCAGCTTACCTACTTTGACTAAAGTGCAGTCACTTACACCAGTCTTGCTAAAGCAAGAGTAACCACATTTTGTGATGATGTATCTCCAAATAGTCATTTGATTAGCAGCTCAAAGTCTTAGTAGTTGGATTAAACTATCCCCTGTACCACCTCAGAACCTGCATTTGCACAGTCTTACTATGCATCTATTCCTCTAAAATATATACATGAAATGATTTCTCAGCCTCTGTTGGTTCTTCACTCGTGCGGTGACTTGTTTTTTTTTGTTCTCATGGTAAACCAGATCAGTCGAATAGTCTCTCTTCCTGTCAAATTGTATTTTGGTTGCATCAGTGAACCAGTCCAGTTTTCCACACAGCCTTACAAACCATTGGGTCAGCACAACTAAGACTGGTATATAAATGTCTAAGGATGGTGAAGATGATTCCTCAAGGCCTCTGTGCTCCCAAGCAAAAGGTGCATGGGCTCACCCATGAGCATTGGAAACATTCAAAAGCTTCCAGCCAAATCCCATCAATATTATGGCAGTAATAGATACATGCACGATGACTCGATATATAAAACTGGAGTAAACCACTCTTGTGACAGAAACTTACAATAAAGCTCTGTGACTGAAAGCATGACAACTAAATAGGCTGTATATTGAAAGGCATACAATTAAAATGTGACAAAATTACCTGTGGTTTATTCAAGGGTAAATTTGTCACTGCTAGAGCAGGGCCATATTTTCTCTTGAAATTGGAACTTTTTTGTGGTCTTTAAAAATTTGGACAGCTTAAAACACTAGTTAACTCATTCATGTGTTCATGGTTTCTTCTGGATCTGTGGATGATGCATTTTTTTAGAAACACTATGCTATTGTTAAGGTAGCTAGCCCAGGTACTTCCAGTTACGTGGGCATTTAGCCAGTAATTCTGTGGAGTTACTGTAATTCTGTGGAAGCCTATCCAATTAAATGCTTATCCAGCAATTTCAGCTATTGTTGTTAATCTTTGCAGCAGTATCAAAGGGAAAAAAATTGCTTACGGCTCTCAGAAACAGAGCGATGAGGGAAATGTTACAGAAAACTATGCAGAGAGTACATGCTACTCCACATATTATGACTTACAAAGGAGCATTAATACTCACTTGAAGGACTTCCATCAAAGAAATTCAGTTGAAAGTACTTTGAATGTCTTTTATGCACCAATAGTCAGAATGACTAGAACAGGGGTAACGTTTACAGTGACAGAAAAAAAAGGTGGTAATAGAGGGTCCTATAAGCCTATAAAGGTTTTCTGGGAAGAAAAAAGAGCACCTTTTCCAGAAATGCATATTGGTCGTGAGTACAGCATGCAAGTGGGTTCATGGGTTTGAGGATCTCTGATGAACTAGAAGTCGTAAAAACTGCAGATGATGTGCATTTGTTCCTTAATCACTTGCCATGTCCTTTCAATTAATATATAGATGTTGCTTACCAAATGGCTTGGATGAGCAGATTTTATTATATTTTGTTAGTATTCAAACATTTGTTGTTAATTTTTTCATGGTTCTAAACAACAAGTGTCTTCATGAATGTGTCTGTGACACAAGATAATTGTAACTTTACTTTTATGCTAGAGTATCAATTGCTAACAAGCCTTGTCTGCCTATAACAAGTTCTTACAAGGAACAGCAATTTCTCAAGCACTGCCGTGAATAAAACTCCCTTTCTATAGATGCTAAGAAATGGTTAATAACAAGGGGCACTAAAAGCATCACAAAATCCAAATGTTTGGAATTCAGATGAGGGCTCAAGAAAACTCCCTTACTAAATGCCATGCCACATTTATGACTTCAGGGCAAAATATACGAGCACCAGACAATGCGAACATATTAATTAACGCTAATTACATCTCTGCAGTACAGATGGGTTCTATTCTCTTGACATGAGTATGCAATACATTTGGCATAAATGTCAGTTAATGCGTTTATGCAGAAAAAAATCTGTAGTTTGCAAATACACAATCAGCTGTCTTTTAATTGTGAAGACGTTATATGCTACAGCCCATACAAGCTAACTTGCAATGTGATGGTGAAGATTGTCACCGTCATATTTACTCCATTTCAATAACTCCTGGGAATCCTTAAGGTTTTTAAGGTTTTTAAGATTTTTGCCATTCCTGTTGTGTGAATATTACTAGAACTTGGATGCAGATGAAGTATGGGCGGGTGTTGCTTAACCTCCTCCGTGTCACATAATTCGGAATGAAGGGGAGGAAAGATTTTCTCCTTCAAAATCCACTCTCTGAAAACCACTCCTTTTACAGGTTCTAAACATAACTCACATACACCTGCACTACTTCTCTTGATTCCAGTGTATGTTCCTATACTATATGTACAGGTCTTTGTGCCAGACAATTATTCTCACTGGTGTGAATAGGAGGCAGGATTCCTGTCTTCCTTCATCTCCATCCCTTTGGAGTTTTGAACATCACCATTACTGACCTCCGACAACTATTCTGTTCACAGAATCACAGAACCATAGAATCATACAGGGTTTTGGGTTGGAAAGGACCTTTAATGGTCATCCAGTCTAACACCCCCTGCAGTGAGCAGTGGCATCTTCAACTAGGTCAGGTTACTCAGAGTCCCATTCAACCTGACCTTGAATGTTTCCAGGAATGGGAAATCTACCACCTCTCTGAGCAACCTGTTCCAGTGCTTCACCACCTTCATTGTATAAAATGTCTGAATCAACACTCTTTCGGTGTAAAATAATTTCCCCTTCTCTATTTGCTACAGGTCCTACTTAAAAGTCTATCCCCATCTTTCTTATAATCTCCCTTTTAGTCCTAAGAGGCTGCAATAAGGTCTTCTCAGAGCCTTCTCTTCTGCAGGCTGAATAATCTCAGCCATTCTTTGTAGTAGAGGTGTTCCATCCCTCTGAAAAGTTTTGTGGCCCTCCTCTGGATTTGCTTCAACAGGTCCATATCTTTTCTATGCTGAGGACCCCAGAGCTGCATGCCGTACTCCAGATAAGGTTGCACCAGAGCACAGAAGAGAGACAGAAACACCTCCCTTGATCTGCTGGTCACGCTTCTGTTAATGCAGCCCAAGACATGGTTGGCTTTCTGGGCTGCCAAGTGCGCATTGGCAGCTTGTGTCCAGCCTCTTCCACCAGTACCCCCAAGTCCTTCTCTCAACCCCTTCATCTCCCAGCTGGTATTGATATTGGGTATTTTCCTGATCTAGGTACAGGATCTTGCACTTACCTTCATTGAATCTCTTGAGGTTCACATGGACTTACTTCTGGAGCTTTTCCAGCTTCCTCTGGATGGTATCCTGTCCTTCAGAAGTGTCAACCACACCACTCAGTTTGGTGGTGTCTGCTCAGTGGATCAGGGAAGTGTAAGGCATCCAGCCTTTGCATGCAGACATAGACTAGTAAAAAGTTATCCAAAAATGAACTTAAATAAAGGTCAGACAAAGCAAATGTGGACAATTTTTACAGTTTACTGTTATATTTTCCATTGTGTGAGATTAGGTGGCTATTTTTCTTTGCTCTGTCAGCTCCTTGTAGAACCTTTACAGAGTGGATAAATGTGGGTTTTTTATTTTTATTCAAGAGCTACTATGTTTATTTAGGCATGGAAATAGCAGACTTCTAGTGTGCTTCTGTTCACCTCAGTATATTGTTAAAGTGCATAATCTTAATACACACAGTGACATACAATTCCATCTGAGGAAACACAGTTGCTTGTAACCTAGCTTCTGTCAGTTCCTTCCTATGTAATTTTTTGCTGGTTTTGTTGTTGTTGTTAGTTTGTTTGTTTTTTCTTTTTTTTTTTTCTTTTTTCAACATAAATTACCCTTCCATTTGGAGCAGGCATAGGTGACAAACATTAGATTTCAGATGTTCTAGAAATATTATACATTAATTGTGAACCTGACATTCATTAATTGTCTGGCAAGCTGTTACCACCTAATTCTAAGAACATTTCTATCATTAGTTGAAGAGCTACAATAGCATTCCTATGAGAAGTAATTTACTCAACTGTGCATGGTTAAAATCACAAAAAGGAGGTGGTGTCATTCAGCCTTTAAGAAAAGTAGCCTCTAAGATGCACTGGTTTGAAGTTCTGATTCTGTAGATCAGTTTACTAGTACAGACTCCCATGTCTGTCCAGGATGCATTCAGCAATGGGCCCATTCCATGTAATTCATTCCAGTTCCATTCTGGTACTAGTTTGAATTATAGCACTGACACTGAACGCATGCTCAGAACTCCTCTTCCAGCACAACTATAACTAGAAGATGCTGGTTAAATTAGCTTAATGTGACATTATGTATCACTTCAATTTCTAGTAAAACACCTTATTAAAAGATTATTAAAACAGATTAAAAATACATATTTAGGCTTTTTAAAGAAAGAGTTATTATACTAAAACTTTATTGGGCACTTTTCCACTTAGTCAATGTGACGTCTGTGAGCTTGGCTTTGAACAGGCATGTAAAATTAGGCCTTCGGCATTTATTTCATGACTATCAATTCATTTTAATACTTAGAGCAGATATTCCAGAGCTCTCAGGAGATGGTAGTAATAGTTCTCCCAAATATATTAGGTATTTTGGAAATGTCTCTTTTTAACTGGTTTTAAATAGTTATTTGCAGCAAAGGAAGTGTCAGTATGAAGCTCATTCATCATTATTTCAATGTTCTACAGTTTAGGGCACACTGGTTATATCTCTGGTATTTCCTGGACTGTTAATTTAAAATTCTTAGTCTTTCCCTCAAACTCTTTGCCTTCTCTCATTTGTACTACTGTAATCAACACCAACTTCTTATCTCATAGCATACAACTTGATATCAGATGTCTTCTTTCTCTGTCCACAACTATTATGCATGAGTTGCAATATTTTTTCTTTAAGACTCTCTTTAATGTGTATCCTCTTCTAGCTAGCATCACAGCTAAACCTGTAGTGCAAGATAACAGCATACATTTTTTTCTCTGATACTGAGTTTTCTTTTCCTAGTCTTGATACTGCCTTTTCTTGAACATTTGAAAAAAAACCACAACATTTTTTGATGTTATGTGACCATTCTCCATGGGTTTCTCCTCTATCACAAATTGCTTATTTCTGCTAACTCTATTTTACAGTCAGCATTATCACATTTCTTATCAAAATGTGGATATCTACATTTGCTTGTGAGTGACAGCAGCCTACTGCGCTCCCTTGCTGAGAGTTCAGAGAAGCACCTTACTTGTAATGCTCCAGCTGTCCTGCATGCTGGGGAGGAAATCTTTGTGCATATCTGGAAACACTCCAGTAGCTACAAGTTGCTTCTTTTGCATGATATTTCCTAAAAGATGGGATACTGTCAGGTTAGTGTGCTGTGATCACTGCCTCATTTTTTCCTGGTCCCACTTTTATCATCTCTTCAGTGGATCATTTGTCTTCCATCATTTTTTATTTTGAAAGGGACTGATTTTGTTAGGTTGGCATGAGCCATAGTCTCCTGTTACTAAAATCTGAGTAAATAATAATAATGCCTAATTATAGTAAATACTTGAATAATTCTATATATCTTTGAATTGTGTAGTTAAAACTTCTGGTGCCATTTTTCTTCTCACGAAGTAGTTGTTCTGACTTTACAGTGACGGCCAAGGAGCTAGGCTGTGAAGCCACACAACACTGGATTGCTGAGCAAAAGAGCTAAACTTGAGGTTCCTGAGACCCTTACCTTTCTAGAAAGTATGCATCTGAGTCAGGGCTGCAGGAAAGTCTTGACTGAACATTTTTGGAATGGGGTACCTAACCATCAAATCTCCCTTACTGGAGACAGAAATAATTGTGAAAGAGGAAGGAATTAAGCCATAGATGCCATTTGGGACTTTTCCCATGTGATTGAAGTTTATCTTTCTTCTAGGTCCTACCATAAGGGCAAGCTCCACTTGTCCATGCTATTTCATACCACAGGGAAACCTGTGAGTATTGTGAGAAAGACAACTAGTCCTTGTCCCTCGCACACTACCTTCCTCCTCAGTCTTGTGAAAGTTCTTGTGTGGTCCTGGACCTTGTCTAAGGCTCTGCACTAGGAAAACACAATTTTCCAGCTCAGTGGAAACAGAAACTTATGGGATTAGGGAAGCTCCTGGCTTTTATGGTGCGGTAAAGGCAGAGCTTCCCAGTGCTACAGTATTATTGTCTGACATTTTCCAGCTTATAACATCCAGGTTTTATTTCTCTATCACATTGCAAATATGTGGGCTGAAAATTTGTTGCCTAAGACTGACTAATAAAAATCTTCATTACAGTTACAAGGCTAAGGAGAACTATATGCTTTTGTCTTTTTCAAAAAAAAAAGGTCTGTCAACTATTTGAGAAGATGTACTGGCAGTACTTTGGTGCAGGGTCCTTGAAATTTGCTGTGCTGTTGATCTTTAATCAAAGAATCACAGCTAGTCAGTTTAAAAACTTTTGAAAAACTGCCACTCTGCCAGCATTACCAGAAATGTAATACTTAGCCACATTTCCCAAAGACTCTGCATTTAGCATCTCAGGCCAAAGCCGAGAAGAATTTTTCTGAACTAGTAGTTCCTACCTAACTGAGATAAACTAGTTTTGAGCAAGGTTTTCTGTTGTCAACTGTCATGTATCTTATACTCTCAAAATTTATGCTTGGACCACATTGAAGAAGACATGCATTGAATCCAGTGTTGATAGATCAAGAGTAGAAATTGGAAAGTGGTGTAGGAAGAGAACAGACTGAAACAATCTGTGTGCAGAAGAACAACTAAGGCAATTGTGAGGTGAAAGAAAAGGGGAAACCAAGACCGTGTTGAGGGATGGAGCAACACAGAATCTACTGTCAGTACTTGGGAGAAAGGCCTAGAACCAAGAGGCCACACTTGGACAAACAATTCTTAAGTGATATACAGGTTTTCAAACATTCAAAGATACTTTCTATGCTCTGGGCTGTGTAGCTCTTACATTATAAGAGGTAGGAATGTTTGGTTACTGAAGGTGTTTGTTTCTTCAACTCCTTGGTGTGGTGAGAAATAAAACCAGGATAATTGTTCCTGCAACTTAATCCAGACCCATTCTGCAATGACTGATAGGATCCTTTGGAAGCCACTATCATCTCTTGCCTGTTACTCACCCTAGAATTCTCCAAGTACTGTTACTCAACCACCATTGGGATCCAGTTCATGGAATCCAAAAAGTTAGCTGTTCTTGCAGTAAATGGTAGCGAATAAGCAAATCAACTGTGGGAAGCAGTGTAGTAAAGGAAAGAGAAAGTGGGAAGAACTGGACTGGTCTGATTGGGTAACCTCACTTTTAGGTTTTTTTACTTTCTTTTACTTTTTTTGGTTTTTTACTTCTATTTTCTGTCTCTGTTACATAATTATACATCATGCAAGTACCTTAAGCTAGGCTTCTCTTATCTTACATGATCATCAATTTTGTGTTTGTTTGCTGGATGCTGGACTCAGCAGTTAG
Organism: Pachyramphus minor; assembly: GCA_013397135.1. Classification (NCBI taxonomy): domain Eukaryota; kingdom Metazoa; phylum Chordata; class Aves; order Passeriformes; family Tyrannidae; genus Pachyramphus; species Pachyramphus minor. The sequence continues at coordinate 521,925 of VYXB01009294.1, read as the reverse complement.
CAAATGCTCTTAAAATTTAATGAAGTTAGTATTATGCTGCTTATACTGAAAAATCACATGACATGAGTCACAGACTGACTACTTAAAATTAATAAGTACTTTTGACCTTAGTGTCTCTGTGTTTCATAGTCAGTAAGAGGAGAGAAGTATCTCTAATCTCATTTGTGAAAATAAATGTTTGGGAAGAAGTCAGTTCCCACATTGATGTGTATTATGAAAGAATCTCTAAGGAAATTATTAATTCAGAGCAAGAGTTGAATTGTACAATAAATAGGGCATAAACTACACTGCACAATGAGGAGAAAACAGTTTATTGGAGAATTATTTGTTAAAGGAGCTCAGTACATTACAGGCACTTGTTGAATACTAGCTTTGCAATTTCACTGTTCTGCTAATGTAGTTTTTATGTTTAATATCTGCAGCAGTAGTCTGTAGTACTTCTACAAGAATTAAGTTTAGAGCTTTGGAAGACAATATTTAGAATCTAACTTTTAACAGTAAAATAATTTTAGGCTATAGAAATTATGGAAGATAATTTCATGACCTGGTTTACTGCATAGAAAATACTATTTTATACCGTGAAATTGGTTTCTGAAATTCCTCCTATCTCTATACGTTATGGTTTTATGATCTTTAAAGAAAATCAAAGGTATTTCTCTTAAAAATAATTTTCTGATAATTTTCTTAGTTTTAACTACAGAGATTACTAAGTGGAATTGTGATAAGTAAGTGAGAAAAAGTTAAGCAGTCACAGAGCAAAGGAACATTTTTGTTTCTATTTGTTTCTTTTACTCTTTTAAACTTGTTATTTACTAATCCTTATTTACATAGCTCCAATAACAAATACAGAATTCAGGGGAAGGTTTGGTGCTTTTTTTGCATCCTTTATAATTATTTGACAGCAGAATCAGGCAACACCAGGACTGACATTTATATTATTAGTCTGTCAAAAGCACATAAAATTAAGCAATAGCAAATGAAGTTAAAAACATTTCAGGACTAACAGCAAGAAAACACAACAAAAATATTTATTACCTTTGAGAGTCAACATGAAGCAGTGGCTTAGACTAGATGTATACTTTTACAATTTTCTTGGACATATATGAGAAGAATCAGAAGCTGTTTGGGACAGCTCTTTAAGAATACTGTATTTCAGGGATTGCAGGGCTGGCGAGAGCAGCTGGGCAGGAAGGGGTGCCATAAAACCCTATGAGACATCTACAGGAATTCTAAGTGAAAACCATTTTTTTTAAATGGGTAAAAACAATAAGCTTAAATAAACTTCCGAGAATCAAAGAGAAGACAGTCAAAGACCTTGATCTTAGCTGCCTGCAACAAGGGAGTGAATTACGAAAACTTTAAATCTCTTGTGGCACAACAATATCACTGCCAATCAACAAAACGGAGAAACAGCACATGTAATCAAGGAACAGTAAGCATGTCAAAGGATTATGTACATTGAGAGGGATGACTATAAAAGAAGGCCCTCTGATTCTATAGTAGATTTCTAAGTGGAATGATAGAGTTTCAACTTTGGTGGCTCATTTCTGATACTTATCCAGTTGGCCTGGATTTCTCCTGGTCTACTTTATCAGGCTTGAGCAATCTCCCTCACAGCTATTTTGTCATCATTTGCTGCATCTTGCCTTTCTCTAAAAGGAAGGACAAAGTGACACATATCTCTGACCAATTTTGTTGTAGTTTAAAGGGTTTGTGAAAGTATGTGTCTCCCTGCCTCTGCTTCTAGGAGATGAGTTTGTCACAAGCCATTTGAAGGCTTTTGTCCAATTATAAAGAAAAATATTTGTGGCTTTAGACTTTTATTCCAATCACTTTGGATTACAACAGGTACAGAGCTGTTACCTTCCATGTAGTTATGCACAAGGATATAACCTCACTGGTTTAACATTCTGTGGTTCCATGAACTGATAGTTTGAAAAAATGACGTTGCTCACTTAGATATTTATTCTGTAGACAGTGTTAAGTGAATGGATAAATGTTCCTTTGAATAATAATCAAGATTGAAATAGATGTGGATTATTTTGTATGCCACCTCCTCCTTTTTTTTTTTCCTTTTTTGTTTCTTGGTCCCTCAGAGCTAGATTTTCAGAAAGTAGGGATAAATACCTTTGAAAAACTCATTATCTTTGAGGGCTTCACACAAAAAGTTAGTAACTGATATTGAAGATTCTAGAAAGGTTGTCTCAGGAGACCCATTTCCTCCTCAGATTCATTATGTGTGGCTTGCTTCTCTTGCTGGACTTTTCTACTATTACTTCTGCTGCTACAAGTAGTAGGAAGTACATTTGCTTAGAGCAGGATGACCTGTGTCTCTGCTCTAGTGATCATAATCCGCAAAAAATCCAGTCAGCAGATGCACAGAACATTATGAACAGTAGCCTTCTGTGTTCTTGATACTCATTTAGCATTTTGTTTGTAAGCAAGCATTTGGACACAGGCCTCTGAGTTTTCTGGAGCAAGAAAGCTGGCACCTGTTCAACACCTCAGTGCCTGCACTTCCTATGTGGGTTGAGTCCTCCCTAGGCAGAGAAGAATGTGCTGTTGCAGAGGTGTCATGCCACAGGGATCTCAGGATCCACTGTGGCACAATCACAGCAGGCAGTTGCTAGTGTCAGGGATAAAGAAATGTCATCTTTGCTCCTTGTTCCTTGCCTCATCCTGCAGGCCTAACCTTAGAACACAAATGCTGCCAAGAGCTTGAAAAGCAAAATTTAAAGCAAAAAGTATTTCTCCCCCAAGCATGATTAAGAAAAATATTTAGGCAACTTTACCTGAGCTTTTTACCAAAGGAATTAAGTATTTGCTGAGAGAATATATTGAATAAAGTGTGGCACTGATCTTAGTATAACATGCTCAGTTGTTGCATATCTTGCTTTTAAAAATAAATAAGTAAAACCAAGTTTTAAGTTGTCCCTATGAAAATGAGAACAAATCATAACTGGCTGTTTGAAAAATGATCTAGAAGAATGTGAAAAAATACAGAGAATAACACTAAGCAGTGAGTGTCAAACCAATGGAGAGGAATTTGACTGTGAGAAACAGTTGCTGAGCATGTAAATAAAATTATAGATGATGAGGGATGGAGTGAGAAAGAAAATAAATATACACAAAGACAGCATGAATAGCTGCATGCCAGCATGTAGTCAAAATAGCATGAATTTATCACACACACTTCAGACAAGCCATTCCTCAAATGTCAGAAAAAAATAGGACTCTAACGGATGTAGAACACATGTAGCCCACCAGTTGAAATTTAATTGTAAAGATATAGGTCTAACAGATGTCTTAAAACCCTAGGATAATAGAGATTCTACACTTCTTTAGGCAATCTACACTAATATTTGGGATCTTCCTGATAAAAATCCTCCCCGCGGTCTAGCCCAAATCCTCTCTGCAACAATGTTATAAGTTTTATTCTTTATTCTTATGACATAGTGAACAATTTTTCTTTCTTCTTTGATGCCAGCTTTTACATATTGGAAGTATTCAGCCTACATTAAAGATCTGTAATACTTTTCATGTCTCTTACAGGTCATATTCTTTGGACATTTTTTATGCTTACAGATTTGTTTTCTGGATATTTTTTGCTTGAAATGCAGTGCTAAAACTTGGCCAGTTTTCCAGGTATAGATTTACCATAGTTGAGATGAAGGGAAATATTCCTTCAAATTCATGTTTTTCCTTCACTGCTTGATGCTTTTCATTTTCCGGAGCAGTATGACATTTCTGAGTCTTGCTCTGCTTGTCATATACTATATCCCCAGGAACCTTTTCTGCAGAACTTCTATCTAGAATATCATAAGCATTTCATAAGAACCTGTGGTCTTTCATGCCTGACTGAAGGGCAGTACAACCCAGAACCATGCTTACCACTGAAGTCATTATGCAAAACTTCCAAGAAGGGCATAACAGTGATCCTACCTCTGCTATATCTTCTCAGTCAAAGAGCTTCCTGGACTGTAAGCCATCATATTTTAGAGCTACAAACGTTTTTGAACTCATTTGTCCTTTTAGTTTCCAAAGTATTCTGTGACAATGAGATCCACAATTTAGTTATTTATTATATTAAGAATTAACAATGTTTACATTTCTCTGAGGGCTTCATAGTTTCTGTGAAGTTAGAAGTAAATAATAAGCACTCCTCATCCATCTTATTCAAACCATTTACAATTTTATATCTCTCAGTCATATCCCTCTGTATCTTCTCCAAGCATGGAAAGTCTTGGCCCTTTGTCTCATGCTTTTCTTCTCAGTGACTGACTCTCCTTTGTGGCATTTTAAAAAAATTCTCCTTTGAAAACATCTTATCAGAACTGTATGAAGTGTTCAAAAGGAGCACCAAGATGAGTCAACACAGAGATAAATGGGATTTTCTGTTTTGTTCTCCCTATTTCTAGTAGTTTCAACATTCCATTTATTGGGGTTTTTTCCCCACCTCCAGTGGTTCCAGACCTCTTTCTGAGAGATAACAGACACCGTAGTTTGAGACAGCTGTTGTATATTTATAATTAAAATATTTTTACCTCACAAGCATGGTATTATACTTGTCACAATTTAATTTGGTTGTTTTTATTGGAGAGATCTTCAGTATTTGAGATCCCTGTGGATTTATTTGCAGTCAGTTTTATGTTTGTCTAGCATGCATAATACTTCACCCCCTGAAAATTCTTTTCTTTCACAATTCCCTCCTTTTCCATATGGTTATGTCTGCCAAATATTCTACCTCAGATTCTCGGGGTGGGGGGGTGGTGTCTCCACTCATAGTTGCTTCTAATTGTGAAATCTGATTATTTAATCCTATTCTTATTTTTATATCTTTTGTATAACAGTGTAAATTATTTAAGTACCTTTGATATCTATGAAAAAACAAAATCAATCAGATGACATTTATCTCATTTCCTCCACAGATCTCTAACAGGTGAGTGAGGCATGACTCCCCAACAGACGTTTCGCTGATTCTCTGTCAGTACACTGCATCTATCCATGTATCTATCCATATAATATTTAATTATGCAGAAAAAAAACTGATTGAAAAGATAAATCACTGTTCAATTCTTTTTGCATTCATTTTCTAATCACGTTACCTTGCTTATGAATGAGAATCCCACATAAGAAAACATAAAAAGCCTTCTTAAAATCCTGCTAGATTCTCTTTTTCTTGAGCTCTATTACTCATCAAGAAGCAAATTAGGTGACCTGTCATGATTTGTACTTGACAGGTATACGTTGGCTTTTACATATCCCATTTATCTTCTAAATTCTTAATAACAGTGTCTTCCACTACTTGCTTCATCATCTGGGGGTAAACTGTCACATTTATTAAATCCTTCTCTTGATAGTGAGTTTACTCTGTTTCAATGATTATATCTTCTAACACAGAATGAGTTAACATCAGTGCTGAATTAATGGAATCCAACTATTCATTTGCTATACAATAGCCCAGGGCTACTACAATTCTCTATGGGCTATAGCTTATTCCTTTGGACATAACTGAATTCACTAGCCGTCTGGGAGCAAGTCTAGGCTACATACTCTCTGTGACACTAAAAACTGGAAGACACAACATGTTCACCAGACTAGTGATAAGATCAAATTCACATGGCTTTCAGAACTATTCTCTAATATCTATACTGCTTAATACAATATGATGACTAATTGTGCACCAGATGTGTTATAGGCAAAGCAAATGACAGAATTAATTCACCTGAGAGACAGCTGGCATGATGCTTGGACAATATATTTTGAATGGCCAATTAAATGCCCCATATTAAGTTAGTTTGTAGGAAGTATCAGAAAAGTGTGCCAAAATAATGAATGAAAAATAGTGATCTGCTCCACAACGTTTTCTTTAACAGACAAAAAAAAAATACAATTAGTAAAAGCTGTGAGCTAAGTTTGAGCAGGAGTCATGATTAGCTCCTCTACGGACAAAACATCCTGTGCCAAAATACATTCTGTGAACCTCAGTTCAGTTGACTTTTGCTAGCATAAACTTCACTCACTCCAGTACTGTCAAAATGTGGCATAGAGACCCAGTAGGTCAGTGCCAGAGCAGATCAGTCCTGCTCATTACAGGGATTGATTCTCTGTTTGTGGTTTGATTCCTTGAAACTATTTGTCATTACTGTCCAATTCCAACTTGAACAATGCTGTTGAAATATGTTGCTACTGATGTAACTGTCTACTTTTATTGCTGAGTACTATTTATGCCATCATTTCTTAATCTTCCAACTCCTGATCTTTTAGTGTACATCCTTCTTATGCATTCATGGATTTTGAACACTGAAACAGGAACAGCATTGTGTCAATCTTTTCTGTCATATTTGTTATACGGTTTCTTTTATACGTATTTGAATTGTGCTTTGTGCCTCCCAATATGTACCTAAGTTTATTGTTATTGACTCTATTTTATAAACGCGTCTTTTATTTTGGATTTCTAGTCCAAATTAGGCATGCCATGTACTGCCATCCGAGAAGCAAATCTGATTTGGAGTGCAAATACAAACTGCATTTAGTTTTAAGGTAGTGGCAGTCAGCTATCTATCTGAATACATATCTCATCTCTTTTTGCTTTTCTACAGTTTTTGCCTCACTTCCTAAGGAAGCAAAATTTACTTTGTTGCATGTTCTGTCAGTCCAAGTCTTGCAATAGGTTTGGAATCTTCTTGAGAATTTCAACCAATTTTGACAGTGCTCAAAGTTTCAGTGTTAAAACATTCCCACAAGCTGAGTGGAGCCAGGTAGAGCATAGAAACCCAATTAGTCTCCCACTGAGGGTAGAACTGCACCTAAGTTCATTGATATGGATATGCTCTGCCTCAGACAATGTAGACTAGCTCATTAACTGCCTATCACCAGTTTTCTTTAGGCTGTGCCCCATTCCATTTTTCTTTCAGTTCATCCTGTGATTTATTATTTGTAGTCCCTCTTTATATGAAACAGTAATTTTATGCTGATTGCATTAGTTGTATTTAGTTAATTTATTATTGCTTGGGGGCTGGAATCCAGGGTGCCCATTTATTTAGTTAGTTATTTTTTTACATTTCTACAACCCCTTAGTATTTTTATTATTTCTGGAATTCAGCTTTTTGTTTGTTTGTTTGTTTGTTTTCTTTTCATGGCTTGTTCTCAGACATCTTGAAATGCTTGCATTTGTTCCTTGATGTTGAGTAATATCTTGCAAGGTTGCTGATGAAATCTGAATCTCTCAAAATTTAGAAGGTTGCTAGTGCCCTGCAATACAAGACTTGATTTACATACAAACACATGCACATATATAAGTAACCTTACAAAAATAATTGCTTCCTTTTTTAATAGAAATACTCTTATTTCTGGATTTATTAAGCACTGTTGCTCTGATTAGATCCAAGACCTGGATACTTTTGTTATGCCTCCTTGCTTTTACTACAAAGCCTAAGAATTTGGTCAGCAAACAGGATAATATTATTATAAGTCATAAAACCTCAGGAAACTTGGCTTAATGAATTCTATTGCTTGTTCTTTCTTTCTGGACTTCCTACTTCTTCTCCCCTCTTTTCTGCTATATTTCTTGCTGTCAGTCTTGTCTGCATTATTTTTAACCTGCCGCACCTTTCATTCTGAATCTTTCCTGTGCCCTTTCCAATTCTTTCTCCCCTCTTCTCACAAATCTCTCATTCTCTCTTTCCTTCTCCAAGACTCCTCCCAGATATATTTCTCCCACTCTTCTATTTCCCTCATATGCCTCCCACAATCTACTGCTTCCCATCCCTTCCCATGCTATGTCCATACAACTGCATGTGTACGTACATCACATACGTATGTACACACAGAGAACACATGTCCTTGTCCACTTTTCTCCAGTACTTTCCCTTCACCAGGACATTTTGAAATAAGTTTAGGAACATGCTTTTTATATTTTCATCTGAAAGAATTAGGAATTCTTATGTCTTCTCTTTCCTACCTTTTCTTCGTTCTTCAACAGTTCACCTACATAAGAAAGACCTACATAAGAAAGGGACAGCTGGCAACATTTTATTTTAAACTTCACCAGATCCATAATTTGAAATAGCTTTTATATACACTATGCGGTATGGAACATAATCACCTTATCAATAAGCATGCTAGACCAGGTCTGCATTTGGCCTCAAATCACTTTTCCAGATGCATTATTCTCCATTTCCTAGAGCACATCGTAAGTATAACTAAACCCTTAGAATATATATGCCCCAGTTGAAAGATTTCTAAAATCATGAAGTTCATTGTGTTGCATATCTGTATGTATTTTGTAATAATCAGATTAATCAGGGATGAGAACATGAATTAAATTAACTTTATGTTCATTCTACAGGAAGAGTGTACAGGGAAAAAATCACTGGACTGAATGAAAACTGAATGTGGTAAGAAGATGTAAATTCGTTATATAATACTGTAAGCAAGTCCTTAATTTTTCCTAATATATTTCATTATATTAAATCTTTTGTTAAATAAACTATGTGTAGTGTGAGAAGCATAGTTTTTTTACCTAGCTAGGCAGGTAAGTAAAAGGGAGAGAATAATTACACAGAATAATGCCTTTCTTAAAAAAAGTATGCAAGACAAAGTATTTTGAAGTTGCAAATCACACTGTATTTGTTATTGATCCATGAGGAGGAAATGAGATTACTGCAACGTTTTGATTTAGTTGAGGTTCAGTTCAAAACGGCACAAGCGTCCAAGTCCTACTCAAAACACCAAAGCTGTGTCTTCAGTGGGGTTAGACTTCTTCCTTGTTTCTTTCAAGTGAGGCTTACTGACCACCCCCATCTGATGATTCAGAATGTCTTCTTGGTGCATTACAATGGTCACTTCTTGTAACCTCAGTTGCTTCCAGCTACACAGACTTTTTCTAAAAAAAAGACCTAACTCTGTATGCTCTCTAATTCTCCTGCCAGAAATCACTGCCAGAAGAAGGGGCAGCACTGAAATGGACAGCCTGGATTCCAGTCCCCAAGCAGCCTTGCTGGAGACTGAACCACCAGCTCATGCTTTCCACAGAAGTTGCTGTAATCATAAGCTAAATACTTCTAGGTCAGAAATTTTTATGCCTCCCTGTGGAGCTCTGTCACTGTGCAACCAGGAATCAAAGCTGAAGGGTGTAAAGGGAAAACAACAGAGTAGTTTGAATCTGTGATCAAATGATGACAAGGACCTCCAGGGGAGAGATGCATTGCAAATTGTTCCCTTTGCTATACTTTATAGTCGTGCACCAGAAAGCACAGAAGGGAATTAGACCTCATGAGAAGTCTAATTAATGATGAGTTTTAATAACTTTGTAAATAAATGAATTATGGGTAAGATAATACACATAGCAATTTATTTTTATCCCAAAAGAGTAATGAAGCTTTATGTTAATTGGGGAACAGAGCATGAAGATGCAGCTGCTTGTTAGATTGGAATACATATTGACTAAGATTCAGAATTATTCTAGCCCAGGGATTTTCTGTAAGATACTGTCAAGACTAAGGTATGAGGATAGTGTAAATATTGCAATTATGCAAATGTGGATTTGATGCAAATATAACTGAATTCAACGTTAAGATTCCACCAAAAATATGAGGCATATAAATATACAAACTTTAAAAGTTTTCTATGTACTACAAGTGAAATTCTGCGAGCTGGTTATCCAGATGCCATTTTAGAACACAATGCAACCTTCTTACAGTATTTAATGTACTTTTTTGCAGTGACTAACACAAGAGAAAACATAGAGTTGACTGAGTGATCCCACCAAAGTCAACATGTCTGTGGTCTAGAGACTAGTTTATTACTTTGCCATTTATGCATCTTTGGATATAAATAAATGAAGAGGATTGGGAATAGCAACCAGAACTCAGTATTGTTTTTTCCATTCCCCAAGTTAATCTCACTCTAATAGACTCAGGTTGTCTTTGTTAATTTCTCTTTAGCCCCCCCAGCTCTTGAATTCCTCATTGAACTGTGCCTTGTGCTTAACAAAAAGGGTCTCTCACCTGTAGTTCAGGATTTAGAAATTAAGGTCCTCTTCTTCCTTGGCGAGTGTGCTATCCATCTGGCCATTATAGTCACAGAGACTCTAACAAAGAAGTCTTAATGTGCCTGAAACAGTCTGAATTTCTCTCAGGTGTCTATGTCTAAAATTTGTTTAATATGGAGTTTGTGAATGAACAGTTCATCATGGGATGCTTTCAGAGAGAACATTAGATAAAGCCACATCAAATCAATAAATATACTGAGTGATACATTAAGTAATGCTTGAATATCTGTATTTGCAGTGAAACACTTTATGATTTGTGACACTGCTTGATTAGCACACATTACATGTGAGATCCTCCAGAGTTAATACAACTTTACCTTCACCTCTGCAAAAAATGAACTCTGTTCAGTGCAGCATCATAGCATTAATTTACTCCAACTTAGAATTATTTTCTCCTAGGAAAAAACAACTGTGAAGCCAGATGCTTCATCCAAAATGCATCCCAAATACAGAAAAAAATGTCAGTGGTCATAGCATATGAGAAAAGTTTAGTAATCAAATCTTACAGCTCTTAGATGTATAAACAGATGGCAAGGCATCTCGGCAGGTGTTACTACCAGCCCTTTGGCAAGACAAAACCTCTCAGTGGACATTAAGCCTACTAGCACAAGTATTTGAGATAATGCTTCAATATCCTCTATCAAACCTCCTTTGCTAGAATACTTCATTATGTATTTTAGAATCACAACCCAGTAACTAAGAGAAATTGTTCTGAATTTTGGATTTCGCAAAGCCATAATCACAACTGAAAAACAATTAAAAAAGAATTCAACCATCAAGTTAGTGCAGAAAATCTCACTGGTTCCACATCACGTAAAAGGCAATGAATAAATAAAGATGCTGTTTCAAACTCTGCTGGTTATGTTGAAAACATGAGCCAGAAAATGAAAACTAGACTCAAAACCCCCTCTCCTAATAATGTACTTTATGCCTAGAATTTACATGAAATGGATCAAAAGAGTTTTCATGGTTATCTTTGTTACGTGGAAGTGCATCCTGCACTTTTTACATTGTATGTGGTTTAGCTGTGAATTTCCATGTTTCCTGGACACAAGTTAATTACAGATTGTGTGAAGTACTAATTATTGTTTTAAAAATCTCTTTCATTTTCATGGAATCTTTCTTATCTATATAAAACAAAAAGTTAGTTTACCCTAATTTCCTCTCTATCCCTGAGTTTTTATTCGTAAGTTTTTTATAAGCTATTATAGATTCCAATTGTCATTCATATTTAACAGACGGAGGACTATTCCATTTTTCAAAGTCAGGCAAAATCATGTTCTTGTTTCTTTTATGCATGAAACTCAAATTAGATCCGAGTTCCAGTTTATCCTGCTGGATGAACAACTAACTGCAGCAGTGTGTTGTGAAGTGAGCTTTACTGGGATCTTTGCCACCCTGATTCAGAGTTCTCATACGCAATGCCGGGTCACTGCTGAAATGACTCCCCGCTGCAAGTGCCCTCCTGAAGGCACCTAATGCTAGGTCAGGTGAAGGTACCTAATCTGTCCTGGCAGCTTTTATCAGTGCCAGAGACACTGTCCACACGACTGGCTATCTGACTGGTCAAAGTTTGGGTGCATTTGTTTGCCCACATCACTAACTGTTTACATTATAAATTACATGATGAGTTAAACACAACAATATACAGATCAGGGTCTTCAACCCACAAACTGGTTTCAAGGTCAACCAAGTTATGGAGATTCATACATGCACACAACAGTGCCCATTTTTGTTGGTCTTCCTTAAGTGTGGAACACAAAAGTTACAGAAATGCTTTTAAGATAGTATAAGATTTCAGCTGCTATTTGGCTACTTTCCAAAAATATGCAAATCCCCCTCCCAACAAACACAACAATAGAGAACTGAACCTTAACTGGAATTTCTGACACTGGAGAGGGTAAATTTTGCATAACTCATCATTGTCTTTTATGATGAAATGGTGCCACTGTGGCTGAGGAAAAAGCAGAGGGTAATATTTACCTTGATTTCAGCTGGAGTATCCACTTGGGTTCTTATGGCATCTCTCTAGCCAAACACAAATGTAACTGGGTTGGAAGACTACAAGGTAGGTATACATGGCATATAGTTGGCTGTACTGTCATGATCAAAAGGCTTGCTATCAGTAGTTTGAAATCTTACTGGCAGCTAGTTATATTCCTCAAGGAGCTTATTAGGGCTTATGCTGTTTGACACAGCGATTTGATTAGTGAGTTGAAATGCAATCTCAGCATGTGCATGATGTGAAACCAAGGAAGTGGCCAACATGCTGGAGGACAGGGTTGCTGTGTGAATGGCCTGATAGGACAAAGTCTTGCACTCAGGACAAAACCCTCAATGAAATGCTGTAGGCTGGGGACTGACTGGTGAGATGGTAGCTGTGCAAAAAAGGACCTGTGGGTCCAGTTAAAAGCTGGAACAAGGGTCAACACTGCAGCTTTGTTATAATTAAGGCTAATCACATGCCATGCTACATTAACAAGCATACAGCCAGCAGATGAAGGACAAGGATTATTCTCCTCTATTTAGCATTTGTGAGGCGAATATCTACGCTGCTGTGTCCAGTTTGGACATCTAAGTATGCTAGATACTTTGAAGACGAACAGTATCCAGAGGAAGGTAACCAAGCTGATTCCAAGGATTGGAGCATGTGACCTAAGGAGAGGTTAAAGGAACTCAGATTCTCTATCTTGGAGAACACTGAGAGCATATAACCCAAATGCTTCACTGAATGGGGGGTTATGAAGAAGGTGGAACTATATTTTTTTGGAGGTGAATAGGGGAAGGACAAGAGAGAATGGCCCTGGCTGGATAGCAGGTTCCCTCCAAAGCCCCTCTATCCCTCTCCTCCTCAACTGGACAGGAAAGGTGAAATATAATGAAACCTCATGAGTTGAGCCAAAAGAGATCCCTTGGCAAAGCAGACCCACCTTGGAGAAATTAATTTAATTAATTAGCAATGAAAATCAAAATAGAATAATGAGAAGTAAAACTAATTGTAAAAACACCCTTCCCGCACCCCACTCTCCTTCCCAGGCTTAACTTTATTCCCAGTTCTCTAACTCCTTCCTGCCAGCAGCGCAGGGGAATAGGGAATGGGGGTTATGTCACATTGTTTCTGCTGCTGCTTCCTCGTCAGGGAGAGGAGTGCTTCCCCTGCTCCAACATGAGTTCTTCCCACAGGTTGCAGTTCTTAAGGAACTGTTCCAGCATGGAACAGGTTTTTTTCAATAGAGGGTTACTCCTTCAGGAACGCACTGTTCCAGCATTGGTCCCCTGTGAGATCACAACTCCTGCCAGCAAACCTGCTCTGTGCACAGGTCCACAGGTCCTGCCAGAAGCCTGCTCCAATATGAGCTTCCCACAGGGTCACAGCTTCCTTTTGGCATACTGCGCCAGTGTGCAGTCATCCATGGGCTGCAGGGGCACAGCTGTCTCCCCATGGTTTGATTCTCACATCTCCTGGGAGATCTGGAATGTTAATTATCTGAGTTTGATATGTCTTGGTCAAGTACAACAGTCAGTAGGCTGTTGTGCAGAACTAGAGCTAACAGCCATGTTCCTTGCACTTGGTTACCCATGAACCTTGCAGTTTTATCCAAATGCTCTAAATATGGGCTGAGCGCAGCTGCATCACTGGGTGGACTTTAAGCCTCTTTCACTCTGTTTCAGGAAAGTAGCTAAGCTCAAGGTGAGACCAACTCTGCACATGTGCAGAGACCCAAACCTAAACCCTGTATTTGGTTGTCTGACATAAAGGTTTCAACTGACTTCTGCTGTACTTCAGAGTGAAGATGCTACTTGGCACTTGGCTGTTTGAAACTGTTCTCCAACACTTGAGGTGTTCCCAGTTTAGTAACCAAAACCCAAGTGTAATTTATGGAATTTGAATTTGTCCTTGCATTGCTTTGGAAAAAAAAGTCTGATTGATGAAATGAACGTCAATGTTTTAAAAGAAGACGTTATTGTGTACAAGTGGACGGTCACAGATGGTAAGGTCTCTCCATGTCTGATTTGAAAAAGTGTGAGACATTTTGCTCTAAGACAAACTGTAACCTGACTTGGAACCTTGTCTGAAACCACGATCCCACCTCCATTAAGCAGTGATGCTATTACAAGCCAGAGCTTGACAGATTGTTTCTGTGTTAGTACCATCACTTAACATTTTTTTCTGTAATGATGTGTTTATTCTTTACATTTCCTTACAGGTTTTCCTTAAACAGCAGAAACCTTTCCTTACGTGTAAGAAAACTTCATTGCATCCTTTCCCTTGGCAAAAACAAAGAATTACCTTTCCATCAACACAAGCTGCCCACAGAAATGCACTAAAGGAGCACAGAACCAAGCAGGCTCCCCGTGTAAACGTATCTGGAGAAACCTGCAGCCCGGGCACAAACATCCTCTTGGTGATACTTGGAACACAGATCACACAGTTCTCTCTCTGAAAAGGAGCTTTTTTTCCTCCAGCTGTTCAAAAAATTAATTTCTCTTTTTCTTTTGTGGGTTTCTTAGAACTGGGGTATTGGTATTGGCTTGGGAGTTTTGTGTGTGTGTGTATTTAAACTGTAACAGCACAGACCAGGCTGAGAGGTAGCAGAAAAGCAACCTTAAGTGATGGTGGCTGCTGCCACCGGTGTCCGAGCAGCAGTGCCCTCAGGGTAGCCCTGTACACCACGGGCGCGCGCGGGATCAGCGCGGGCCTTTCTCCCCGCAGGGACAAAGACGGCGCCGGTTCCCGCTGCCCGCCAGGTCAGCCCTGCGGCCGGCGCTGCACCTCAGCTCGCCCCTGCGGCCCGCTCGGCGCGGCACCACCGCCCCCCGCCACAGTCT
>VYXB01009294.1:461575-506694 GCA_013397135.1 Pachyramphus minor | reverse complement strand
GGGGCAGAACGGCGGCCGGGGGCTCTCCCGGAGCCGGGGCGACGGGGCTGGGGCCGGGGCGGGAGCGGGGCCGAGCTCGGCGCGGCCGTTGCAGAGGGCGGTGTGGGACCTGCCGACAACAATGGAACTTTTGCTGCGCCGAGGGTGCCGCTGCCTCCGGCCTGCTCGGTCCTGCCGCCGCAGGATGTGGGTACGCGGGGTCAGCGCGCTGCTGAGCCTCCCGTGCTTCGGCCTTGAGAGCTAATTTGCTTATTTCAGCGGAAGCGAGCTGCTGGATGTAGGAAGAAAGTGAGTCGTGCGCACGGAAAATGCCTTTAAGGGACAAGTGTTGTCAGACTGACCACCATCACCATGGATGCTGTGAGCCAGGTATAGTGCTGTGTGATGCTTTGGATGTTTTGCATATCCCCTTCGTTTAAAGCTCTCAGAAGCCGTTGTGATGGTTGCAAATGTGTATCGTTAGTGTCACTTCTGGATATAAAAAGTTTCTGAATTTTGTTTGGGAATTTTTTTTTGATATCTGTGAACTGTCACTTCAAAATTATTTCAGGAAGAGAATTTTTCAGTTCCTTCAGGATGTGCAGTAATTCCCAGGCCACCACGTGGGCATTGTATGCAGTGAGCAGAGGAAGGCAAGAAGTTGTGTAAAACAACTGGTCTTTTTGTTTCCAAAAAGTGCTGTGTTCCGAATTTTTTATAAAATGATGTTGTTGACAATCTCTTGACTTCGTTGTTTATATTTTTGCTCTGTGTCTTCTCTGGTGAGCTCTCATGAGAATCTTATTCTCAGAGAAGAAAAAACCCACCATGTCCTGAAACAGCAGTTTGCATTCCACTGCTGTGTGATGTAGAAGGTACCATCAGTGGAAAATATAATGAATAGTGTAGAGGTTCAACCAACCTGCTAGATTTTTTTCAGATTGTTCTGCCTACTGTTGTAGTTGGTATCCTTAAAGGAAATTTTGTTTCTTTCTTGTCACCTTCTTGTAGAGTTTATTTAGATGCTTTCACCTGTGTTTTGGAAAGAAAGGTGCTATTTGAATATGTTCGCTTTTGTTTTGGGATGTTAATAGTTTAAGTGTGAGCATGGCCACTTTGATTATGCTCCTTTAATTAAATGTAATTTGAGAATAGTTATTGTTCAGTTAGTAGAATAATTTCTTTGTGTTGAAGATGAAATGGTTTTGAGTTGTTATAATGCTTTAAACAAGCTGAAATACTTTTCTTGCCTGACAAATTAACAGTGGTGTGTTATGCCTGCTTCACCTGCGTTGCTCCTGTAGATGTCAGTGGGTGTTGTACATGCATATTAGAGGCAGTATGCAAACCAAAATATATTATTTTCGAGTATAGGGAGTAGGCTAGTAGAATACAATACATCATTGTGTTAGAGATCCTCAAATGATTAGCTGATTTGTAATGGTTGTTATGTGTGTAGTTAGAGTGTTCTTCTTTCAATGTTCTTTCCAGTTTGAATTTATTTATAACCTTACGTCTTTTAACTGAACTTTCCTGTCAAGATTTGTTTAATCTTTATATAGTAAATCTGTAAATAGTTTTATACTGCTCTTTATTAAGAAAAAAATTGTTAGAGATGCTCTGTGCTTCATTTAGAAAATGAAACCTTAAAATGGGCTTAAAAGCAAACCAAATGGATAAGGTAAGAGCTGATTTATGAAGTAGAAAGCTAACTGTTTTGTCAATAAGAAGTGAAAAAGAAGATCTAATTAATGATTTTGCAAACAAAAAATTTGGGTTTCTCTCTGGGCAAAGGTTAATTGCCATATGCATATATAGCAGTGGAATGCTATTAATTGTCATATGCATAACTACTGCATATTGGAATATTTAATAATCATCCTTATCAATATATATTTTGTTTCAATACAAATAATACTCTTTTACAAGGAATATGATGTGAAATGAAACATCAGAAATAAGGTATTACTTCAGTTTGCTTGAACCAGAAGCATTTCTTGAACGTGGTTTTGTTGGTTAAAAATATTATGATAACTCTTTGGTACATACTGTGTAGTTATGCTTGTGCTTTTTTTCTGATCATTGCTACTTTAAATTTGGATTAATTGTTTAGATGCGTACTAGCAACATTGAAATCATATGGTATGCTGTGAAGTACAGTGTTGGTAGTGCTTTTCTGTACATTTAATTTGGTTTTAACAATGGGAGTCTAGATTGTTCTAGGGAATTGCTTTACTTGACAGAAACTTCTAGTGAGTTAATTTGATTTCATATATTTACATGTGTTTGCTACAAGTAGCTTTGAATACGTTTTCTTTACATAGACAAAATTACAGCAAACTGTCAGAAGGTATCATGGCTGCAAAATTCAGTATTGACTTTTTAAATTCAGTCTAGATGAACATTGTAGAATAAGACTAATTTTACTATAGCCCTGGCCTATCTTCTTATCTACACAAAATTCATAACTTATAGGAATCACCTGAGTGTTCTCTTGTAGCTTATTATCCTTTTATATATTTCAGTACATCTGTTGGAACCTGGTGATCCTCCGTTACTGCAGCAGCCTCTGCAAACGTCAAAATCTGGTATTCAGCAAATCATTGAGTGTTTCCGATCAGGTATGAAGCTATGCCTGAGTCTGAAAAAGTTCCTTACCTTTTTGTAAGAGTTATGTAGATTTAATATATTAAAATAACCAACACCTGACTTCCTGCATATTATCGAATTATTTGCAGGTTTTTGGAATTAGGTGTTCCTTTTAATAAGAGTTTTCATATAAAGTAATGAAGAAACAGATCTATCAAAAAGATTTAAACTTACTTTGTTGTGCTGCTTAGTGTCACTTCTCTTGCTTTTATTAATGAGTTTATCATAAAACAGCTGAGATAATGCAATTTAAGAAGTTCAAGGTAAAGTTTTCTCTTTATCATGTTACTTTTAAGGTGTTTCTTGACTGTTTTTGGGAGTTGCAATACATAGCAATGAATCTAAGAACAACAACTGAGCATTTTGGGGGAGCATCCTAGAGATGATTGAAACGTTTAATGTTTTCTAGCTGTTTCTACACGTCTGATATGGCAAACCAAACATTTTATTTTCATAACCCTTGATCCTTAGTGTCACTATGTGTTTCTAGATTTTTCCACACAGAGCTGCTAAGTATATGAAATGTGCCATGTATAAATCATTGCTGCTGTGCAATGGGATGCAGTCTTGGTCTGGTCTGAGTCTTGTAAAAGGGCACAGTGTTTAAGCTATCCACTAGCATTTCAACAAATTAATACAGAAATCGGATGTGAGATTATTCATTAGTAACATTTTTTAGTTTGGCTGAGGTTGCCTGAGGCCTCAGATATGTGTGACAGGCTTCTTTCACTTGAAGCAGATCAGTGTAATCCCTACTGGTAGTAACACAAACTAGTTGCAAGTGTTTTGTCTCTGGGGTACTTCCAGATTGTCCTCACTGACAGATGTTAATTTGATAGCTTACTTAGATGTCTTCAGTCATCTGCATCAGGAAAGTTGGACAGAAGGCAAAAGGAGTTAGACCAAGATTTCTGGTTGGTTTTGAACAAGTAACATTTCATTATGGAAAAAGTATTTTGACTCTTGTGGTATTGTGTTTATTGTGTGCCGTCAGCAAATTGTTTGAAAGCATTTTGTTTGAAATATAGTTTGGTATGTCACAGGAATTTTATCTACCATGGAGCATCTTCAGTTTTGCTCAGACAGGTTTTTGTAGGTGGTTTTCTTTATGCACAGAAATTCAAATGTTAGTTGGTGAGATCCGAGTGAACAACTTGCTTTTGGGAGAAACTTTACATTTTTAGTGTGTTGCTATATCTAAATATTTGTCCAGTAGTCTGTTTGTAAAAATGCAGGTCAAATGAAGGTGACACTAAAAGGAAGAGCAGTGAGAGGTGGCCCAGAAAAGCATAGGAGGGGACAAAAACTGGATGGTAGCCTCAGATGGTCAAGCAGTTGTTGTAGAAGACAACTACACTGTGCTTTGCTAAAACTCAGTTGTAAAACATTTTGTAGTACTATTGCACTAAGAAATAAAAAGTTTTCTTGGTAAGGCCTATTGGTATTGAAGAACTGTTAGGTAATATGAAATTATTAATATTTTAAAGAGTTTAATTTAGAAAATAGTTCTGCAGTGTGACTCTGAGTTTGGTCTTTAAAAGGAATTCTTAAGTGTTTGTGGTGATAGAGCACTTCAACTTGTATTCCAACTTGCTGCTGTTTCATAGGTGTCTGATATTATTTGTTCATGGTCCAGTTTCATTATATTTTTTCTTGTTTGTTTAGTTTTCATTAATTTAATTCTAAGAAAAATCAAGATAGAGAAATTAGCTGAATCTGGTTAGTGTTTTTTTTCTAACCTGGAGTGGGTAAGTATTCATCATTTAGTAATCCATTGCTAATTGTAGACATTACTTTCATAATTTTCATAAAGTGAGAAATGAAGGAGTAAGTTTGAAGTGTAAAAAACTGTATTCTTTATTTCTTTAAGCATGGCAGGAGCTGGAATACCTTAACGATGCTGGATCTAATTATCTTTAGATACAATGTATAATAGTCTCAAAAACTGGCATATTTTGTTACACTGCCTATGTTTTAATAAAGAAGTTTTGAATTTAAGTTACCTGTATTTTCCTTTCACTGGGCTGAAAATATGTCTACATATCTACTGTGTCACCTAAGCATCATAATCTTGGTATTGGGTCAGATACCTAAATGCAGTAACATTTCTTCACTGGTTAGTTATTGTCTTTGCTTTATTTCATGCTTTAGTTTTTTGCCTTAGCAGATGCTGTTTTTCCATCAAATAGTTGTATATATCTTGTTTTCTTAGCACTGTTGGATAACGCAAGAGAAAAAAATACCACAGGCTTCTTTAAATGCTCCAAGTGCTTGTTCATTCCTCTTGTGCAGTTGTATTACAGCGATCTAGTACTGTGGTGTGGACTCTTTCCTAATGTGAGCTGTTACTTTTTATCATAAATCATTGCATTTCCCTGTAAACTGTAATGTGCATAATCCTTGGGTTTTTTTTCATCTTAGTCTTGTTTTCGTAGTGAAATTTGTAGTATGTATCATAAACTTATAGTGCAATGAAGTGACATTAACAAAAGATAAAATGATGTTATAATTATTCATAGTTTAAAATGTTTCCACTTTCATGGGATGATGATTAAAAGATGAACAGAAAACCTGCCCTAAGTGTAATATTTCCTTTATTACAGGAACAAAGCAACTTAAACATATCTTGTTAAAAGATGTGGACACCATTTTTGAGTGTAAATTGTGCCGGAGTCTCTTCAGAGGATTACCAAATTTAATTACTCATAAAAAGTTTTATTGTCCTCCAAGTCTCCAGATGGATGATAGTAAGTCTTACTAGTTGAAATATTTAATAAAGCTAAATAAAGTTTAAAAAATTATCTTTCTTTACCATTTATACAAACACATCTGAAACAAAAATGCAAAAGAAAAGGTGGAGTTGAATTTCAGTAATAACACAGGTAGATCACTTTAATGGTATTGAAGTTACAGCATTGAATTTATATGAATTAACAACTGAGACCCATGCCAATGTCATAATTAGATAGGTAGTTTATACATCCAACCTTTTAATTAAGAGTGTCTCTCTTAACACTTTCTGTTCCTCTGTCCCCTTTTTCTTTCCTCTCTGTCCTTCTTTACAGCTAAAGATACTGGAAAATATGTCAAGGGACCAAAAAAAAAAAATCTCACAGAAAGAGTGGTTCTAAAAGATGATTCAATTTTAGATCACCATAGCTGTGGTGGACTTCAGCTGGATCCTGGTTTGAGTCAACATCCATAATATTCTCCTGTACTGGGGAAGCACTTACAGTGCTTGTGTCATGGATGCAATCTTTTAGTCTTATTCATTATAAAACACAGACTGAAAGTTTACCCTTTTCTTTAAGGACCTGTGCTTCAATAATAGTCTCTTTCCCACTGCTTCACTTCACCTTTGAATATGCTTTGACATATTCTATGTGATCATGCCTAGCCCAAATCTTTTCTTGTAGAAATTAAACATTATTATTAAAACAAGTAACTTAAATGATGCGAAAAAAA
Organism: Pachyramphus minor; assembly: GCA_013397135.1. Taxonomy (NCBI): domain Eukaryota; kingdom Metazoa; phylum Chordata; class Aves; order Passeriformes; family Tyrannidae; genus Pachyramphus; species Pachyramphus minor. Next base: position 500,601 of record VYXB01009294.1, on the reverse strand, counting down.
TAAAACCCTGTATTTTTATGGAAAAAGAAATTTATTAAAGTCTCATTCCAGTGATGAATTTTGTTGAATCTGATTACTTTGAAAATGTGTCAGCATTCAAAAATGTTTTGTAAAGCTTTCTAATTATCTTGATCTCTTGACTAGATCAGCATAGATGCAGTGAGGATTTTTCTTTCCTGATTAATGCCTTCCTGCCTCAATCCAAAAAAAATTGGGAACAAACAGATATACTTAGATGACTCTTTTCCCATGTAGTGTCAGCTAATGAAGGAGAAGGTAAAAAGACTAGTACTATCACCTTCCTTAAATACATGTGCTTGGCCAGTTAGAGAGTCACAGAGCTTCTCTGTGAAAAGGGATGACTTGTATTTTCAAAGCAAGATTAGAAGTGCATCTGACTTAGATGCAATAGTTTCTAAGCAAAGTAAGATGACCCCGAGGAAACACTTCATGTCCAGCTCCTGACATTCTAGCCATTAGCTGATTAACTTTCATATGTTTTATGAAGTAACATAAAAGTAACATGCTCATTGTTCACTATGAGAGGTGAAAATTAAGGGAATAACAATACATGCTCTGAATAAAACTGTATAAATACTTAGTTTTTTATGAAATGGAGTATAATTATTATTGAGAGTTTTTTCCAAAAAATAAAAGATAGTGAACAAGAAGCAGGAATAAAAGTTCAGCACCCCAGGGTAAAGAATTCCAAAGACTATTCCCTGATAACTTTTTTTGACATGCATTCATTTAGTATAGTCCCAAAGTAGTCTTAAAAGATGCTATAAAATAGGAAGGACTTTTTATTCTTGGTAAAAGTTATATGGATAGTCCCATTTGAAACTGACTGCAAAAGCTGTTAAAAATTCAGTGTTAAAAGATGGGTCCTGAGCAATAAAAGAGCATATTTCTTGTACTGACACTCTTTTTATGTGTTGCTGAGAGTGTGGAAGGAATATCTGACTAAGTGTGGGTTTTTAATTAGCTGTTAACCAGGAATCATATCTTTAAAATTATCCACAATGATTTGAACTGTGTCATCTCAGTGCCTCACCTTTTTACTGTAGCACCCTGGCTTCCTCTTTATGCTAGTGCAGATGCTCCATGTATTATGCTGGGAACTAGATCACTGAACTAATTTGGCATTTAAAAACAGAATATTACCGAGCCCTGTAGAATAGTGTCTACTTATGTCTTCATGCAATGCTCAGGTTACACAGATGTTTCATTCTTTGTAAGGATTGTTCAGAATTCACAGAGAAGAGCTTATTTCCAGAATTAGGTTCCTTTATTGAGAGTGCCGGTTTCCAGCCGTAGGAAAATCGGTTTCTAATGATACTTCAGGCTTAGTAGCACACCTGCAGAACAAGCTCAGTCAAATGATGTTATTTTTGCAATTGATACAGATTTTTAAAGACCAGCTTAATTCTTGGCATACAAATTTTTAGTTCAGGTGGCTTTTGCATTAGCACGCTAGAAGGGTGTATTTCCAATGTTGGCTTTTAATAAAAAAGCAACTTGTAATGACTACTCAAAACCTCTGAGTGTTCAGAGAGTACAAATCCAGGATTTACGGAAATTTGGAGACTGAATTCACACTGTTTAAAAGCTATTTTGAAATTTTAATAATTGGAAATTAAAAAATCATTAAAAAATACCTTTTCCTCTTTTCACAGACCTCCCAGATATAAAAGATAAGCAGAGTCAAGCCATAAATGACCTCCTTGAAGCCATCTATCCACGGGTAGATAAGCAAGAATATGTAATTACATTGGAACCTATAGAAACTAATCAAAATGCTGTGTTTCAATATGTGTCAAGGACTGATAGTCCAGATGAGAACACAGAAAGTAGCCATACCCCTGATCAAGCTCCAGTACAGATACAGGAACCCAGCTCTGAGCAACCCAAGACTGTTTCAGCTCTGGCACCAGTCCCAGCTGGGGAGACAGTAGAATTACCTCCTGCTGACCTTGTTACAAACAAGGTGATACCTACTGCTGAAGAGCAGCCTCCAGCAGTAAATCCTGAGTTGGACTCTCTGGATAATTCTGATTATGGCCACCAGTTGATTTGTTGCCTTTGTAGGAAAGAATTTCATTCAAGACGCAGTGTACGCCGGCACATTCGAAAAGTGCACAAAAAAAAGATGGAAGAGCTAAAGAAGTACATAGAAACAAAAAAGAAACCAAACCAATGCTCTGCAAAAGGACGAAATAAGAATGTTCTTGTAGCATTAGGTAGAAGTTGTCCTGTATGTTATAAATCATTTGCTACGAAAGCCAACGTAAGGAGGCATTTTGATGAAGTTCATAGAGGATTAAGGAGGGATTCCATTACTCCTGATATAGCTACCAAGCCTGGGCAACCTTTGTTCTTGGATACAGTTTCTGCTAAAAAATCTTTTAAGACCCGAAAACAAAAGTCATCTGCAAAGGCTGAATACAATTTAACTGCATGCAAGTGCCTTCTGTGCAAGAGAAAATATAGTTCACAAATAATGCTGAAAAGGCACATGCAAATTGTTCACAAGATAACTCTTTCTGGAAAGAACTCTAAAAGAGAGAAAGGACCCAACAATACTGCCAATGGCACAGAAATAAAAGTTGAATCAGCAGATTCTGTAGAACCTTCACCCCCTTCCATTGCTCTTTCTCCACAGAATGAATTAAAGGGAACAAATCATTCAAATGAGAAAAAGAACACACCATCAGCACAGAAAAATAAAGTTAAACAAGACCCTGAAAACCCTAAATCAACTTCTAAATCAACCACTAAATCAACCTGCAAATCAACCACTAAATCAACCTCTAAATCAACCAATGCATCTGCTGCAGGTGGCCAGCAAAAAAACAGGAAGCCAAAACTTTCAGCTGGCTTTGACTTCAAGCAGCTTTACTGTAAACTCTGTAAGCGCCAATTTACTTCTAAACAGAACTTGACAAAGCACATTGAATTACACACAGATGGAAATAATATTTATGTTAAATACTACAGGTGTCCACTCTGCTCTTACGAAACTCGTCGCAAGCGTGATGTGATAAGGCATATAACTGTGGTTCATAAAAAGTCACCACGCTACCTTGGGAAAATAACTGCAAGTTTAGAAATTAGAGCAATTAAAAAACCAATTGATCTTGTTTTAAATAAGGTGACAAAAAGAGGCCCTCAGAGGGATGAAACAAAACAGATTGGTTCAAAACAGGATGTCACCTCTAATTCTCCCAATAAAAAGTATGAAGGAGCCGATGTTGGCATTGAAGTAAAAGTAACAAAAAACTTTTCTCTGCACCGATGCAATAAATGTGGGAAAGCATTTGCCAGAAAAGCTTTTCTAGAACATCATAAGAAAACCCACAAAGCAAATGTATCTCATTCACCTGAAGAAAATAAAACCAAAGGCAGAAGTACAAGATCTAAAGCTGTTGTCTGGTGAGGAAAAAGAAAAAGTGTTTTGTCTTTTTTTTGTCCTTTTTTTTTTTTAAACTCCAACAATACTACTGCATTTCTTTTGCTGTTGTTGATTTATTCCCATGGATTTTATGGTTTAGCCACTTAAATGCAAAGGTAGATGTCAAATTTGTTTCTTATATTTTGGTTTTAGCGTTTTGAATAAGAGTTAAAATCTAAATTTGTGTTTGTAGGAAGCTGGAATATACATTAAAGTATATTGAGTCAACTCTTTAAATTGTCTTAAAGCATCTGTTGTAATCAAGCTAATATTTTTGAAATAGCATTATTTTTAAATTAATAATAATTTTGTTTGATTTGGATAACTTGTTAATTACCTTCATTGTGACCAGTTGAAGAAGTACTAAAGGTACTACAGTAAAAGCTGTTAAAAGTCTATGAACTTACTGGAAGTAGCATTTGTGAATTTAATTTTTTTTTTTTTTATGTGTATTGACTATACCCTGTCAACAAAAGTGCATAGAACATTTTTTTGAATGTAATTTGGTTGCTTAATTGCTTTGGTGTAAATCATAAGGGGTTAGGTGCCTGCAAACACCTTTGAAATCATCGAATTTAGGATTTAATTCTTTTAATGCTTATTTATATAAGCCCAGGTTTGGAAACTTTTGGTCATTTATTTGTTTAAATTGTTCAAGTCTTCTCAAAGTTTTTTTTAAGCATCAAATTGTATAAAAGTATGGCCAAGAATTTTCTAAATTTGTGCTTATATGGTGCTCTGAGAGTTTTTTATATTTGGAAGGGTTGTATTTGTAGTTTCTCTGTTTTCCATAGCCTTCATGTTAAAGGTGGCCTATTTTTAAAGAACCTTTTATAAAAGGAAGTATTTGTATGCAGTCAGTTTGTATTTCAAAATGAGCAACTGATGCCTGAGAGTTGGGGGATTGTACAAAAAATTATAATGAAGAGAGATAGTACATATAATACAGTGATACTTGTAAGAGTTTTTAACATCCTTATTCAGAATTATCTCTCTATATGTGGTAAAAATAAAACCAAGTATATGTGCCTTGTTCTATATTTCAACTCTGAAATGCTGTTTTCCAGGAGGTAATTTGAGTTCAGCTTTCCTAGTGAATAACCACACAGATATGTTAAATTGTAATGCGGTGCTTTTGTGACTTTCTGACAAATCCTGGCTAAGTGGGACAGAACTTCAAAACCTGTCTAAGTTGGACCCTGAATTGTGTTGAATTTAAGAATTAAAAATTTAGCCCTATAAATTATTTATGTTGTGTAATTTTAAACAGAATTATATGGGTAAACTCAAAGTATTAATTTACTCCCCTTTCTCTTCAGATAGGTTCAAGTGATGTTTGGAAAGTTTGAAGTACACTTGAATGAAAAAGACTTTTTAGTTTGTTTTGGAACAACTAATTCTTGGTAATGGTACTATAAGGAGGAAATATTTTCATAAGCTATTTTTTTTCTTGCTATGTTAGTAACCAGTCTGACTGCCTGTAGGGCAGTGTCATCTCCCAAAACACTGAAGTAGTTGAAATGCACTTGCATCTAAATTAGCAGGTATCTCTATGCAGTTGTGGTTTGACACAGGATAGAAAAAACTTTCTGAAATTACAAAAAAGTACACAAGAAGCAAGTCAATCAACAGCAGCTTCAGAAGAAGGTTTTTGTTCCTCATTTAGGAAGTCATCTTCAGAAAGCTCATCATCCATACTGGTCCTCCCTGGTAGTGCTAATTGATGGACAGCTCAAACTCTGTGATATCCTCCTTTGGTAAATGTGTTATATACTGTTTTAAATTTATTACAAATGAATGTATAAGAGCAAACAATGTAGTGTATATTGGCTGAATTGTACTAATTTTTAGTATTTGCCATAACATCAGTTTGTTCATGTTGACTAATTTCCCAGTTTTGGGGCATGCTGAATTTCATGTGCTGAAGTAATTTCAAAGATCTTCATGTTTCCATATGTGGTTTGTAGGAAACTTTGTAAACATCTAGGAAGTTTACAAAAATATCCACATTCCTCTATTCTTTAATTTTTTTTAAAAAAATTATACACAAGCACTTTAATGATAGTTGCAGTTTATTTTTTCAGTTTATTTTTGAAAGATCAACACACTAATGTTAATATGAAGGTAGTGAATATTTGCTGATGTATTATAGACAATCTGTGCACAACCACTTATAATGTTAGCTTATTTCATTAAATATTAATAAAAAGGGAGGATAGTATGGGAGAATCTCAAAATATATTTTCTCTCAAGATCTTAAATGACCACTGTGGGTAGCACTTGACTTTGTGTAATTTGGAAAATGTTTTAGATACCTTTTTTTAACCTTCTAATCAAGATTGTAGTAAAACAGTCGCATGCCTACCATTATAAAATTCTTGGCAGGTTTCATGCGTCCATGGGTTTGTTTTGGTTTTTTTTTTTTTGTTGGTTTTTGGTTTTGTTTTGTTATTCTTTACCTTTTAGAAAATACTTTGTTTAGTGATTTGTGTCAAATTGTTACAATTTGAAAGGTATTGTACATCGGAGGAAATACCATGTTTTTTATATAGGTTCACTCCCTTACTTAGGGAGGTGCCTCATGTTCATATATACTTTTTGTATAAAATATATCTAAATGTTGATCACAAGATCAGGAGTAAAAATACTTTTATGGATAGAGAACTATTTGGCCCTGTTAGTGCATTGCACTAAAAATACTGTGAATGGGAACTGAGATTGTAGCTGTTGCTCAAAATGTTCTATATTGAATGTACATGCTTTTGTTTGGATAAATGTACTGTATTTGATGGAAAATAAAGGAAACTGGAAATGATTTTCAAGTGGGCATAAACAAAAAGATGATGTGTTTGTAAACTTGGAGTATCTGTCACTCCACAATCGGAAATTACATTGTTTGCATTTTGTAAAGTTTTATTTGTTGATCACTGAAGCTAGTTGTTTGTAATATTCTGTTGTAATAAATGTTTCTTTTTTATTAAAAATTTCGCACTTGTGGAGTGAACACTTCACACAGATGGTTGACTCTTGCTATATTTGTAGAAAACACTGGCTTTTTGTTCCTTGTAAAGGAACCTCTTCCTTAACTAAGCAACACCTGTTATTATCCTTTTAAAACAAAATGTTAATATTGAAGGAGATAAGCTTTGCTGGGTTGTTTTTTTTAAATAAGAAAATAGGATTACCTAATTTTCCCTTGGAAATAACATTGGTGGCCATCTAATGTTCCTTGTTTTCATGGTTGGATATAAGAAAAGAACTTCCACAATAATTTTTTACTCTTTTGTAAAGGAAGACATCAGGCTATTAATGTAACTTCATTTTAAGTCATGTTCCTGAATGCCTGCGGGATAAGAATAGGAAATTAGAAGGGATACATAGTGATTGTGTAGTTGTTCATTTCTCAGCTAATCCTTGTGGTTTCTGCTGTCTGTTCTGGGTAACTGTGTAATCTGCAGCTTGAAATATGTGAAGGTGAAGTTAGTCCTGTTTCAAAGGTAAGCTATCTGCTTACCAGTGTATTGGATATGAGTTTTTAATTAAGATGCAGTCTTGCATCATTGATGGGACACATTGATTTGGCTTGTTTTGCTTAGACTAGCCAAAGACAAATGTAGATTCTTTAGTGGACCTTGATAATTAAGGCTGAGTCTTGTTAAAAGAGTTTTTTATTTACAATTAATGTGAAATACTTTACAGAAGACTTTTGGGATGATCTAAACATTCTGTCTCTTTTTTGTTAAAGTAATACATATCTTCTGAGGCTTGAGGGGCTGGCTTTCAGGGATGCGAAATCTTGCATTATCAACAAGTGGCACCAGGCTTGCCAAAGTCTAAAAGTACTGGCATCTGTCTCAGAATCATCTGATCTTTAATTGTTTCTCAGCTGAGGGTGTCTGGTCTTCCTGGTTTTATTTTTTGTCTTTGTTTTTGGAGTGGTTTTTGTTTTTATGTTTTACATGTCTTTTCCGTCTGAAGTGTTAGATTCTTGAAATCCTTGTAATGTTTGGTCTTCTCAGTTTCACTGGAGAATAAAGAAATCTGTAGCTTACATGGTGACCATTACCACAATTTATTTTTTTTTTTTTTTGATTGTATTCTGTTGGGATGAACTTAAAGCTACTGTGTGAAGGATTTGTGTGACTGGTCAGGTGCTTGAAATACTTTGACAATGAGAACAGTTTTGAGTGGTGGCTGAAAGACCTGTGGGCATTTCACATCTTTCTCTTTTGCTGAATAATGAAATACAACGGTTGGTGAACCACAAAGGTAGACCAGTGTGTTGGCTGGGGGATGAGGAGTAGAGAAGAACGGGCCCTCAGTGATTGTATTGATGGAGAAGCCCTGGTGTTGGCAGTAATGTTGGCTGGGTGTAAAGATTCTCTGCTCATTTTGAGAAGGGGATCGGAGGGGAAGTGAATGATGTGGAATACACTTTAGTTCCATTTTGTAGGGAGCTTGCTTCCCAGTGTCCCTCAGTTACAGTCTTAAAATAGTAATTTCATAGGCACAGAGTGGAACTTATTTTGAAAAGTTAGGATTGTTTGGGTTCATTCATCCCTTTGGGGATTGGCAAAATACTGGTAATAAAAGTGTTGTATACTTGGAACCATGTCTCAAATGAAGAAACAATATCATTGACTTCAGAAGATTTAGTGGGAAATGAAGATGGCCTGAGCCTTTGATAGCACATAGACCAAATACATTATTCTCCAAAACAGATGAAACTATGTAGTGTTTTGCTGCATTGCCAGGAACACCACTAGCATGGTGGTTTTGAAGAATGGATGAGGAGCATGTGCTTTTCCGTCTTGCTCAAATGTTATTCTCCAGAAGTAGATTTTACAGTGTTTTTGCCTCAGTTATAGGTAGCATTGAGGTTCTCTGTGTCAATAATCCACTGCACTAAATTTGTTAGTGTCTGGTAATACCACTACTTTTTTGTTTTGACACTTTCCTGCCATTTCAATCTTAAGGCAACTAGGATTTATCTGGTCTGTCCTCTCAGCATAAGCCTTTCCAGAGTGATCGCTGGTTCAGCTCCCTTGGCTGAATCAGATTTGCTCTTTCACGTTATTTACATGCTTTGAGCCTGGAAGTCAGCTCCTTTATTAGGGGCAAAGCATGATCTTCCTACAGCTGTTGATGTTACTTGAATCAGTTCAGTGGGTTCAGGGGCAGAGCATAGACCAAAAAGCACAGTCCGGGGTCTGCGGGACTTGTGTATACATGCTCTGACATTTTTTCTCTCTGTCACTGAGATACTTTCTTTCCAGGATGTGGCTTTACAGTTCTCAGCTTGTGACTTCCTGCAGCAAACAAATGGGTGGTTTGAAATCACTATGTTGTGGCAAGGCAGGTTGGGTTTAGCTTAGATTGAAATACATGTGGATGTGCAAAAACATTGTGATCAGTTTCCTTTGTAATATATATCTAAGTTTCAACTGTCACTCTGATGAACAGGCCTAAATGGATACATTTCACCCTTTAAAAATACATTCAGGATATTGGCAAATAGCAAGATCAATAATTTGTCTCAGGTATAAAAGTGGGAAGGGCTTTCCAAGTTAATTGAGATTTCTCTGCATGGTGTCAAACTGGTAATAGATTAGATGGTGGCTGGGTTCACAGGGCTTAAAATCAGGTGTCTGCTTTATCAGAGTACTTGTTTCCATTAGTATAAATCCGGAAAACAGGGTGCATGTCTCTGTTGACATTGCTCAGAACTGAACAGATTGTATGTGACTTTGGTCTTTTTTATTAAATCTCCATATGTAAAGATGGACATTTGCTCCTCAAAGAACACTTGCATATGGTGGACTGCTCTGTGCTACTTCATACTTTTTTCCTGTGTGTACGTGGGACATGGGGATGGATAAGGATATAAGAGTTGGCATGTGAGTAAGGATGCATAAGGTGATCTTTTTGGTATGCTGACATGAAATTAATTGTGCATGTGTAGTATATCAGTATAAAAATGAGAAAGCTTAGAGAATGTTGATGGACTATTTGGGGAGAATTTAGACAGCAAGACTGTGGTATATACATGAAGTTGTTGAGTTGACATATACATGATGGAGTTGAGTTGACCAGAGACTTGAGGTGAAACTCCCACATTTTCTTTCAAATGACTATAACAGGAGCCTTCCAATGTGAAATGTGGATGCTATTGGAACACAAAATATTAAGGTAGAGGAATAATACCCTGTATTGGGACAGAATCTGCCAGTTTAATTGTAAAAAACATTGAAACAAAATATTCTCCTTTTGCCGTCTTTGCATGTGGGTGTCATTCTTTTTAGTATGGGCAAAGTTTCAGGGTCTTTCTAGTTTCAGCCAGCTTGTTTGCTTCTCTTTTGAAGTTTGTCAAAATTTCCAGTGTGACTGTAGATTTTAGTTTTGCTGCAAGTCTCTTGCTTCTCTTAGAAGCACACTAGTGTTATCACAGATTCCCTCCTTCCCATGTTTGTCCAACAGTCTGGAGGTGTCTCCTGGCTGACCATGTCCAGTTATTCTGAAGGAAGGAGCAGTGCGAGTATCCTTGCTCTTGCTGAGGGCAGTGGCAGCAGTTGTCCCATGATAACCCAGCGTCTTTTTTTCAGTTTCCTTTTTTTTTTTTCTCCCCCCCCCGCCCCCGCTCCCCGAATGTAGCCTATACATTACCTGTGTCCTCACAGCTTGGGGACAGAGCTATTGTAGGGAACCATTTAGACAGAAAGTAGAAAACTGCCTGTTAGGGCCATCTTTGGTGATAAGCACTGACTACCCTCCTCTCTCTTGGTGTCCAGAGCTAGAATTACTTCTGGTAAACCAGAAACACCCTTCTGAGAGAACAGCCTTGCCCTGTGTGATAAGTTGTTGCCAAGATAAGGCAGTAAGAATATACTCTCTTTGGTCCCATATTTATGTAAGAGGAGTGCCAAGGTGGACTGTTCTGACTTGAGTCTTCAAGAATTTAATATACACACAACCACAACCTGTGATTGGGGACATCTTGGGAACATCATGCTTTTTTGTTTTTTGTTTGTTTGTTTGTTTTGTGGGGTTTTTTTGTTTGTTTGAGTGGTGTTTGGTGGTATTGGTGGTGGTGCTTTTGTATAAGGTGATTGATCCATTTTAAGTGTATTGTGTTGATGATTTCAGAACATTGGATGCTTCAGGTACATGCACAAACATCTTTTAAAGAGTTTTGACTGCAGTGTCATTCCTAGGAACTGAAGCCAACTCATATTGCAGATTCTTATAAGTGAAATGGTTGCAGCTGGTATAGAAAGTGTGTTGGAAACATGCTTGGAACTACTAATAAATTAGACATTGTGAAAATGGTCTTCGACACTTAAAGACTGCAGGAACTATTTTCTTAACTGTCAATAATTTCCTGAAGCTTGGGCTGGAATCAGTTCAATTTGCACAAGCCGTTGTTTCTGCAGTGTAACAACATGCAGACATCTCATAAATGGTGCTTCATCTGACATTTGCTATTTTGAGTTACAGTTTAATTATTGTTATTTCATGATTCTTTAGAATTTATTTTTCTGCTGTGCAAGGTGATTTTGGAGATATTCCACTTTGAAGAGCTGTTTTCAAATTGCTGTTTTCAGTAAGCTGTCTTTCAGTTTACAGTTACCTAATTGAGGTGCAGTGATAGGATGTTTGTTTTCCTTGTTTCCTCTCTCTATAAATATTAAGGCAACTAATTGATTGCAGCAATGCAGAGTCAGGTACTCAGTTATATTTTGAGTGAGATTTTCTTTCAGAAAGAAATTTCGTCTTGGAAAAAACCTATAATGAGAAGCATGGAGGTTGTCCCTGAAACTCTGTGAATGCATGCACAGCCGTGGACTGACTCACAGTGGTAGGAAATGGCCAACAATGTATTAGCATTCTTGGCTTCAAGACAAGACTGATAACAGACTAAGATACTTCTGCATCTTGAAAAACAGAAGAAAATCTTTTGATATCTTAGAGCTAATTTTCTCACCTCAGTAGATTGGTTTCTAATGCCTACAACAGTGTAGCAGGGCAATGTAATCTAAAAGGAGTAGAATTCCCAATATGTTTTAAAACTGGTTTTGGGGGGCAAGGCTTAACATGTGAGTAAGGATCTCTTAAAGGAGGAAAGGATAAAACTATGTAGCTTTGATAGCTACAGTAGCACAGCTGTAGAATGATTCTCTCATTCTTTCATTGAAAGCGTCTTCCCTTGTAGAAAGTGTTTCCTTTCATGTTCCCATTACTCCCCTGTGTAGTTCCCAGTTCAATTTTAACATTTAACTGTTTGGATGTGGTTAAGATATGCTAAATTGTTATTTGTCTGCTCATTATGTTAGCTTCTTTAATCACTTAATTTTCTGAAGTACAATTTTTTTTTTTGTTTGTTCCTGTTTTGAAAACTGCTTTGAAACCATTTAGCATGCGATAGTGTAGGGTCAGTGATTTTTTTTTTTTTTTTCCTAGAAAGGGAGGTGATACAAGCACCACTGATTTGGGACTTCAAAATTTGGTTATGGAGTCTCCTGGAAAGTGATTTTGAAAGAGGCAAAGCAGAGCTGGGAGAGATCCAGGCAGGAACAATGTGGATCCTCTTATATTTATGCCTTTAAAAACAGATTAGAGAAACAGTTGCCAGGAGTAATATTTCTCTCCCTGCACTAGGCACCTGATAAATGGCTTGAGAACTTCTGGCCCTGTCCAGCTGTATTTTCTCACCGTTTCTGTGTGCCTGAATCAGAAGTGAAGTGTTTATTTTTCTCTTGCTTTTTTTTTCAGATGAGGTTTGGTGCCCTTGAATTGTTTTCTCCCTAGTTATTAACTTGTTCTGAGACAGCAATGGTAAAGTGTAACTAACTTCAAATCATTAAAGAATCCTGGTTTCTCTGCTGGGTAGGGACTTGGTGCCTGTGGAGCTACACTTTTTTTTTTATTCTGGAGCAAAAATAAATGAATCAATAAATAAAATTAATCCGAGTAACAAAGTAACTATGGCAAGACTCATGAAAGCCTTTGAGGCTGGTGTATTTGTTTGAACTGCCTTATACTAAGTGCATGTGAGAGGAACAAGGTAATTCCTGCCCTGCACCATTTATAGCCTTAAAAACTAATTTTGTCTTCACTTTGCTAGAAAGAGTGAAAGGCAAGTGTTTTGTGTGTGAACAGGAAGGGCAGTAGAGCTATTGTTGTTGTTAGGCTGTGTCTATAAACTGCCATGCTGCCACGTCCTGTTTCCTGGACCAGGGAGACTTTGGAAGAGGAGTCTGAAGACCCTAAGCCAGGAAGGGATCTTGCTTTCGGAATGGTGGCTGCAAGCAGAGCAGCAGAAAATCTTGCTGTGAAAGCAGCTCATTTTGGCTTATTTCTGGGTGAGAAATAAGTTTTTTTAGGTCTGCAGTGGCTTTTGAGGAAAGAGTCTCAATGTGAGTGGGGAGCCAGTATCAAGGAAATGCCAGCAACCCACTTCCGCACCTTGGTTCTTTTCTGGGATGGAAAAGGCGAGGTGGGCAGTCGCCTTGAGCTGCTGCTGCTCTGACTTTCAGAGAAACGAATGAAAATCGGTCATTTCAGTTTGTGTTGTGACTGTTGTCAAAAAAAGGTCTTTCCAATGTTCCTGTTCCCTGTACCTGCCCCCTGTAGCGACCGGGTGCTGCAGGGCTGAGGTGGGCGGAGCTGCCGCGAGATGGCAGCAGGCAGCCTGCTATCTTGAGAGACCTCGACAGGCAGCTTGGACGTGGCAAATCCACAAGTATTTTTAGTACAGCCTCTTTCCGTAAGCACATCCTTGGAAAAAGAGGTAGATACTCAAAAAGCAGAGACAGGTTACTGTGGAAAAGTCGGCCTTAGTCAGGTCCGTGACAGAGGAATGAGACATTAATGTGATTTCTGTAAGCAGTTCCTAGGTTGTGACATTTGAAATTCTTGAATGATGTTTCTAAGGATGAAGACTTTAAGTTTGCTTGATTGCATTTATTTTTGTCTCCAGGGCTGTGGGATATCTGGGGACAATGCATTGTAGCAGGGGTAGGTGGCATCTGTTGAGGTACTATCTCAAAATTATGGCATCAGGAACCTGTGCAGCTCAATAGCATTTAAACTCAGTGCTGTTATTGAGTCCCTTACTGAATATCAAGAGAGGAATTGTACTTTATTAATGTCTTTTACCTCCTTCAAGATTAATTTTACTTGCCTCTACATTTAAAAAGCAAAATATGGAAGACAGAATTACCTCCACCTTTTAAAATGCAGAACCTTTATCTTGGACATGATGGAAGACATATCGTAAACAGAAATTTTTGCATTGTTATGTTGTTTAGCATAATAACATGTAAATCTGTAAATGTGTTGGTTTCACACACTGAATTCTATTCTATTTCCAGACTTATCTTTTGGTGAGGAGAAACATGTGTCTTGTCTACAGATAGATACTGTCTCTTTTACACATTTGGTAACGACAACCACCTAAGTTGGTCAAGTTAACAAAGTTTCTGTCAAAAGAAAAAGAAATATATTAATATAGAAATATATTAATTAGAAAGCAATTAGTGTGTTTTCCAAAGGAGCATTTGTGTGGTTTTGGTATGTCTTTGTCTTTTTTGTTTTTCCTTCTTCAAAATGGAAAATATCGCAGTATCTCTCACATTCTGAGCAGTGACTGCAGGGAATACAATACTATGTTGGTAGCTAGAATGAGGCATATACAGGTTGGTAAACAGTATAGTGACTATTTTGTATCTTGGATGATGGCTAAAACCAGTAGTGCCACATCAGAGCCCCTCATTTTCACTGCTTATAATTTCTGGGAAGAAATGTTTATGTGTACTAATTAAAACATACACAGTGAGATCCGTTATTCTGTTTGTATCCAGTCAAACCAGACCTCTTCAGGACATGCGGGATCAGTTGTCTGCGGGCCCATTTGCATGTGTGAGCACTCTGTAGCTCTTTGTGTCAGATTCATTGGATCCACACAGTGCACAGCTTAAATTTAGTGTTTATGTGAAATGATGGGTTTGCTGCAAATGAGCGCTCAGCAGTGGTTTTATCTGCAATTCTGAACATCCAGAAATCTTGAATGTTTAAATTGCACACGAAGACTTAGCGCTGCCTGAGCACTGTGTAAGTGCATTGAGTTAGTGAGGAGTGATATCATGATTACTCCAGTTCCCAGCTTCCTCTGTGCTTCTTACTGGGGTGTTCTTGCTGTACCCCAGCCCTTCACTGCCTGCAGCACCTGCAACTAATGCAATATTTTGTCCAGCTTCCATGGAACCATGGCCCTTCTTGAGAAAAAAGAAAGATATGTCATTTGCAATTCCCAGGAATGCCTTTCCTCTTTTCGCGTTCTGTTTATTTCTGCTTGCAGACAGCCCTTCCAACAAGGTCAGATCTCTTGCTCTTTCTAAGCTTGGGATATGCAATATCTCAAGCTTCAGTTCCATAGACTAAACAGTGTGCTCCAGGCTCTGAAGAGTTTTAGTTGGAGGATTGTTCCATCCTCATATCAGTCCCCTCATTTTCCCTGTACAACTGTGGCAATTACAGCATACACCTAGCGACCCGGTGTTTTTAACAGACACCTGTGGCATAGGAAGTTATTTGAGTTGCATCCAATAGATTATTGTTTTACTACTGCAGTCTGTGTATTGCTTAAGGTGAGTGAAATCCTACCAGTACCAGCATGAACTTTCAGTCCTTTCTGTTCACTTGGGATTTGCAGATCTTTCTGTTTTATCTGAAAAAAAGCAGTTGAGTAGTTTCTTATAGACCAGTGGTGCCCTGTAATTTTTAACAAAGATGACACACTATTCCAATAAATTCTTCCATTTTGTGTCAAGAGAAAAGAGAATTGATATGTGAATAGGCTTTCCTTTTAGGAAAATCTTGTGATTCTGGTGATATCAGTGATGGCCAGTTAGAGTCATTAGGGAGAAGCTGTTCATCCAACATAAAGACTATTTTTGTCTGCAGGGGAAATGAATTAACAGGATGCTCCACCTGCCAAGTTCACTGTTATGGTGTCATTGCCAGCTGATCCACCAGACTGGTACATATTTTTAAGGAATGCTCAGCTTTCAGTGATCCCTAAGAAGCCCTGTGGTGACTTGTTTTCCCTCCAGTCACCGAGAACATGGTGAGGTACACAACAGCACCCGTTTTTGGATGCCGTCTCTCCTGGAGCTCCAGGCAGATAAATCCATCCATGCTGTTGTAGGATCCACATGACATGCTCATCAGTGTGGTTTGCATTTGCATCTTTCCATCAAAACACACTTTTAAGCAGATCTAATATGTACTGTAATATGAGTGCTCATGACAGGACCACTCTAGCAGTGCATGTCAAAGGACCTTGGGACCCCCTGAGACTTACTGATCTTCTGATGAGTTCATATCTCCCTTTTTCCCCTTCCCAATCCTGCAAGGGAAGACTTCAGATACATGCCAACTTTTATGTTGACAGAAGTAAGCCAGTTACTATGTATTGCAATTTGTTTTAGGGCAAAAGGCCAGATTGTGTTTATAAGATGAGACTTCCCAACTCCATCAGGTTGTGCTGGAAAACAGCTATATTAGATCCACTCAGTCAAGACTGTTCAACTTTTATGGCTTATAAATAATGTTCCAGTGCTAGAAATCTCTATGAAAAGATCATATATTATAAATCCAGTGTTACCCTAAGATAGGAGAGTCAAAGAGCATGATAATATTGGCAGAGTTGTCCCGTAGTCTTTCTTCAGAAAGATGCCAAGCAGCTGCTCCCTGTGAGACATTTCACTTCCCGTGAAGACTGATAGAAGGGTCAATACTTGGCCAGAGATGTCAATAATAAAGTTAATGCCTTTTACATACTGTCTCTGCCATCATGATAGTAAAGTAAGGGTTTTAGTTCGACTTAGATTTAAAGCTTTCCTTGATTTTGTGCTCAGTATTCACTTCTGCCTTCATACAGCTGTAATTTAGATTTATGAGGCTGGAAAGGACTGTTATGATCAGGTAATCTGACCTGAACAGAGGAGGCCATGGACTTCTGCCTAAGCTTGTGCCTACATTACAGGTATCCCTTCTGGCTGACTTCCAACAGATTACTGAGAAATATCTCCAATCATGATTTTAATATTAAACTTCTGTTGCTCATTCCCTCCCCCTCTTTTGTTATATCCTCTGTTACCTGTCTCCTGCTCCTTTTGGCAATTTCTATCATGCTTCATGCAGATGGAACCCCTTTAATCTTTAGTTAATTGCTTTTCTGTTCTTCTAATAAAGCCCGAAGACTCCTTTCACAGTAAGGAAAAAGGATTTTGTGTTAATTAGCCTCTGTGCATATGGTTAGTGAAAAAATATTCATGGTTTTTTGTGGTGGGACAGTAGGAGTCTGGAATCTAATCTGTGCTGTATGTCAAGGATTCATGAAACTGTTATATACCGTAATTAATTTAAACTTTTATTTTTCATAGCAGGAGCTATCCTTTCAATATAACCTGAGAAATGAGAGCTGGTCTTTTAATATAGTGACTCAGCTTCAGAAGAAACTGTTTTTTGATTTCTGATCCAGCTATCTGTTTCTTTTGATACCTATTGTCCCTGCCTGTTGAAATAATAAAAAAAAAAATAGTTTTTTTTAAATTATACACTTTGCTACATGATAGCTACATACGGAGTTTGAAATGCTGCCTCTTGAATATATTTGAAGTTTACTGATCAAGGATGACTGGGAAGCATCTTGCCCACCTGTTGCCCCATTCTGTGTCTCAATCATAAACACATAGAGTATCAGAACTCCTAAAGCTGGTCCTAAATTCCCTATCTAGTGAAGGGAAAAGATAGGTGGATTTGACGGTTTTCAGACAGAAGTCATCTTTGCCCTAAATTTGGGCATTTAAATCATCCATGAAACACAGTCAGTCACCTTTCCAGACAAGCATCACAGCCATGTGGAAGCTAATTTTACCAAAATAAATGTTTAATTGGAGACTGCTTCGTGTAATACATAGGAGCAGTGACTAGATTTGATGTTCTTTGTGTGTTAGGCAAATAAGAGGCTTGTGTTTTCCTTGAAATAGTTGATCAGTGTCTCAGAAAAAATCCCAAATTTTTGATGTCATCTCTTCCCATAAATGGGATGTCGTAGGTATTGCACAGACAGGCGGGGTTTTTGTAGTATGCAAAAGTTACTTATAAATGCTAGATCCTTATTTTGTCATTTAATTTACATAACCACCATATGGCAACAGTCCATCTACCACATACTGGCTGTAACTAATTTTAACATTATTATTCATCTTTCTTTCAGCAACAGAAGGAAAGAACTTCTGCTGTTTGGAATTGTATACATTACCCAATGTGTAGTAAAACGGTGTGTTCTCCCTTAGATAAAATGCATTCTCATCATTGCAGAGCTGAAAGCTGGAAAATAGAATATGCAGAACGGGGAAACGGGACTAATTCCTGAATTATTTCTGTGTCTTTAGTGACAGTTTGTTTTGGTCGAGGTTTAAGGTTTCTCTGCTTACCCACTGGGAATGTGCTGGTGATGGTCTATTGAGCAAAAGTGGTGCAACTTGGGAATAGTTGTCTGAATAGGTGGTTAACGATGGAGAAAAATGACTGAGAGAGGTGTCAAGCTGAATATTCAGTCTGACTCCTGGAAAGAGCAGAAGAGACACTGGCCAAGATCTAGATTAGCTGACTGATCTATAAGATGTAGTTTCTAAGCCAAATCATTAAGCCTTGAAAGCTAGCTATTAATCATCCATAAAGGCTTTTGTATCCTCTATAGAGCATTGCTCAGGGAAAGCAGGAACAACCCTGGCATATGCACAGGAAATTGGAGAGTGGAGGCAGCCGCTCTGGACCAAGTACAGGCTATGTGCTAATCTAGGGAAGGCCGAGAAATGGGAACACAGCAAGACATGGTTATCTAATCTGTGAAAGAGGACGGCTAGTCATGATGAAGAGATTGCTTTTAAGGATGCAGGATGTTAACTTTTTTTTTTCTTTTAGCAATATGTAGGCAAGTCAAGAATGATAGGGTTAACAGGAACATGTGGAGTTTATCTTTACTCTAAGGCAGGGTCAGTTAACTTTTTCGAGGAAGGTTTCTCAGACCTCTTCTTCAGGCAGTCCATTCCCACATTTCATTATTCTTGCCAACAGAGAAAATTCCCTTGTCTTGAAGTGGAAACTTTGCTGTTACAATCTAGACCTGTTACTTTTTCTTCTCTCCTGGATGAATGTAGGGAACTAACTTCAGTCTCTCCCTGCAGCAGCATTTTATATGCTTAAGGGATGTTAGCATGTCTTATATTCTTTGGATTCAAAATCTCACTGCTCTGTGTTTCCTTAAGGGTCATGTTTCCTAGCATTTTTCTTGCACTCTCTTCCTCATTCTTTCCAGTCGGCCCAGTTGAATTTTTACTTATTTTTTGTATTGTGAAAACAAGGCAGTATCACAGCTGTGCCTTGTAAAGCAGAGGGTTTTAACACATGTTTTGCATTTTATATTCTGGCTCCTGCATGTATAATTCTGTTGATACCTTAAGAAACCTGCCATGGCTTGATGTTGACTTATATTTGGCTCCTATTTGATATCCTTCTGGGTCCTTTGCTACAGAACTGATTTCCCGTCAGCTGTTTCCTGTTCTGTATTTGTGTGGTTTATTTGCTTTTAAAATATCTTCAATTTTTCCCTGTTGGGCTGCATTTTCCCCCCAGACATTACTTCCTTTTTTGACCAGGTTTCGTCTTTTGTAATACTTTCATTTTCTCCTAGGTTCTTGCCATCTGTATATTTAATATGCATTCTCTGAATCATGGATACTGGAATGTATTGCAGCCAGGACAGACCCCTGGTGAACCCCATGTGACACATCCTTCTGTTCTGGTGCTTACTCATATATGGCAATGCTCCAGGAGAGGTGCAAACCTAGATTCACAGTTTGAGAATTTTTTGGTCACAGGATTGTAATTTTTACTTTCTTCTGGCTTTATGTGTTACATTAATTACATTCTATCTACTTTATTTTGGGAAACATATATAATCGTGACATCTAAAAGAATGCAGAAGTTGAAAACTGTGACTTACAATTGCATATTGTTTGGGTCTGTTTGCAAAGGACATATTGGCTGATATAATGGAAGAAAAGGAAAGAAAAACTTTGATGTTGTACTCCCTTCATAACACCTATAATGTCCCTCTTGAGATACAGTTTATCTCAGCTGGCAGCAGGTCCTGGAAACTTAAATGAAGACATGGTTTGTGGTAAAAAAAAAAAAAAAGGCAGTTGTGACTTTTTATTTTTGTTTGTTTGTTTGTCTTATTATTATTTTTTAAGTTAAAAATTGGAGCTGCACCAACAGAAACTGTTTATCTTACAGCATTGGCTCATTCTAACTTTTGTTGTTCATGAGGAGATCAGAGGCATTAGAAGCTACTTTCTAAAAGCACTTCTTATTTTCAGGTGCTGAGGATTAAGGAGGAGCTGAGCATTTATGCCATGTTCCTTTTTTTTCCCTTGAAAATACAATTTTGTAAGAAAGACTACTCCTTTTGGTGCATGATGTGTATTTTAAACCATTTCCAATTTCTGTGGAACATTTTTCTCCAACCTTGGTCATCTGTCTTGGGTGTTCTCACATCATCTCATAAGAGCAATAGCTACCCCTTTGCTCTTGAACTCAGTATCACCAGTAGTTAATTGACTCAGTTTAGGATAACTGAGTTACCTGGATGATGGGAAGAAAAGACCTTATGTAGTTCCATTGCTCTGTTTTTCTGCTTTTGCTACCAGTGATGTCATGATTCCCAGCTTTCCTTTATCCTTCATTTCACTTTTGACTGCTCTTTGCTTTCCCTCTTCATTCTCTTTTGTTTGTTCTCTTTTGCACCTGTCTTCCCTGCAGGAGGACATTTGGTGTGTGGGGAGGTGAGGAGGCCTGTTACCAGTCAAAATATCTCATATTTTTCCGCTCCTTTCACACTTACTGCTCCACTTCTGACAGCAGTGAAGCCTCCCAGTGTGAAAGCCTCCCTCCTTGCTTATGTGGTGGGGACTGCACTGAGGGCAGTCATCTTTCCATCCCTGATAGGCCTCTGCATCAGGCAGTCTTTTTTTATATCATATTCTAACTAAAGGTAGGCTAAAATTGGTGGTTAATTTTTTTTAAACTTCAAACAAAGCAAACTTTATTGGAATAAAACCTAGAAAATAAAGTTTTTAAATTGAGCAAGCTTAGAGCTTTTAAGAAAGACAAAAAGGAAATTAAAAAATTGCAACAATATGTGCTTTTTCAGGTGAGTTCTTGGTTTAGCCAATTCAGTGACTTGCTGAGTTATAGCAAACTATCCAGTCTCCTTGTCCCTGGAAAGGTCTTGTTCTTCCCTGAGCTGGCAGACTCCTTGGTGCTCCTTGGCATGTTCTTGTTCCATGTGATTCCATTGCTTCATCTGTTGCCTTAAGCATCCCATAAGCACAACTAGCAACTCTCCAAAGAAGACTGAGGTTCTTTCCTCTTAAGTTCTGGCTGACCCAGTGTTTTCAAAAGAAAATAACAAGAAATTCAAAGCAGTAAATAGAACAGAATCTGTCCTACAGCGTTTGAAAAAGAGAGATTGTCTTGAGCACTGGTGGGTACATGGGGAAAGAGTAGATAAACAGAACATGCATGGTTACGGTTCTGTTTTGTTAGAAGGAAACCAACCCCTAATGAAACAAGATAAATGAAGAGCAGAATTCTGACTGTCATTGCTCATC
This sequence comes from Pachyramphus minor, assembly GCA_013397135.1. Classification (NCBI taxonomy): domain Eukaryota; kingdom Metazoa; phylum Chordata; class Aves; order Passeriformes; family Tyrannidae; genus Pachyramphus; species Pachyramphus minor. The sequence goes on along the minus strand of VYXB01009294.1, from coordinate 479,409 downwards.
TGGGATTTTGGAAGAGGAACTTAACAGTTAAATCAGAGTAATTTTACTTAATTGTCCGCAGTGGCTATGGTATTATTATTTATTTATACCTACGCCCACACTTAGCTGAACACTTTCCAAACATTCAGGAAAAGACAGTCTCTGGTCTGAGAAACTGCAATCTAAGGCTAGAGAGGGGTGATTCTTAATACATCAGGAAGATGATTGCTCATTTGATACTAATGGAAAAAATTGCTTATGATTGATCTGTTGTGTAAGAAGAGGAGTTTTTACCTAGACTAAGAAAGATTTCCTATACTATTATACAGCTTCACAATCTCATCTGTATTTATCTGTATTTTTTCTATATTAATAAGTCTGTTTTCCTGAAACATAACTTATGCAAGGATTAGCAATGTGCAGAAAGTTATATCTTAATCTGAAGCTGTAATTATTGTTAGGGATTTAAGAGGAATAATTTATCAGGCATAAGAGAAATTTTAAAAAAGCTAAGGTTGCAGTTGCCCTTGCAGAAAGACTGATTGGCAGGGAGCAAGCTGAGTCAGAGCAAGGTGATGGTGATCTCATGAAAGGGGGTCTAATGTTCAGTGTGTTTAAGCATGGTGTGTGTTGGTAATCTTTTCCTTTTCGTTCTTTGTACTTCAGGTTTTACCTCTTTCCTCCCCCCCACCTCCCCGATGAGTTATGGCCTCAAGTAATTTTGCCCATTGGATCCTGTTCAGACAACCCCCCCTATAATTTGATTTATTACCATTAAAAAGAATCTGCTAATCTTTTTTTTCTTTTTAGCACTTGCATAGAAAGGGAAGATGAAAAGTGCTTTGCCCATAGTGCTGTACCTGTAGGTGTATGCCTGTGCTTGTTTCAGAGTATCTCCTTCTGTGCAGATCATCACTTGTCTTCAGTGAGTGCTTTACACAGCAGCCTCGGCCCCTTTCCTCCCTGTTGAACCCTTTGGTAAGTGATGCTCATTCTTTCAAACATGTATTGGTTACAGAAGGCAGGTGCCTGACCTGAGCAGTGATGGATTCCTGCTTTTTTTTTCTTTTCCCATATTCATAGCCTTAAAGCCAGGAGCTGTGAGAACCTCCCGCACAGTACGAGCTGCAGAATGTCCGTGCAGAAATTAATTATTGAGTCCCATGTTGTAACAGAGCTGCAAGTATGCCTTTTAGGAAAGTATGTCATCTTAGAGGTTCCAAAAAATTACTAATTTACGGTAATCCTAATTTAGTTGTTCCAATGGGTAATAAATGTTCTCTTAATTTTAATTAGAGTTCCTTTGGCTTTTGATTCTCATGTTGGTCTAGTAAGCTGAGGAAACATCCAAACCCTTGTTTTTAAACTATTATTACAAAATCCAAATTCAGATCCTTCTTGTGGTTTCTTTATAACATTTCTTGGCTTTCTGTATTCCTAAAATACTGACATGGCACTCAGGTTCCAGTATTTGAATTACAATCTCAGCTAACAGAACATATGAGATTTCAGAAATTTTCTCTGCCAAATCAGAAAAAAAGAGAAGATATTAACAATTTCTACAACTGTAGGCTCAAAAGTAATCTTACAGCAAACATGAGACATTTCATTACAATTTGACTTTTAATAGTTTTATTTTTTAAATTTTTAGTATATGATGACACCTAAGATGCAAAAAGCATATTAAATTTAAAATCAAATCATGTATGTTTAAAAACACAAGAGAAGTGGTGTGAAAATCAAAATCTTTCCCCACTTTTTTCTAAAGGGATTTATTTAAATTCTACCTCCCTCTGAGAATGTTGAATTTTCTGATGGAGAATGTCAGGAAAATAAAATCCCAATTAGTTCATCTCAGTTGAGCAGTATACAGTTGTCCTACTTGTAGCAGATTCATTCTTATTTATACATCTGAAGATCATCCTAGCCCTCATAATCACACAGTCATGTTATAAGCTTATTTTTCATTTGCCATTTCCCTTAAACCAGAGTTCTTCTCTAAATTGTTGAACTACAGGATACTGCTTTTCCATATCTGGATATTTGACCTATATTCTTTGTTTGAATGAAAGTAGCACTTCAAGCACCACAGCCTCTGTGTGGAGCTGACCCATTCTTATAATTTTGCATGCTGCCAGAGTTTGCACTTTAGCTGCAGTGATTCTTTTGTATTCACTTCAATAATAAAGGTATTTCATATTGTTGAGCCAAGAATAGAAACTGCGCAACACCGTATGAAATACATCTGTTTAGAAATGTATAAATCCAGTTTTCATTTGAAACCCATTTTATATTCAAGAATCTGCAACTGGATGATGAACTAGATAATCTTATGAAGTTTTTTCAGCTTATTTTTCTTATAATTCTATGCTTTTTTTTGGTACAAAACTTGTTTTTAAACAGAAGGTCCTTCTGTATGATGTAAAATACTTTGTCAAAGCCAGTTATGTCAGTATAATTTACTTTATCACCTAAACTTCTAATCTCCTCCAGTAATGGTATTTCTGTGACAAAATCTGTTCTCTATAATTCTTACTGAATGACATTAATTATGCTACCATTCTCTTACTTATGGCAAATGGCATCCCTATCAGCCTTCCATCATTTTGTGAGTGATCAATACCAGTCTATCCCTTTAGGTCATCCCTTTTAACCTTCTTAATATCTAATTAGCTTTTTGCCATTCTTTCTTCTTTCTACATGATACCAATATTTCTTAAAAATCAATGTCAATCTTCTCCCAAACTTTCTTGCTTTTTTGAAGAAGCTCAAGGACAAAGCTCTCCTAGCTCCTCTGGAATGCTGAGGCCTTATGAATTATTCACACACGTCCCAGTCGCAGATGCTGGGAAACCGTTTGTGCCACAGTTGTATAACACCTGGACATACACAGGGTTTGACTGTAATTTGGAGAAATAGGTTAGACTGTAACCTCTGTAAAGTCTTACAGTTATCTTGGTGAGATCTTACACATTTGCCTCTCATGTCAATGTTTCCAGCGATCGGCCAACACAAGGGTAAAGCAGGATGAGAAAGGCAGCGTGTTGTAAGTCCCTTAGCCTAGCCCCAAGGTAGAAGACAACACCTTTCCTGTGTCCCAGATCACTCCTACCATGCCTTTTCTGTAGGACTTTCTGTACCTTTCAGGTAACAAACTTTCTGTTTCCTTTTCTGAAAAACAAAGGATGGCATCTATGCTTGACTGTTAGATATCAAACACCCCAGCTGAAAATCTGACAAATCATTGTGAAATTTTACAAATGGTTTTACAGTTTGCAAATCCTACAAATGTACATCTGTCTCTTCAGTCTGGTCAGGCTGGTAAGCCACAGCTCACTACCTCCACTCTGGTAGGAAAAAAAGGAAAATATGCAGTCACTAAATGCGTGTTGTACTTGGAGAACCTGACATGCAGTCACTAAATGTGTGTGCATGCTTGGAGAACCTGGCTGAGGGTTGCCTTTCATGACAAAGGCATGCAGGCAATAGGGGAGAGGAATTTGCTTTACTTTGAGTTTTAATAAACTTTTTTACGCCTTTCAGCCTTGTATTTGATGGTTCAGTTTACCCCACTGCAGCAGGGACCTTTGCTGTGGTAAACTGAAGTATTGTCATTGTCACCTGCAATTTGAGATTGGTAAGAAGATGACGCTAAAAAGACACCAGCTAGCTGATGGCCATTTTATTATTTATCTCAATTATCAGAGTGGATAGGTTAATATGTAAAAACCAAATATATATAGCATCAGATCAGCACATGGCAGAAATACACAATGAATTTCAAGTTTTCTTACTGTTTTTATAAACTGTACATATACCGGCTTATTAATCTCTTCTGGTCAGAGAAGCTAGACTCAAGAACAAACAAGAAAGTTTGCTAAGTAAAACAAGTCAATTTTAAGCATAAATATCTGAATAGATCAAAGCATCATTTGTTACACATGACAAAAAGTATGATTGATCAGAAAAAGATTGAATGCTATGGACTTCAGAATGTGCATTAAGTGTTGGCTTTACAATGCCCAGGATTTAAATGTTGAGATCTTCAAATGTCCAGTGCTCCTGAAGCACATATTTTTATAAACTGGTTCCCTTGAAGACTGCAGAAAAGAAGCCTTAGGCTGCTTGGCCAAGTTCCTATTGATTTCCAGCTGGCATGTTGATATCATCTCCTTCATCCTGCTCACATCATGCAGTTGCTAAAAAATAATGTCTTGCTTTCTGCATTATGATTGGGTTTTATTTCTTTGAGATTCTTTTCTAGCAAATGTGTGCATTATCAGCCTTTGTGCCTGAAAAAAAAATCAAATTTTCTCTATATAGAATTGGATAGAATTTTATGTTAGAGTTCACTACCACTAATATTTATCTGTGAGAGAAATGTGAGATCCTTGTGACACTCTGGGCTGGAAACATTGAAGGCAATAGTATGCAAAGCTATCGTTGTTACACAATATTTAAATTGGTTGTATTATACTCTAGTCTTTATCTGCCCATTTTGTATCATCTCTGGAACCGTGTGTATCATCTGGTTAGGAAGTATGTTTGCTGTGATTACACTCGCCATGGGGTTTGCCAAGTTAAACAGAAATTGGCAAAACCCTTCTCCATCATGTGTCCAGAACAAGCAGGCTTCTTCAGTAAGCACTCAGTCACTATGTTGCTTAGATGCTTTTTTTGCTTACAAAGCTCATTGAGTGGGCTTTCACTCTAGAACTAGTGTTTTTTCTCAGAAAGACCCAAGGATAGATTTCTGTGTCCATATAGCTGTAAACTATTGTATGGTCTGATTTACCTCAAAAAGAGAGTGAAATTGCAGGCAGCCGCATCTAACTTTATTCCCACTTCCCACAGGCTTCACAATGAGCATCTGCAGAACTAGGTCTATGCTTTGTCATGGACTGTTTTCCGTAACATTTTATTAGCACAATAAAATACACATGTGCACTCATGTTTTCAGCTGGTTTTCACCTCTACCTAATTAGTATTTGCTGCTGCTGACAGTATCTTCTCAGTGTACCAAAGTCCAAAAGCAAGGTAAAAGATTTCTGTTCCTAATGTGGGATTTAGTCATTACATAGGCTTATTGCAGTCACTAAAACTGAGTCATTTAGTCCCATTTAAGAAGCTACAGTGTATCTGCTGGCTCCTGCTGCCATTCCAGAGAAGTGGATGTCTCCCATATGTCTTAGTGGTGATCTCCCACTTGTACCTCCCTAGGATGTGACAGACATTACTAAACACCTGGACAACTGGACCAAGCTCTTGGTGCCTTTTATCCAAACATCCCTGTTCAAACACTTCTTAACATTGAAGGTTTCTAAATGCCTTTGGAGATCTTCTTCAACTTAGTCTGCAATGCAGTCTGCCTGTCCAATCTTCAGTGGATCCCAAAAATAGGCAAAGGAGCATGCAAAATCATTTGAAGTGCACCTGCCTGGCAAACTGCTAAAACTGTGTCCTTCCCACGTGGTAATTATGTGGAAGGTGTTTCTAGTGGGCCTCTCATACCTGTAGCACTCACCCAGAAGGCAGAGACATCGCTGGGATGCCTTCCTCCAACTTCAGGGACTTCAGGCTCACGCTCCTTCTGCTGCATCAAAGCACTGTAGCCACAGGGCAGCATGAGGTCTCGTGGTGAAACCCAGGAGGGTATAAGGCTCAGCAACCTCACAGGGATTTAGCTATGAAGAGACTGGATGCAGTGGAACAGGGGAGCAGGGTTCTCTCCGCTGTTCAGGAGTCAATTCTTCCCACTTAGTAGCCTATCGCAAATTGTGGAAGGAGCTCAGGTATCTGGCTCTGAACTTCATTCTGGAAATTAGCCTAAAAGGTGTTGCCACCTCTAAATCCTTTACCGGATCTAATCCACAAGGACTAAGAAAAATATCTGAACAGTTCTTCTATACTTCTACTGATTTCATACATATCTTTGCAATTGTTCACCCTGCAATGTTGATGGGTAAATGTCAGTGCTGACTGCTCTTGTGATTTGGGCCATAAGTCTTGTGAAATATGTGACAATTTGTAAAGACCTAGAAGGTGGGTGAAAACCAGAATGCACTAAGTTTCCATGAAAAAAATAAAACAAAAATAATTTTTTCTTTAGTTGGTATATAAACTTTGAGAATTTGTCTTCAGTGGAAAGCTGAGGCCCAGAAGACAAATATGACTCCAAGTATAACAAATGACCAACACTCCTAATTTCAGCTAATACAACTCTGAGCCCTGACATGTTTTTTTGATTGAATTGTAGCTGCAGAACTGAACCTGGCCAAGATATAGAAAAGTCCGCTGAACATTAGAAGCGGTAAATGGATGGTGTCGGTATCAGACTGATCAGGCTGGAAAACAAGAAATCTCAGGTCATTCCAGAATAGATCAATTATTTATTCACCTGACATTACAGATCACTTAATCATAGATAAACTACTGCCTAGAAAACTTTAAAATGATGCTTTATTGCAAGCTTAGCAAGTCTAACTTAACTTTTTCAATTCTAAGGGAATATTTCAGGGTGATTTTTGCAAGGAGTTGGAGTCCACACACAAGTTTTCTTCTTTCCCTCATACTATTTTACATAATTTTGATTTCACGCCTCTTTCCACTGAAGAATTATTGTGTTATATGAAGCACATATGGACACCGTGATATCAAATACAATGCAGCAGGTTGTAGTAGTCTTAGTACCAAGTACATCATCAATAGCTGCTGAGGAGTGCAAAACTTTTAAATTTTTAAAATATTGCTAAACCCCTCTAGTCTTTATGCAAGCAAGTACTACCAGCAGATTAAAACATGTTCCTTTAGCAAAGACATTTCTCAAAGCAAGGTTGTTAATGGATGGAAATGTAATAACCTCGGGCTTATTTTAAGTTTTTAATAGGTCACATGTGTTCTAAATACTCATTGAAGGCAGTGCTATTTTGAAGGGGTGATTGTTAAGAAAAAAATCCTTAAGCAAACATCAAATGTATGAGGGGAAAAAAATCTGAATGTCTCTATTAGCTGTTCATTAAATCCCAAAATTAAAATTGACTCCACTGAGGAAAAGCTTTGAAAATTACCCACATTAACCCAATTAACTTCTCTAGAGATTTTAAATTTAATTGTAAAAGCATATTTTTAACTGGCAAATACCAGATTAAATTACTTTTTTATTTTAGCAAATGTGTTTATGTTTTAGTCTTAACTTCCTTTCATTCAATTAAACTCTTCTCATGGATGATGTGACAACTATTGCAGCTCAGAGCAGAAGCATTTCAGAACCCCAATGAGGTGTGTGTGAGTCAAACATTCCTCCACAAGACTACACTTATGAGTGTTCAGCATTAAATCCCTGTTTATCCAATAGTGCTTTATTGCACTGAGAAACCTGGACCCAAATAGACCGCCTTCTGGAAGTTTGCCCCTGCAGACAAAAAGCAGATTTGTAGAGAATATGGATATGTTGAATACCAGTTCCAGCTTGCTTCAATTTCAAATTCCTCTCTGGAAGGTGTTGTACAAAGAGACATGGCCCCTGTGGGCTTGCAGGAAATAACCCTGTGCTGAATCAGGATACAACCCTGTTGCCAATTAACTTGCATGTTTGTATTTCCTTTCCCCAGAGTATGTAAGGCTGCAAAGCTCCTCTGTGTGAGTACCAATACATCTGTGCTGACAGTGGTCTAGATGGGGCAGAGAGGCTGGATTTAGGTAGAAATCATCAGATAAGGTGCTCATACTGACACTGGCACTTATGGCTGAGTAATTGAAGCACATACACAGCCCACCAGGGCAGAGGCAGCCCCGATACCTGCCAAGACCCTCTTGTGCTCCCTGCACCAAGAGGAAGTGTGTGCCCCATGCATGGTTGTGGGCTATGGTGGAAAGCTGTGAGGCTGTCTTTTTGTTTCCATTCCCAAAGTCCCTGGAGGAGAAGCAGAGAAATCATGGCTCAGAGCAGGAGCATCAGAGCTGTCTGCACTGAGGTTGCGGAAGAGGACATCGAGGGCAGTGAGGAAAGGGCAAACCCGTCCAGATCCTCCCATCAGAAAACTCATTACTGAAACAGGACAAAATCCCTTTGATTTACTTGTCTTTTTTCTTTTTGTCAACAAAATCTATAGTCCTTATGTCTAGATAGTTGTGGCTGCAGATATCTAAAGCTAGTGCTTTCTTTGCTAGTCCCCTGAGACTCCCTCTGCGGTCGTTGGAGTGGGACTGCTACATTTATGAGTCCATTTCCCAAACTTTTTTAAGACACCTCTTTCAGGATGAAGTGATTGCTCTGGAGAGGATTATTTGTCCTCCTGGTCTTTAAAAAAATTCAGGGTTACTGTTAAATGCCTATGTGAAATGTTATACGCCTAAATCAATGGGCATGTGAATCTTGGCACCTGGACTTCCTGCAGGATCACTGTCTGGCTCCAAAATTTGTCACAGATCATGATGCACTATTCAGCTCAGTAGTATCATAGAATCACAGAATTAACTGGGTTGGAAGAGACCTCCAAGATCACCAGGTCCAACCCTTGATCCACTACCACTGTGATTACTAGACCATGGCACTCAGTGCCACATCCAGCCTCATCTTAAAAACCTCCAGGGATGGTGAACCCACCACCTCTCTGGGCAGCCCATTCCAATGCCTGATCACTCTCTCTGGAAAGAACTTCTTTCTAATATCTAACCTAAACCTCCCCTGGCAGAGCTTAAGTCTGTGCCCCCTTGTCCTACTGCTGATTGCCTGGGAGAAGAGACCGACCCCCACCTGGCTGCAACCTCCTCTCAGGTAGTTGTAGAGAGTGATGAGGTCACCCCTGAGCCTCCTCTTCTCCAGACTAAACAACCCCAACTCCCTCAGCCTCNCAATTGGTACCCCCAGACCCCTTTCTCCCTGGCTGCTCTCCAGCCACTCTGTCCCCAGCCTGTAGCGCTGCAGGGGGTTGTTGTGGCCAAAGTGTAGGACCTGGCACTTGGCCTTGTTGAACTTCATTCCGTAAATACATTTAGCATGTTCATCAACTGTGACCTGCAAACCCAAGCCTGAAAACCACTGTTGTAACTAACATATACTAGTTATTGTAAACCCAGTATTATTTCATAATACAGACAAACTCAATCAGTGTGTGCTAAAGCATTTCCGCATTGCTTCATGTGCTTGAAGTTTAAAACAAGAGTCTGTGTTAATGTTTTAAAAACTTATAAAGATACCTCAATATACTTAGCATATTTTAATCCAACCTTATTGTATCTTAAAATGAGTAAAAAGCATAGCATGTTGTAATGCTAATTTTGTAGAAATGTAACTTCAGACCTCAGCAAGTGCAGTTAACACTTAATACTGGAATACAGTTCAACTGCAGGAAAGCAAGGTAATTTTTAAGTCTTTGACTTGTAAATTCACTGAAATAATATGATTAATAATGTTTCTCTCTGATGAACAACAAACTGGTGTTTTTATAAACCACTATGTGGTGTTTATATTATTTTCCCCCTCTTATTAGGATATAGAAGTGACAGAAGGGAATACAACTACTGACTTGCAGCCATTTCTTCTATGGGCTCTCATCCAACAGTTAGCAATAGTGCTTATGTGGATCTATCCTCACAAAACTGTTTCCTGACAGAACTGGCAGAAACTTGAGTTTTATGTTGCTGATATTTTAAAACATCCCATTTTTTTTTCCTATTTGAGAATGATGACAAGATTTTCAAGATTTTCTGAGGAGTAAAAATAATGAAATATTTGGGACACTTCAATACATAATCATTTCCAGAAAAAATATATCTCCTGGTCTGAAACTGATTAAAAACTTCATTGTTTTCTCAATGTTTATTCAGCATTTCTGCAACTGAAGGAATAATACCCTAAACAGTAGGGAAGTGGGGCAATTTTACTACAGCCTCCTGAGCTACTTGAGCAAAAGACAGAATATCCCCTGCAGTCAGCACATGTGTTTGGACTAATTCTTGAACACAATCTCTGGCCCACTGGGTATTTTTTGACTGGAAGCAGGAAACACTGCACACGGGAGAGGTATTGAAGATGTGTAGAGCACATCGTGTAGCACAATAGGAACAGATCCATGGGGTGGGCACTAAGGGCCCTGTGTTCACACTGTCCCTGGTTCAGGCATGTCACCTGAGAATACGACTAATCTGGTTCTGAGGTCTGACTGCCCCATGGAGTTGGAGTATAGCTTGTGTTTTGGCTTCATCTGAGAGGGTGATCCTGTTGGTTTGGTCCAAGACAGCTCTCTGGTACAATCGAAGCAGTATAAATAGTGGTGAAAAAGAGGCTTACATCAAAATAACAGTCCTAATCCAAGTTAAAATGCAAATAATAGACATGTGCAATGAAATGCTTCCTGGAGTATATTTGAAATTAGGGCAGTTTCTTGATGTCTGGGCATGCTGGTTTCAATCATTGGTTGCCATAGGTCAGAAGGAGAATGCCTTTGTGTGCTTCTGTCATGGAAAATGAATAGCATAGCTACAGGATTGGAGGAAGGGGTCTGCTCATTAGTTTAGTGAGTTTCTCCTCTTGCATTGCCCCAGCCCTTTATTTTAAAATTTCCTTTGGGTTTTTTTTTTTTCAAGTGTCAAATACAAATTAAAAAAACTCAACACACAACCCAAACCAACAAAACCAATAACAAGGTTAGGTAAAAATAAAGAATGAAGGAGAAATATTCTTGTCTGATCCTAAATAATTTATTTTATGTTTATTTCATTCATTATTTCATCATCCTTCAAGTGTTCAAGTGTTTATGAGTTAGTCTGCCAAATATGTTTTAGACTATGGACTTTTTCAACTATATCATCCCCAGCGGAAATATAAAGATATTATATTCACACAGGAATATTTTATTTCTCGAAAGCTCTTGGGTGGATACTTGAATTAATTCTTCTACTGAGGGAAAGGGCTTCAGTTTGAGTTCAAAAGCTTTTTGCTACCTGTTTGATCACAAAACAGGCACATATTTTTTTTTTTTAGTAACACTTTGGTGGGCACTGAGAGTTAATGTTGAGGACAAACACAAGGCAATATGGGAGAAACAGCAAGGACATTAATGAATATGCAAATTTTGTGCCAAATTTTATAGCTATGATTGCTACAGTAGGTGCAGTTCATGTTAAAACAGCTCTATGCCATTCCCAAATTGTGCAATAAGACCAATGAGGTAGCATTTAAGAACTCAAAATGTTTCTGCTGCAGATGCGTCCATACTCAGTAAGTGTCTGGTACAACACTGATCTAATTATCCCATTAGTGGTTACCTGTCTTCAGGTCAGACCTAAGCAATGAAGCACAAGAAAGCAAGAGTCATTACCCTTAATACCAGAGACATGACAAAGTGGCTTTTAGATATCATAGGTTATTTTTTTGACACAAGAAAATGCCACTATCATAAGAATACATTGCAATTAGTGTTTCTTGATTGAACTAATATCATTGATTGTTTTGTAATTTAAGTAGAGTTTAAATAATTAAGGGTTTTGTTAAGATCACCTTATCATTGACAAGTGATTCCCAAACCACAGATGCAGAGCAGAACACTGGATGAATGTTGCATCAGTGTACACTTAATCTTCCTCCCAACAACACTGATAGGGAATTCTCTGTTGTTTCAATTTCATGGAACCTACAGCAAATATGGTTACACATAAATTTTCTGATCCTCCAATATATTAAAAAAGTTTTATCTTTACCCACATAAGATAGAATTGTGTACGTTATTTACATTTGGTAACTATTAAACAAAGTGTGAAACTTTCTTGGGAAACATGCAGTGCGTCACGCTAGTCTTTAATTAGTTACAAGGGCTAGCTATCTTAGAGCTTCACTGCAGCCCTTCAGCTCTGGCCCTCAAGGGAATACTGGGATAGTTTTAAAATCTGTAACCTCAATCTAACATGGGCTGTAAGTCGTCACATGGGCCAACACCAGTCTCTAGAGCAAAATATTTGGTGCCAATGAGTTGATGTTCACAGCACGTGTGGACATGTCGATCACCTCAGACTAGCTCTAGTTTGGTCTGCTAGTGATTGTAATGTTCTAGGTGCACTTCTGGAGTGCAGCTTCAGCTTCTAGTTTTCCTTGAGAGGAATCCATTCCATGAGCCCTAAGACTCCTCTGTTATATTAACCACAGCACATTGTAAGAAGGGACAACAAGAAGGTTTACTTCAAGTGTGCTCATGATCCAAGATGAAATGTTAATGTGAACTCCCCCACAAAGTACCATATGGATGTGAAAAGTCATCATATGCGATTCTTGAGCAGTAGCTCAACTACATCTTGCTCATGTAAAAATCAAACAGAAAAAAAATGAACTCTGACCATTCCTTTTTCCACAGGCAGTTAATTAAAATGATTGCTTAATTTTGTACCAATTAATTTTTAGGAAAAAAATTGCAAAATTGTTTCCTTCTAAGTATATAACTACTTAATAAATACAATTTTTCTAGGTCTTTTTCATTTTCGAATACTTGGCACGTGATTGACTCCTTAAGACCATTTGGAGTATTTGTCAGCAACTCACTGTGGGAAGAGAAAGGCAAGAGGAAGGAGTCATTAATACTGGAATGTTAGCTACCACAAAACCAGACATAATTAGAAACCAGTCATGAACTGGTGGTGTGTGCTCTCAGAACCTGAGCCTGACCTGTCTTACTGTCTGCATCTTCCCACGCTCCAGTGGTGGATATACCTCACCTCGCTTCAATCATCTACATTGCAGACATTTACATCTGAGCTGGTTGTCTAGACTCCTTTTATAGGTCATGGAGAGAAAAAGACACTTCTCAGGCATGATTTACATGTTCTGTTTAGACGTCTATGGTAATATCAGATGACTCACTGCCTGGAAAGTAGCTATTTCTTTCCATTTCCATATTTTGCTTTTACACAGCAAGCCTAGAGGAATGTTTTAGATACAGGAGTTGACATCTTAGGTGGTTGAGAATCTGTACTGAAGTCCTGTGTATTTTGCCCAAGAAAACTCACCTCTAAAAAGACAAAAATATATTTACATGATTCTTACAGAATAGTTTCAGGAGGAATGGCTAATAGGGCATGCTCCCCTGCTTATTCTGATGTTATGGATCTGGGCACATGAAGTGACACCAAAACCTACTTAACATCATTCTTGTGAGTTTACATATCCACTCAGAGAATAACCTCAGGGCAAATGCTGGTCTGGATTTATATCTGCTGCCTGTATGGACACTGTATGGAAGCCATGATTTTATGGGAATTCTCAGAGCCTCATCAAAAATGCTCTCCTTGCTGCTTGAGGGTGCAACATTTAAACCTACAATCACATGTAAGAAAAATATTTTTTTACTTCAAGTGAGTCTTCATTCATGATTTTGATGATTTCTAGAGCTGCAATTCTATTTCTTCTGCAACAAGCCATGAAAACAAATGTTTGGCTGCTCAGTGCAATGCCTTGAACTCTAGATGATGGATTAATTGTTTGTTTTCTGGCTGTCTAAGAGGGCGTATTAAAAGTAGAATCAAAGTTTACCTTATATCAAGCCTTGTGGATGTTTTTTCATCTAAGGAGCATGCAGGCATTTTGTGCACTTAGTTTAGAAAATAGTCTTCTGACAAATTCTGCTGTCCACAAAAACGATAGAAATACCAGACTTAAAGATTAGCTATTTCCATGCACTGCTAACTGAGAGAATTTTGCCAACAGCCTAGAAGGTGGCTGAAGGCAGAGCCTGAACAGCTTCACTTGCTGTTTGGCAAATGACATTGTATGCAAATGACTTATTTGGAAGGGTGAATAATTTTTTTCCCCATGTAAAATAGCTGTATCCATCTGCTGTCTTTTAAGAGGAAAGGTTATGGCTCACATGTTGAAAAGGTAATGTGGCTTTACTTTCTGATTTATAAACCTTTTCTGTACATCACCTCAAAGATGTCAGCATTTCAAAGGCTGGTGAAGTAATCACTATATATAGCTTTTTATCATTTTTTTCTGAAGTGGCTTACAGTGAAAGGCACTCTTAAACATGATTTCATTTTTCCTTTAGTGAAGGACAAAATGAAAGACTAAGGTTTTAGAAACTGCAGAACTTAGTACCTATACAGATACTTTATAGATAGAAACCCATACAGTCATTATACTAGAGGACATGCTAGTGGAGACTGTCCCCATTATAAAGGTATAAGAATGGATAACTCCCTCTGGGGGTGTTGTAATTTTTAGCTAATTAGGATTGAGTCTCTCTTCTCTTTAGCAAATATTATTTTTCTTCACAACTGTCTCTGCTGCATTCAATATTCTGACTTGCTTGGGAGAGGATTTTGCAGGCTTATCATCCACTTGTATTTTGGAAACTGTATATGATTCATGAATATACTATATCCTTCACGTAAATGTAGTATGTATCCACCATTTTTAACTTCAAGATGTGTCTCCTTAACATTTCAATCATATTGAGAGGCAAATTCTTACACTGTACATTAAGGAAATCTGTCAAGTTTTATGACAGTGCTCAAGACAGATGTGTCACTGTCATCCTCTAGCTCTGTGCAGAGAAAGGAGATTTAAGAGAATATGACACAAGACTGACCAGTATACAAGTGAGGGCCAAGAGCCCTGCCCTACTTCCATGGCTTTGGCAGCCTATGGTCAAGGCCAGCTCTGACACAACATGATGGTGTGACCTTGAGTGAGGCTCCTGAGGAGACAGCTTCTTGAGAAAGCTGCAAGAAATCTCATTTGGGCTTCCCAGCATCATTCAGGAGCTATTTTAAACTCTGATATTCTTTTGCCCTTCCTTGAGCTGTTGCAGCCATGCCTGTGCCTTGCCATGTACACCTCTAATGAAGACAATGATCCTCCAACTTGATTTCCCGGCTTGACCTCAGAATTGCCTCAGCACTCTGAGTTGTCTAGAAATCTCTGGGATGTGCTGATTGTGGTTGCTGCCACCAGACCTGCTCAGCTCTACAGTTTGGCTGCTGGGGGACTGTCTCCTTTGGACAGTGCTGCCTCTGCCTGCTGTTTCAAAAGTTTCAAAAACCCATTTACAGAATGGTGTTCTTGTGCTGCTCCTTTCAGCAGAAGAATGATTTCCAACTGCTAAAATCTTCTAACATATTGGAGTTTATTAGACAGATTTGGAAATTAGATACCAAAAATATACTGATTCTGAAAATATCTTCCCTGGAAACCATGCTACCTTTCCTACATGGTGTCTATCTTTGTTTTATAGTTTAAGCTTTGACATCTCCTGTCCACTGCTGAAAAGTTTATTTGAAATAAGCCACAGTTGGGGCCTTCTAAAGGTTTGTTCTATTTTACAGATGGTTGCACACTTTCTTTGGCCTCCAGATAATGCTTTCTGTCATAGTTACTGCTGTGAAATGCCTTTTCTCCACCTTTTCTTTTTTCACCATGCAATAAATTTATAAATTTTGAAAAGAAATATTAGCCTTAGAGAAATGCACATAAAGCGCTCAAGTTTCAAGTTCTTTTTTTTTAGTGATTATGTTTCTTGAAAAATTTAAACACTCATATTCTGAAACATTTTATAACTCAGAACCCAGTATTCACTATCACTTTAATGGAAGTCACTTACTTTGTGGCTCTGTATTCCTCAATGGCTATTAATCAGGAGGCCTTTGCCTAACAATGATTATTCAAGAGGTTTTATTGCCTTGGTAGGTTTAATTCCCATGTTTCAATAACTTGGAAAGTCACATTTCTCACCTGAATAGCGATGAAAAGCTCATCCAGAACTCTGAGTTTCTAACTTCGCACTATTTCAAAGTTAAAAAAATCATCCCCATTTGAATGTCATTAAAAACTGTACTGATGAGTGCAGTTATGGATTAGAGCCATTGGAACATGAGTTGATCTGCCAAAACCACTGCTTGAATGCACAGAGGTTCACTGTCTTCTGTATAGGAGAAATAGAGGCACAGAGGTGGACTGATTCACTTGGTTTTACTTGGCTTTAAAGAGGTGTTTCCAGCAAGCATTTATTCTAGGCAGTAATTAGAACTGCTGCCTCTCAGGCTATGACTCTGTGGTCTTGACATTTTAGTATGACCATGCCAGTCATGCGTAAGATGCTGCCTGTGCGAGTCAGGAGTTCTCACTTGAAAAAAGGTAATTTAAGAGCTCCTTTATGACAGCTTGGTCTCCAGAACTGGATTTCTTTTCTTCCAAGTTAGTTGTACAAGTAGTAATTGTCACCAGTTCTGACATTAGTCTTCTTCAAGCTGACATTAGCTACTGTTGGGTTTGAATAAGAATGAATGCTGCTCAAAGAATACGGGATGTGTTTTGACTCTCTTTTTTTTGTAATCTATCCTTACCAAATGGCTATTTTCATGTAAAGCTTCTCATTCTGCCTCCTCCCTCACAATTTTCTCTATTGCCATGTAGTTAAAACACAGCAAACTTCAGTTATGCATTTATTAATCATACTCCCACCAAAAAGTCATTGTGGCACTCATTGTAAACCTATGTAATAAGATATAGTTGCAATGCCCTCAAAGCTGTGCTATAGAAAAGATGTTGCTAGAAGAGATAGCGCAAGGCATCAGATTACATTCATGTTGGTGGCCAAAATAGAAGCACATTGGAGGCTTCCATAACCTAATCTTTTGACCTCGGCCTGGTTCTCCAGTTGCAAGATTTACCCAAGAGTTCAAGTATCAGATGTGCCCTGAGGACATCACTTGGTTTTGCTTTGCTGAACTTTCTGTTAAGCTGCTGAAGAGGCAGAGTATAAATGAAGTTGGAAATTGGTCTATCCAACACAGATGATGACTCATGCATGGGTTATTTTCCTGATGTGAGTAAAGGAGGATATCCACTCTAAAATGGAATTTTTGCTCATCGTTGAACATCAGGATTTCATCTCTATGGGTATATTCCTGATTTCTATGATAGATCACTAAAATCACAGCTCCTTAGTTTTCTCTTATGGAAGAATTTGAGATAAAACAAATGCAAACATGACTTAATATCTCCTATCTAAGACCTGGTTCATTTCCCAGTGCCATTCTGCAATTGTACAAGACCTTTTCCGTGAGAGAAGTTACAGGCTTGAAAGACTCATCCATCTGAGTCTTGTGGTTTGCCTGGGGCAGACCTTTAACATAAATCCATGCAGTACCATATAACGAAGATGATCATGGAAGCACTGGTTGGATATAGTTGAACACACTTGGAATTCTTCCTTCTTCCAACAATGATGTTTTAAGTAAGCAAGACAGTCATGGCAAAGCAAAGAAAAATGTTACTTGTTATTAAGGAAAGTAGTTCAGAGTAGCGTGAAATGGGAAGGTGGAAAAGATCCGGTTGATGTCAGGAGCCTGGCGAACTGGCCATCCTGCTCACACCGTAGGGTTTGGAGCCCTCTCCCACTCCCGCTGCTGGGGGCTGAGCCGTGCCGAGCCCCGCCAAGCCGTGCGAGTGTCGGGCGCCGCGGGTGCAGTTGCGGGCGGCGCCCTCGAGGTGGAACCTTCTCACCGAGGCTGCGGCAGCGCTGCCGGGCAGGCGAAGCAGCCCCGCTGGGGCTGCGCTCCTGGCTCCGCGGGGCTGGCCCGGGCGCTCCCACCCGGCCGCGCGGGACATGCCTGTGCCATAGCCGTGTGGTGGGAAGCGCCCTTGAGAAGAGGAACAAACTTCCAGACTCCCGAAGTGCTCCCGACTGTGTCCCTTTACCCTTCGGGGGCCTGGCTCCGCGCTGCCGAAACCTCTCTGGTGCCTGGGGGGATAAATGGGAACTCCGCCACCCGGCATCCGAGCTGCGAGCCGAACCCGGGGATGGGACAAAGAACGTCGGGAATCTTACCCTATGTCATCGATCCTATGGCGGGGGGGTTGGGCCCGC
>VYXB01009294.1:401266-460821 GCA_013397135.1 Pachyramphus minor | reverse complement strand
TTTTTTTTTTTTTTTTCAGGCAAGGGGAGGAGATGTGAGGAAGGAGTCAGTGGAGCAAGTTCGGCTTGGCTGATCGCAAGTGTTATACAGCACGACTGAAACCGCTCTCCTGGATACCTGTCCCAGGCTGAGCTTTCGCATATTAAGCTGACGCTGCTGGTGGGAAGCTGTCTGAGACCAGGGTTGTACAGAAATTACCTCATGCTATTCCCGATCGGCGCCGAGTATAATTCCAGTGACCTCCACGGTAATATGGATATGCAACTCTTTTCGATCAAGGTATTTATGTATCTCTGTGTGTCGCCTTTAGTTCTTATTTTAAGGAGAGAAAAGCACTTAAATAATGCGAGTTTTGCCTCAGTTAAGGTTTTTGGGCTGGGAATCCTGGGCAATCCTCTCCGCCTGTTTCGTGGCTCCGGGGTCTTTTATATTTTTGCTTTAAACATTTATCATTTTTGTTGTCGATATCCTCCCCCAATCAGCTCTAACGAAAGAGATCCCGGACACGGTGCCGTCATAGCAGCAAGCAAAAAGGGAGGCTCGGAGCTCCTGAGCAGTGAGATCTCCCCCTGGTCGCCTTAGCCGGGTCGTCTCCCACCCCCCGGGAGGAGGGGGACACAGGGGTTCCCCCGCGCTCCCCGCCCCCCTGTTCACGTTTCGCTGGCCGGGAGGGAAGAGGGGTCTCCCTCCACTCCGGGGGGACGGGCCAGCCCTGTCTGTCGCCGTCAAGTTCTGCGGGTCCGGGCGAGCTGCCGCCCGCCCGCCCATACCTTGTCGGGTGGGCTTCCCTCCCTTGGCTCCACAGGGGAGACCCCCGTGTTTCTGGGGAGGGAAGGGAAAGGAGGATCCCCACTGGACTCCGGGGGCTTCTTCCCCAGAGGAAGAGGGCGAACCGCTATGCCGGCACGAGGAAAGGGGTTAGCCGTCCTCGTCGTGGAGCAGCATCCCCAGTGCTGCCATGCAGGAATTCGAAGTGTTGGCAGGTGAATGTATGACATGGTTAAAGAACCAAACCAAACCAACCAACCAACCAAAAAAAAATTACAACAGAACTCAAGTAATAAAAATCGATCAGTGACCCAAAGTGCATGGAAATCCGGTGTTGGTGTTTTGGAGTTTGTAAGCTTCTGACCTCTGGGACCAGCGATTTATTAAAAAAGACTTAGGTTTGCATGGAGGGGGGAGCAGAAGCGCATTAAAACTGACCAGTTGATGCAAGGAGAGGAAGGAATCACCGGCGGCTGAAAATAAAGGGCGATGCTTGTTTTTTGCATCGCCGCTGAAGGAGGTGCATTGCTCCCGGCTGGGGAACAGGGTTCGGAGGGGACAGCCGAAGCCTCGGCTCCAGCCGGGAGATCCGCATGTGCCCGCCGTCCCCCGCCCACGGGCCGCCTGGGCTGCAAGGCCGCGGCGGGAGGCGGCTCAGACCCGTCCTACGGCCGCAGGCTGGAAGGAACGAGGCCGCGGGAAGAGCCGCGACGAGGCTGTGCCGGAATCCCTTAACAGCAGACGCCAGCTGGGGTACGGATGAGCCGGGGAAGAGAAAAAAAAAAAAAAAGATAATAAATCGCTCAGCTAAGTAAAGTGGAGAACAATAGGGGGCTCCCTTCAAGAGAGAAGCACCGCGATGATGGGCGATGGTCGCGGAGTTGCGCGGGGAGAGCCGGCTCGCCCAGCCCGGGGGCGCTCCCCGCGCCCCTCCACCGGGCGGGGCCGGCCGGGCTGCGGTAGCCCTTCCTCGGCCCGGGAAAGGTGCCGAGCACGCTAGGATCCGGGAAACCACGGAGAAGACGCGCGAAAAGCCGGTGCGTGGCCGGCTGTTCTCTCCCGGCGGCGTGCGCCGGCGGCGGGCGGAGAGGGATGGAGGGGCAGAGAGCGGGGTGAGGGGTGCGCGGCGTGCGGTGCTGTGCGCAGCGCTCTGCAGGGTGCGGTACCGGCCGTCTTACGGGATGCGCGGGGTGCGGTGGTCGGAGTGCCGTGCGGGGTACGCCGGGTACGCGGATTCCTGTGCAGGGTGCGGTGCGGAATGCCATGTGGAATGCGTGGGGTGCTGTGCAGGGTGCTGTGCCGGGTTCAGTGGTCGGACTGCTGTACGGGATGCGCGGGGTGCGGTACTCGGTGTGCGGTTCGCAGGGCACGGTGCGGAGTGCTGTGCGGGATGGACTGGCGCGCGGTGTGCGGGATGCGGTGCGCTGCTCGTCGCGACCTGGGCGCCCTGGGGACTCGACCGCTCGCCGGGGCCGCCGCCGGGGTCGTGCGTGGACGCAGTGGGGGACTTTCCCGCAGAGTGCGCCGGGACGATTTAGGCGTTTCTGGCGGCAGAGCCCTTAACGCGGAGCACTGGACTCTGCCAGCAGCGCCTGCTTTGAATCCAGCTGTGCCGGCTGGGGAGCGGGAGTCTAGTGCGAAGAGGGTCAAATGAAAGCAAAAACAACAGACAAAGCTCTCCTAGGGTGCCTGGGAAAATCTCCTCGATCATCACTTGCCAGACCGGAGGTGAAACCAGCTCTAAAGGTGTTAATATTAATGGGGTTCATTCAACTCTGAGTCCAACCACAGACAGAGGAAAATATGCGATACTATTTCCTTTTTATAAATTGTAAGCTGCTGTTAGTTTCACCCCTGCAGACGGACCTGTGCTGGATTTTCGCTGGGTAGCTTGTTTGGTAAATAGATATTTGCAGGGTATGCAAAGTCGGGTGCTCTAGGGTATTTGAAAAGGGGCTGATCAGACTGAGGGGAGACATCAGACTGCACAGGGAAGAACTAGGAAGAAATTGTTCCTGTAAACGAGATTCTGAGAGTGATTCGCCTTGAAGTCCTGATTATTGTGTAAAGGTTACCTCCGTGGCAGGGGCACAGCAAACCATTACAGAAAAGCTGAGGTAGATAAGACTACTTACATCAGTGAAGAATTCTCTTGTAAGTTGGTAGTTGTGATGCCAAGGTCAAAGGTTTTCCAAATTCCTTTTTACTGTCAGCAAAACCCATTAATCTTCTACATGTGTCAGGTTACTGTATGCAGGTGGCAACTCTTTATCTGGTCTGTGTGGAAATTTAGCTGTTTGTTCATTGCTGAATGCTGTATGGAAGAAAGAAGCAACTATTATGAACGTCGAAATGAACATTAGCCATTCTTTTGTAGTCCAGAAGCAAAACATCAAAATAATCACATTTGTTCTTTATTTTTCCTCCTCAGAATTTAAGAATGGAAGTTACTATTATTTTGTTTTCATTCAGTAAAACCAGATCACTTTTGCATTGACTGGACAATCTGATATTTTGTGAATGGGTTTTCACCCTAGGACTCCTCCCATCCTAGTTCACAGAATATTTGTTTAATTTTATTTTATTTTATTTTAGTGCAGTTCCAATGTGCTTCAAATGCAATGACTAATTTTTTTGGCCTCAAGCTAAATTTTAGAAATTTTTCCTCCAGTATTTTTGTCTCTCACTAAATAGCTTATTTTGTCCCTCAGTGAAGGGTTCAGATGTGTCTGTCTGGCAACATCAATTGTAAAATATTCATCCTCCTTATCCTTCAGAGAGTACTCCTTGGTCCTGCGGTTGTCTGTAATAGTGAGATTTTTTATAACATATTTCCTGATGAACATCTTGAATCTTTTTATATATTTTCAACCAAGACTTCAGTGCCAGCTGAAGTTGGCTCTTTAAGGAACCTTGTTAACAAAATAGAGATATTTCCTGTGTTTATTTAAGTATTTATCTATCACTCTCAACTAATTATTTAGACCTTTGAATTAACATAAAGAGATTCTATAATGAGCCTGTCTCTCAGTTGCAATGAGTCTGTGGTTGTGGAGTAGTGACTGGTCTGGGACGGCACTGACTCTGGCAATGTGGTACCAAAATACCCAACCCCGAGTATCAAATATCTGATAAAGCTGACTGATTTTATGAAGGAAGTAATTTCAGAATCAGACACTACATGCAGAAGTTTCCGTCTCCCTTGTCTTGCAGTACTACGCCTCCTTAGGTTTAAAAATATGTATATATTCTAGCAGAACAAGTGGAGGTTTGTGCTGAAATTGCTTTAAAAATAGCAATATGTTCTGATAATGCCAGATATTTTTAATGAATTAAACCCAAGAGAAGCATGTATTACAAGGTGACTGGAAGAAAGGCTTTGTGGTTCACTTACTCTTGGACTGTGCTTGGAAAATGTATGAGTCTCTTCTCTGAAGTCATGTTTCTCGTGAACATCAACTACTACAGTGGGAAAACTGGTAAATCAAGAATATATTTGCATTAATTTTGACTGTTATGGTCAATTGGAAAAGGACAGGGTTTTACTTCAATTGAAATCTTTTCACATGAGAAAAGTTCATTCAGGCTTTATAGCCCAGAAGCCCATAGTTTTTCACTAAAATTCATTGATAAAAATGGAATTAATTTAGATCATACGCTTTCTGCTTAGTTACACAGGCTTGCAATGTTCTATAAAAAGTAATATTAATCAATATATAAAAAGCAGGCATGAATAAATTAGGCAGTATAATAGAAGCTTTTATTTCTTAGGTAACATAAAAAAAGACTAAAAGGTCTTAAATTTTTAAAAAGAACACTTTAAAATTTTATTTCTGTTTTATAGACAAGCTGTGGACACTTGCAGCAAAGCAACATTTTTTCAAGAAACCATACAAGCTGAGGCAGAACTTATGTAGACTATAATGTTGAAAAATGCTAATTATCAATTAATTTGATTTTCATCCAGTTCTAGATAAAGTGTTGGACCGAGGATCTTCGGCTCTCTGTAGCTTCTCTATTGTTGTTAGAATTTGTGTTGCAATAGTTGTATTCATCACTATTTGTTTTCACAAAGACTGACACTTGCTTTGATTTCTGGTCATTCTTTGGCTGTAAGGAATTGACCTGTGGCTGAGAAAGATAAAAACCAGTGTTTCTTTCCCTTATAGGTATTTTTCAGTGGTACTTCCTTGTTCTCCATACAGTGTTAAATAAGAGTAGTCTTATTCCATCACTGAATTGCTCCCTGTCTGGTTTGTACATACATGCATGGACTAATGAGTTGGTTGTTCCTTGTGAAATCATAAAGAAAATTACCTCCATACCTATTTTAGGTGCAGATACAACTTCTACTTTTTGCTATTTTGAACCCTTGACTGTATTTTTCTACTAAGGCAATCAAAACAACAGATAGTTGGGGCTAGTTGATAGTTCGGTCTTTTCTCTGTAATTTGCAGCATATAAAAAACATCTTGTGGGCCTGGATCAAACCACATGGTAGTGTGAGTCAGTTTGTTCCATTTGCGACGGAGTCTAAGTTTGGCTCACAGAGCTGAAGCTGAGGCAGCTTTGTAACCTGTGTGCCCATAAGGAGCCAAAGGAGAACAATGGGATTATCACATAAGACAGCACAGACTTTGTTTCGTTTAGATTGAACCCTGAGCCAAATTAAAGCAAAACTAAATGTTAAGAGGCACGGAAAGTCCTGTGTGCTGCTCTCAATTGCAGTGATTTTATTCACACACAGTAAACATGCTTCATTTCCAAGCCATTCTGTTACCAAATCACTGACATGTCTTGACATTTAAAAGAAGACTATCCATTGTGAAAATTTTTCACAGGTCTTCAAGTAGCCGCTATTTAAAAACTCTACTTCAACTTTTGTGAGCTTATCATTTGGAGAGAAACACGTAACAAAATAAATGTAAAACCAGGAATTATAAATTTAAACATTATCAGTGTGGATTTTTAGTTTTGTTGCCACATGACATACAAAATTTTGTGGAAAATAATTCAAAATGTTTTTGAGAAATAATATAGAACTGTCTTCTAATTTTTTCTGTAGTTATAGTGTAATCATATTTTTGGTAGGAACTAGTCAGATCACTAGGGACAAAGTACATATATGGAGATGAGCCTGATGCCCAGATTTTCTGTATAGGCAGTGAGGTGGGCACTTGGTCAGTGTGATCAACATCATAATAAATAAAACTTTTATAAAGGAAAGGATCAGGTGAATTGCACTCCAGGATGTCCACTGCTTTCCATAGCCCATAATAGATGTTTTGAGAGACAGCCTCAGATGCAATTGCCCACAGGTGCCTACCTAGTATCAGGTAAAATTAATTCTTTCTTCTCCTCAGAGGTTTAAAAGTTTATTCAGACATATGTAATCTTGTTAAATATTGAAATAAATAAATGCCTTAATTTGAGAATTAAAGTGTGGGCAATTTGGAGATATTTATAACAGTCAGTCAGGTGTTTAGATATGTAGGCTGAAATCCTGATCTTGTTAAAATCAGCGGGACTTCTCCAAATGTCAGTGCAGGCACAACATTGTTCCTATTTAATGTGGTCCAAATGCAAGCATAGACCTTGTTAACGTTGGACCTCAGCTGAAGTAAAATGTCAGAAAAGGAATACTGGATGTTCAGCTGGTTTCCTAACATAATATGCTGTGCTCCTTTTGCTTAAGAAATCAGCCATCTTTTCATAAAAATAATTGAGTGTTTGAAATTATCTTGAAGGAGATTTGGATATATAGTTAGCCCCTCGGAAGTGAATTCCACTGGAGAAATAATCAGTTTAGCATCCAAATGAATTGAAGGGGCTTGTATTGCAGTGACTGAAGAGTGTACTTAAATTCAGGAGCCCTGATTACTCCATTGTCATAAACGGGACCTCTACAGGAGGAGCAGTAGCTATTACATTTTTAGGTTGGAATAGAATGATACAGCAAAACAGAAAATGTAATGTGTTATGGATCAAGTCCGTTTCTGGGTGCCATGCAACATGAAGGTAAATGTGAACTACTGTTCAGAATCTGAGCACCAAGTTAAGTTTAGTTTCCCTGATTCGGCTGTTGCTCTGCTGGCATCATCAATTTCCTGGCTTGTAGTAGAGTGCAGCCAGGTGTTCAAATTCACTGAAGGCCAAGAATTGCTCACTTAAAGAATATGGAAATAAAAACTAGACAATGTAACTCCTATTCAAAAGTAAATACACTGTGTGACAGATATAAAACTGCTGAACTAAATGGTATTTCTCACTGTTTGTTTGTTTGTTTGTTTTTTTCCAGAAGTACCTCAGCTGTAGGGCAAAATACAAGGACATAAGCTACTGACTTCCTTTTAGCATCAGGACCAGACATACTACCCTACTTTTCACCGTCAGTTAAGAACAACTGAAAACACATCTCAGAAAAGCTGGTCAACCCGTTACATCAGTGGACATCTTTTGTAAAACACATTTTATGTACTTCTGCTGAGACCCTTTTTCTACCAACCTACCACATGGTTCTACAATACTTATTGGGCACTGATGGTAGCCTCCAGAAAGTGCAGCTTCAAAAGGTCAGCCTCATCCTCTAGCAAGAAGAAAATCTGGATACTGGATAGCAACAACATCTTCAGAGAAAATGGTATACGAAGGGAAACGATTGGTTTCCTGCCATTGTTTCTTCCTGTTAACAGCCAAATTCTACTGGATACTCACTCTGATGCAAAGAACTCATGGCCAGGAATATGCCCACTCCATCCGACTGGATGGGGACATCATCTTGGGAGGACTGTTCCCTGTTCATGCAAAAGGGGATAGAGGGGTGCCTTGTGGGGAGCTCAAGAAGGAGAAGGGGATCCACAGACTAGAGGCAATGCTGTATGCAGTTGATCAGATTAACAAAGACCCTGATCTCCTTGCCAATATCACCTTAGGTGTCCGGATCCTTGATACGTGTTCCAGGGACACTTATGCATTGGAGCAGTCCTTAACATTTGTGCAAGCATTGATAGAAAAAGATGGTTCAGACGTGAAGTGTGCAAATGGTGACCCACCTATTTTCACTAAGCCAGACAAGATATCAGGTGTGATAGGTGCTGCAGCAAGTTCTGTGTCCATTATGGTCGCAAATATTTTAAGACTTTTTAAGGTAAGGAACATTTTCTATCTTTCTTTTAAATTTCAAGAACACTGAAGTAAATGAGGTGGTTGTGTTTTGTTACCTTCATAAAAGAAAAGACTCTTCCACATTCAGAAATCTGAAATGGCTGGTTTGTCCTTTCAAAACAAAGACGGGAAAAATACCCCAAAGCAATATTTGCAGTCCCTATTTTAAGGTCCCAAATGTTTCTTTGGAGTTCTGGGCAACAAAAGCTCATTTTAACTCTTTAGGGATTTGTATCCTTATTTTTTTACTACTCACATTTGCTAGGTTGGGATTGATTTCCCAAATTTCCAGGAAAATTAAATATAAGATTTTAACACAAATACATTTGTAGGAGGACCAGATAATTTCCTTACCTAGAAAGATATGCCAGTAATAATCTGGTACTATTGATGTGCAATGTCTAGCCAAACAAAGTGTACTGTAATACCTTTGATTTCCTTGAAATCTTAACCTTCTCCATACTTTTTACAAGGTGATATTTTTTTCTCAGACTTTATTATCACTTTGTAAGTGATAATTTTTAGGCAAGAGTTCTGACATTTCCTTGCATGTACTTTATTAAGCTCAGACATTCTAAATAATGGAAAAATAAACCTGCAACTTTTAAATTTGCTAAGTTAGATAGGAAGATGAACACATTCTAATCAATCAACTTGGATGGAAGAAATCAGGCAACAGATATTTAATTTTTAATCCTATGCAATGGCAAATAGATGATGGTAAGTTGAGCACTTTTTTCTACGTACAGAATGACTGTAACTTTTGCCTGAATCTATTACTGTCCTACCACCAACTGCTCCTTCCATCCATTCAGAAACCCTGCCTTATTTCATACAACTTTACAACCAACGAAAACCACCTAAAGACTATTTCTTTGACTTTGGTGCAGAAGATTCTGGTAATGTTAAATATTGCTGTTATATATTTTGAAAAGTGTTGCTCTTGTTTTCTAATTGTTGTAACTGAGAGATTGATTGGTAGTAAAGAAAAATTGGCTTCTTTTTATGGTTTCTCACATCAGCGAAGAGTATTTCAGTCATTTGAATGGAGATTTTTGTTCTTCCCTCTGCTTCTCCCACAAAGGGTATAATGATGGATTTACAGTTCAGTGTAGGAACAAAGTGTCTGTTGGATTGTGGTCAGGTGTTCATTTCATTCTCAAAACTGATCTGCAGCTGCAGTTACTGCACAGGTCTGAGAGTAGTGGACTTGTTCCAGCCATATGTTTTGCTTGTGAGAATCAAGTACGCAAAACTGAGCTAAGATTTAAAAAATGTTCTACATGGAGGACACCCCTGGAGTTATGCCTGGTGGAGAGACCTGTCTTTCCTGGGAGCAATCATGCATGTTGCAGGAAGTGTTTATTTTTTATTGCACATCCTTTTTTGAAGTTGTGCTACCCTATTAAATAATGCATAGTTCTGAAATAATGATAGATAGAATGGTCAGTTTAAGATCCATTATAATGCAGGGCCACATATACTATGGCTTACACCCAGTTTTGAGTTGAATACGGTTCTGTAGACTGATTTAAGAAACTAAGCCTTGTAAGACATGCATTAACTGTGAATTAAGAGCAGCAAGAAGGAAAGAGGCCTATGAATTGTCTAAGATAGCAGCAATTTGTCTTCTGAAACCTTGACAGCTACCTTCTGATTTACATTATGCAATAAGATTGCAAATAACGTTCTACTGCAGTCTTAATCAATAGAGAGCCACGTGATATCCCCTCTGGGGAAAGATCTTATTTACCCATTTAATTGATGTAACACAGCTGCTGGCAAAAGGAGGAGACATCTCTTTTAGTTTTAATTATAGATCCTGCACAAATATTCTTAATAATATAAAAAATTGACAAATTATATCCTTTAATGTCTGATGGTGGACCAGCATCCGAAATCTGTTTTTACATCTTCCTCTCAGAAAGTGGATCTCTTCATGTGTAAAGGCTTCTGGATAAGGCCCTTGGTTAGCAGCGCTATAGAAACCATTCACAAGGGTTATGGTCAAGAGGATTAGGAAATTAAAGGTCATTTGCCAGAAATACAGATGTATAATCCAGTTTGGATTGTACTCAGACCAAAGACATAGGCTGAAATTCTCAGCTGGTGCATCTGCACAGCTCTGTAGCTGAGGACCTTGACCTTGGCCCATGCTCACAAAGCCTCCAGGCATTACTTACCCCGGCTGAGTGACCAGCCTTGACATGTACCAAGATATGTCAAAGCTGGTCACTCATCTGGAGTAAGTGCCTGTACTTTCATAAAGTCAGTGATCACCATCATGCAAATGCCTGTATCCATTATATCCAGAATGGGTGTGATTCATCCATATTTCTGTCCAACAGTTCAATTTAGCAAGTTGAACCTGTAATTTGAAGTTCAGTAGTGCTTTAATACCTGCTCTGAAGTTCCTAAATGTCATGACTACATATTTTTTGCAACCATTATTGTCCAGTGAAATTTTAATCTCTGATGAAATTGTGAGAAGTATATTATATCACTCAACGTGAATACACAAAGATACACTGAGAAATACTGTGCTCAGCAGCTTGAATTTTTATGCTGCTATCTTTTTTGTCTTGCCATTTTTTTCCTTTCTTTTATTGATTTTACAACAGAAAACATACAGGTCAATAGTCCTATCTGATGATCTGGTGGATAGCATAAACTGATTGATAGTCATGGTATTCTTTTATCTAAGTGTTTTCATGAGAGGAGGGGAGTGAGGCCACCACAGAAAACAACCTCAATCTATAGGCTTTCTCCTGATCAAATGACTTGTCTTGAATTCTTCTCTTTCCTTTCTCCTTTTGTGAATTTTGAGGTGCACTGCTGCTTAGCAGGTGATTTTCTGTAGGCCTTGCTGTTACTAGATCCAAAACATTAAGGTCCAAATTTGGACAGACTAAATTTCACCTCTTGGTGGGTTTAGACCTTTCAGAGGCATTTTACACACAGAAAACACCGGATCATGGAATTAATTGCTTGGAAGTGGACCTATTATGCCTTGATTATCATAAGGTGGTTGTTTTTCATCTTGTATGGCTCATGTACTTGGTAAAGAAGGATTGTGTGAAACAGCTGCTTATTAAACTTTCAGAACTTGGAGCTGATCATGCTGCAAATATAGTGGAAGAAAGGCAAGCAGAAGACTATGCTAGGTAGTAACACAGCCACTGTCCACTTAACTAGTTCATCATGGACCTCAGGACAGATTGTGCCCACTTGAAGTTGCTGGCTCTTAATTTTAAGTTCTTTTTACCAGCGAACATCAGGAGTGGGCTGCTTCACAAGGGAGATAGAGGCGAGGGACCGTAGGCTGACAGAGTCTATTCAAGAACTGGCTGTCTCTGGGTAGCTTTCACTGTCACAAAGGCAACCTTTCTACTAACTCAATCTGTCAAAATATTACTTTTATATCCTTCCTTATATCTATTTTACTGAAATTCTGGTTTTCTGTAGGGTGCTCAGGCATGACTAGGTGGTACCCTTTATCTTATAAGTGTGATGCTTATAAGCATCTGGGCTGTTTCCCAGTCCCCCAAAACTTAACCTGGAGGAAACAAGAGACTCTCTAACCTAGCTCAATTCATGTATTATGTTCTCTGTATTCAAAGCTTCTGCTTGTTTGATGTCTGAATAGCTCATGTCAATGGTTAAAATCAGCTGGAAAAAGAGAGACCTTTATTTATGCTAGTATCCTCACATCTAAAAACCTCATACTATTTCTGAACTCCTTGGTACACTCAGTCACCTTCATACATCTTCTAGCCAGTGTCACACTAGGAGCAGCCTAGAGAGGATGGTTTGCATGCAAATTGAGAGAAGTGGACAGTATGCTTGGTGAATTGTGATTTTAAGCTTTTATGTATATATTTAGGTGCATGCGTACAAAGCCAAAATATTAATCAACAGTTTTATTCTTTTCCTTGCCTTGCTTTGCCTTGCCTTGCCTCGCCTTCTGTTTTCTCCTCTTTTCACAAGGCTAAATTACTTATTTCCTCTTTTTGGTCAAATTCCCTTCTTGCTGCACCGCTGTAACCCACTTTAATATCTGCTGTCTGATGGGACTAATATTCACTTCATGCACATTTGCCTTATACATTTCATACACATTTGCCTCTTCAGAAGTACAAGAAAAAATGACATTATGGAGTTACTCTTTCAACTTTATGGCAACCGTCCAAAATGCAAGGTATAGTTTCTCTTAGTAAATCTAGAAGGGAATATATTAGTTCCACCAGCATTTTGTTTATTTTCTTTGATTGTTTCCTTGCCTCATTTTGGATCTTTGGCTGCTAGCTTTGTGCAGTTACCAGGGCTGTAACTGGATGATGCTATTTTTATGCTTAGTTGCAGGTCTTTTTATGTTTGGCTGCCATTTGGCACTTTTGCTGCCTTGTGTTCTAGACTTGCACAAAGCAGCAGACAGGCCTCCCAGAAATGAGGGCATTACCATTGTACAGAGGCTAACCTCACTGAACTTCATAAATGCAGGGTTATGTATTTGAATTGTGGCAATGGAGTGCATCTCATGTTGGAAGGGAATATGATGTAAATAAAATGTATTAACATCTTACCACATAATTTCAGAGATCACAACCATGTTTTTGTGAGGCAACCTGAGCCATACACAGATCCTGATCCTGACTCTGTATCTATGGAAATATTTACACCTCATGAGCATTACGGACTTCAAAGGCTCTAGGGAGATGCAGAAGTCAGTCTGTTCCCTGTCTGACTGCAGGCAGGGTCTTTCCATAATGGAAAAGCTTTATCTATACTTTAATGAAGTGAAGATGGGGCTCAAGAATTTTACACAACATATTGACATATGACAAATGTGCTACACTGATTGGAATATATCCATTTTCTGTTCACTGTGTCATGCTAGCTACATATGTCCATAACATTTGCTGCTGCATGGCATTTGAAATTTGAAATAGAATGATTTTTTCCCCTGGTGATTAAAACACGTGGAAAATTTTGTGTGAAGTGTGAAGCAAAATTGCTGTTAGCAGGGAGAAGATAACTGAAACATTTTGAAATCAGCTCTTAGGATGAACAGATTTATTTTACTTTTGCTCTAGATAATATTTGCACTTTCTGAATAATTTTTAATTATAAAAGAAACCCATTGCCAATATGTCCCATTTAATTTTACAGTGTTTTTTTTGAAGTGCTTAGTACAAGCACATATCTGTTTAGTACCTAAGCATCTTATCTTGTTATTGGCTGGAAAATACCTTTATTATATATACTTTCTTTTCATTTCCATGGCTGCAGACACTTGATTATGCAAAAAACCCCTTTTAACTCAACCATGATTCTTCTGTCAGTACTAGGTTAAATGTTTTGTGGTCAACAGAGGCAAATGCCAGGTCAACACCAAGATAAAATTATAGGTACAGGACATACTTTGCTAGTGTCAATAATGAAACAGTTGCCAAATTTTTTAGTTGCAGCCAGAAGAAATAATAGGTTTTCAGATTCTGTGAAAACTGCTATTACTGATTAGCATCAACTTTTATTTGTGCTAAGCTGCTTGAGGCAAGGGAGTACAAAAGCAACTTGATGCATTTAGTATTTTACAATATATTAGCTCCTTAACTATTCCTCTAAAGATTTAATAATTTTGGTCTTCTAACATTCCTAGATGGAGCTATAACCAATGTTTAGAACAAAGGGGCAATCTGCTTTTCTGTGTTATTTTCCATGTTTGTAATTCATTTCCTATAAGGCTTGAGAAGAATCTCTTGACCTTTTTGTGCTTCTCTTTTGTCATTTTGATTTGCTCGCGTTTAAGCATTTCACAGGAATAATCAGAAGCTTGATTAATGTTTTTTAAATGTTTGAGATGTCTCCCCTCCTTTTGTAGGCATGCTGAAGCTGTCTAAGATGTTGAGGTTTTTACGTCATTCCATAAGCACAGTACATGAGCACCTTACAAAGAGAGGTAGCTATGAAAGACCAACAGTCTGATTTTCTTTCTATTTATTTCCCTGAGGGCGGTTTGGTGTATATATATATATATACACACACACACACACATCTTTCCTTCACGTGAAGGAAACTGCATATGCAGAGAAAATTGTTTCACCCTTTCATGGATGAAGCTTTGCTGAGTTCCTACCACTGTATTAGGGTTGTTTGTATATGACAGAGGTCCTTGAGTTATTTGTTAAATAATACCTCCAGTAATACAGATACCAGTCATAATTTCACACGTGAGAAGAGCAAAAGGCTGAGAGGAATCTAGCAGTTCAACAAGAGATCACTTATGTGCAGAAACACAAACTCTGCAGTGGGGTTTTTTAAAGATCTTGTGTTAATAGGAGGCACTTTGTCTGCTAGAAAACAAAATGTACCTGGCACAGTTGTCTGGCACCTGGCACTGAGGCCAGCTGACACAGAAAATCCACACCCACATCATACACTCCTTTATTACCCTAAATCATGGCTCTGCATGGAAATCATGGAATGATTTCTGACCCATGCTGACTTCTGAAGCCTGTCAGGAAATTCTAAGACTTGGCTGGCATAGGTCGTGGCCGAGTTATGGACTGTCCTGACAGTCTGACAGTGGAGGCAGCTGAGCTGTTGCTGCGAGATGTGCTCTGAAATGATGTGATTAACCAGTGCAGACATTGCTGCTGATTTCTTGAAACAGAGCTCTGTGCTCCTATGTCACGCTGAAGGGAAGCCAAAACACTGCAAGGATCACTGATACTGTTTCAGTGCTTTTGTACAGCAATGTTAGTTGTATTAGCCACAATGAGAACTGAATTAAGTTGACCGTTTCCTTCGGTGTTTAATTTTTTCTGTACAGTGGCAGTACAAGGCAATATGAATGGTCCTGCATTCTGACTGTCATCAGAAACCAGGCACTATTGTGTTACAGCCAAGTGGTATATTTTGGAGGTTTCTATATTTCGACTCTCGTTATTTTCCCTAAAGCATATTGTGCTTTTAGGATTAAACTGGTTTGCACTGCTTAAGTGTATATCCTTGTGTTTGCTAGTATTTATCAGAGAAAAGTAGTCATTCAAACAAAAGTCTTACTGAGGGACACTAATTCCACGGGAGTGAATTAAATAGCCAAGAACAAAGTGCTCCTCTGGGCTGGAATCTACATATGCTCCCAGCAAGATATTATGTCTCCTATCCCTCTGACAATACAATTAAGCAGTTAAGTGAGGCCTTAAGTTAGGAGGCTGGTGGCCCTTGGCTGTCTGTGCCCTCAATAGAGAGAATAAAATGCTTTCAGAAGGAGACTGGATCAGGCCTATGAGTGTTGATGAATCTTTCATGCTTGCAGAAAGTTGGTGGGTTGATCCATCCTTGCACTTGCACCAGACAGATCCTCTTCTCACTGGAAGGCTTTGGAGACCCTGGAAGAAAGGGATAGGTGGCTTTATAAGATTTTAACCCCCTGCAAGGGTGGTACCAGTTTCTTAAATTCTTTCTCACTTTTCTTTGGAAGGAATCTTACTCATCTCCTTTTCTCTTCCTTTTCATACCTGCTCTATTTCTCTCTTGTTATCTGAAAAAAAGCTACTTTTTGACAACTGGGCCCAGTATTTTTCAAGTGACTGTTTCATTGCATAGTCTCCAAAGAAAATTTTCTTTCAGACATGCTGAATAAGCAAGACTCTGACTGGGTCTCGGTTTCTGTAGGTTGTGAGGATGAGCAGGTCAGCAGGAGGAAGAGCTGGAAACTGGACAGCTTAGGAGAGGGACTTATCTATGGGGATAACAGGAAATAAAGGAACTGCTTGTTGAAAGATTGAACCCTAAAGGGACAAAAAATCTCTCTTTTTTTTACCTCACTGTAGGATTTCTTGTCTGGCACTTCAGATATATCCTGGGCTCTAACTCTTCTCCAACATAAACTATTCTTGATAGCAACGCTGAGATATGCCATGGTATTGTGAGATCCTTCTTTCTACTGTATCTCTTTACAGCTTAAGACTGTGGGACAGGAGCAAAACTGATTTCTCTGAGCTGGAATAATTCATCTTCTGAGTTTTGGCTTATGTTGCTTCACAGAAGGTGCTTCCAGCATTTAGTTACATAGCAGTAATATTTGTAGAGGCTGAATCTGAATCTTTATTTCTTCTTTGCCGATGCATTTATGCACATGGCTCTTCTATAAATTGAAAACTAGGAAAAGGATGATAGTCCATTTTGGGTATCATTCTATGAAAAGTGCCTAACAAATTCCATTAGATTTTTACTTTGATAGTGTCTCTGTCACATTTAAAATGCCATCACAATCTTCTTCCAGGCAGGGCACAATTTTGTCAATCAACTTCATTGCATTATGGTTACACTGATCCCTTACATTGATGGTTACTCTTATTCAGATAAATTTTCTTTGGTTTTTGTTTTCAAAGTACTGTGAAATATTAAGGTCTTAGTGAAAACTTATCATCACAGTTGTACTTAGGCTATTCACTAGAGAAACATTTCAGAGAGGCTGTGAATCCTGCAATAGTTGTCTGGGCCTGACACTTCCAAAAATGAAGTCTGAAAAATGAGCTGAAGAAAGGGCTGGATACACTACAAACCCAACACTTCAAATTCTAGTCATAAAGAGTAGTTAGCAGAGTACAGACATATATAGCTAGAGATAGGATATTGTTTCAGGAATGAAAATATGGGTTGACTATTAGGAAAAAATATTGCCAAGAAGTATGCTCTTATAATTTGTCTAAAGTTTCATCCAGTTGTGTATTATAAGAAAAATGCCAAATTTCCTACTTCATAGCTTTCTGAAAATTAGGTTGAGTAGAAATATAAAAATATACATTTTTGTATCAATAGGAAGATTTTCTAGGCAAAGTAGCCAGTGTTTTCCTCTCCTAACTTTGATGATTCTGTTTACGATACTTTGCATAACAAAGCACAGGATTTAAAAGTTACCAGCTGCTATATTTGTTTTCCAAAGTGTGAAGAAAATATGTATTGTCCTGAGGATTAAGGGGCTGATTCTCTTTGTGCTCAGTTCAGGCAGAACTGAAATGTTTGTAATGAAAGATAAAGCTATTGAAAAGCATGAAACGTAAAAGAAAAATAATGTTTTTATGTCTTCTTTGTTGGACCGGATTTGATGATGCCCTTAGAAAGTTTTAAGTGTAAACATTTGTCTTATTAACCAGCATTATTTTGTGCATGTTATAAACACTTCCACTTGCAAATCCTAAGTGCAGTCAGAGCTGTTGTTTCAGCACACTGGGAACTGTTTTGCCAAATATCATCTGAACAGCAATATCGCATCATCTGTGAGCTGGTTCACATCTCCAGTACTGATTGAACAGCATTTTGGAAACTGGATGTGTAAGACATTTGAGGCTGCAGAGAAACAATAATATCTTCAGGGCTAGTTTTGGAGATTGGAATAGGATGGGAAGGTAGCTGTACTGTATATGGCAGCATGAAAAGCTTGCAGTTGGAACAGATGCTGAGAGTGCCCTGTGACTCAAGGTATGATTTCCTGCAATTCCTGCCAAGTTTCAAAGCTTGTGTTTCTTTTTGCTCTCCTTATTTCTATTTTTAGGCTGAATAGCAAAGAACTTGTGCTTCAGGAATGAAGATTCATAATTCCAGTTATACTTATTTTACTGTGTCTTTGCATATGCATCAAATAATGTTTGATTCTGGCATGCGGGAGAGAATGAGAGTAAAGACGTAAAAAGCTGATGAAAATGCAGGGTATTTTTGGTATGGATCACATAATCACTTGGCTCAATGGCAAGCTGTAAAGCTTTGTCTGAGTGTGACAGACTTTCCTTGCTGTGTGGTAGTGCCCGTTGAAGCCTTACATCCTTTGTCTTGCCTCAGCGCAGATTTTCTCTGTGACCTTGGGCAAGTCACGCAGCAGCGAATCTTCAGCCTGATGGCTGATGCCTGTGGAGCTGGGTGCCCAGTGGCCCTGGAGAATTGATGTCCAGGGTCCCCTGCCCCTGCTTCCCTGGTTAGAGCACTTCTGTGGCTGAAGGGATTTGTGAATATAAAGGCTCCTTGATAATCAGATATAAGAGTAAGGGGTGGGGCCATATAAGTACTTCAGATAGCTAGTTCTTAATGAGGGATTCCTTGTATCCTCTTACATGGTTCTCTCCCCTGGGTTTTGCTATGAAAGGAGATTATCCAACTCACAGTATGATTTAAATATGCAAGTCATTGGTCTCAGGAGCAAGTGGTAAAGCCTGCCTGACCTGTAATCAGAGGCTGTACATCCCCCTTAGGAAACTGAGATGGTCAAAGAGAGCCCCAGAGCCAGGAAAAAGTATTTGGGTTATCACCCAACAAAATTAAAATTGTTGAAATTCATATCTGTAATCTATGTTAGAGTAACTGGGAAAAAATAAATGTCTGTCATTGTTATGACAAAGCAAGAAATTAAGTAGTGCTGGATGAAAGAAAATTAGGGTAGGTGTGTATGAACGTGTATGTTCTACTTAATTGAGTGGATTTGTTTATTTCTTGGTGTCTCAGGAACCATTTTTTTGCTTGTTTAATTTTTCATGTTGATTTCATTAGAAGTTTGTTTGCTTATCTCTAAATTGAGTAAAAATCCCTAAGAATAGTGCAACTTCTGTCAGCTGTGTAGTGATTAGCTACCTCATCTATTTACCAGGAGTGGATGAGGAGCTAAGAGGGGCTTCCACAGCTTTTAGAAAAGCTGATTCCTAATGTTAAATTTCCTCCCTTTGAGTTGTTTTTAATATATCCGAAATATGAATGCAATATTGTGAGCTAGGGTGTGCAAATAATGAGTCAGTTTGACAGCTAAACTGAAAATAAACATTCATTTTATTCTGAACCAAAATGATCATGGAGAAGTGGAAGTTGGAACTTAGAGACTTCTTTATTTGGTGGTGCTTTTCTAAAAAATTTTTTGTGTTTAGTTTTCATTTTATTTTGTCGAGGAAAGCTTTCCAAAATGTTCTCTTTTGTGTTAAATGATAACTTATATTTCATGTAAAACAAAATGTTTTATTTCTATTTTTGAAATTTCATAACGTAAAATGCAAGTGATAGGTTTGAAATTACAGTCTTGGATACCATTCATTCAGTGCTGGTGCCCCTGTTACCGAACTGTGTTTACTCATGGTTTACACAAGGCTCTTGAGCAAATTCTTTCTTTTGGATTCAGAGAAGGGAATCAAATATAGCTTAGGAGATGGGACAGTTCCACTCCAGTCCCCACAGCAACAGACAAGACTGCTTTACAGTAAAATTAAGAGTTTTGGTCACAGAGGGTGAGAGCTTTGCAGAAACAGGGATGCCTGGGCATTCTGTATGTGCTGAACTTCCATCCTGGGATATTCTTTCTGCCAGAACAGGTCTTATCTCACCAGTCTCCTGTGTGCAGGACTTTCTCTGGAGGTCTCTAACCTCAGAACTGTTTGTCAAAACAGGCCTGTAATTGTGCATCTTCTTGAAAACTCTTGACCGCTTTTCTACTTCTGAACAGCTGTGTGCACGTTAGTGCTGCTGTTGCCAGATGCTGTCTATTCACTACTGATAAGCTTGCACAATGGGAACATTTTATTTCATCCATGCTAAAATTCATTAAATGCTCATTAAAGTAATGATTTGAACTTAGCTATCCCTGTTCGTTGATGGATACTGGACTATGCAGTGAATTACTCTCAGGTGGGTCCAATGGAAGTGTAATTGTTTGTGAAAGCATGAACAGCCTCAACAGGAGAGACTTTCATGTTCCAAACCCCTGTAACTCAATGGTTAGTTGTTCCCAGCTGAGTACTCTAACCACGAGGCTATTAAGTATAATTCAGGCAGATACTACAGCCTTATTTTAACTTTTGGAACATATTTGTGCATTGAGAGGATAAATTACAAAAGAGAAAATGACAGATACATATGACAGAGACCAGTACCAAAGGAAAAACTTTCAAAGAAGTCCTGCTAAGTGCCATGGGGAGACCTAATACTAAAGAACGTTTGAATACTGGAACATTCCTTTATATGCTTTAGCCATGAATTTCTAAGCTTTCTCTCTAAGATTAAGTTTGAAAGTCTTGGCCAGAATGGTAACACAAAATTTATCTCACCCCTGTCTTCCTCTGCCTAGTTTAACATAGACCTTAGGGAGAGACCTATGTATTCATATAAATGGCTGAATCAACCCACATGAGTCTGAAGTGCAAGTGGACTTCTGGAAGTGCCTATCTATGTTTGTTACTCATAGAAAAAGACTTAGTGATTTCCAAAGACTAGGAGTTTCTAACCACCTGCTGTTATCTCATTTCTGAACTGTCTAAATGCCAAACAGGTCCTTCGGTATCTAGGGCTGATATCTCTGTAGTGCAAAATCCATGCCATGAACTTTCTTATTTGTTTACTCTCTTAAAATATAGATGTTTTTTGTCCTTGACATACAGGGTTGTAATTATTTTTGATTTGTTTCACACATAGGATGTTATAGAACGAGTGTAGACATTTTTGTTTTGAATATAGAAAATTGGAGGACACCCCCACAGCAGCTATTGACAGTGATATTTTTCATTCTTTCTTTCTGCAGGCTATTGTGAATATTATAGATGCTATAGTTATTTAGGCAGACTGATTCATGATAATAAATAATATTGTATTTTACTTTACAGCTCGTATTTGCAGCAGTGCCACAGGCATGTCCCAATAAACATTACAGATCATTAAAATATTAAAACACACAGAAAGTTAACCATAAAAATAATGTCAAATGGACAAATAAAAGAAGTAATTGGACTATGCTGGGAGCTTACAGCCAACATTTCTGCAAGTCATAATGAGATAATACAGTAGTTATGACCTTAGTCGATCCACTGACTTAAAAAAAAATTGAGCTATGGAGTTAGATGTCAATATATATGAATTTCCCTAATTTAGTAAAAGCTTCTGTTGTAAAGATTAAGGGGGAAAACGTTAAGATAATAATAATAAAATAATATAATAAAAAATAATATACCTAATTATTCCTGCTTTGTAAGAGCTGAATTCTGCACTCCCTGCACCATGTCATGTGCCAAGGAGAACAGCAAACGATGGCAGAAGCCTGAGGTCTGAGTGCAGGCAATGGTCTACAGCCCCAGCTGCCACCCGTGGGCAATGCACCAGGGTGCCTGAGGACATGAGAAATGCAATATCACTAGATTGAAGTAGATATACATTTGGAGACGTAGAGGTGCCCTGTGCCTTGAACCAGCATGTGCATATGCTGCTATTACCATAAAATTTTATCTGGCAATGTATCAAATAGGCTCTTTACCAAAACCAGACGTATGTGCTCTTTGACGTGCCAGGGCAGCCTACCCTAAGCCAACAGGTTAAAAGTCATCCACCCTGCCTACAGTAGCAGGTTGTCCTTAGTGTCAGGAAAGCCTTCAGCACCTGAGCACTGGCTTTGCAGGAAGGAGGTCTGAGTATGCTGGGCCAAGTGTTCTCCCATGGGCATAGGCTCAATTTACATCCCTAGCAAGGAAAATGTTTGAAATTGGTTTATGGGCATTAAGTGACTCACTGAAATTTAGTACAAAATGGTATATGAAAGTTTCCTCTTCCTTTGGTTACTGACGGAAAATGTTACAGAATGGTATAAATTAAGAAGCATTTATTGCTATCTTAGAAAAAACTAAAAAAAAATACTTTGGTCTTTTCATCAAATAGGCCAATATAGCAGTTTGGTGTGGCTGATGATCATAGGAGTGACTTGAAAATTCTCTCTAACAAACACGTGAACAAACCTTGATAATAATACTGCAAAATGCAGCTACACGCTTGTCCTAGAAAAGCTAGTTAATGTATTTTTAACCTCAGAATTATCAAGTAGGCACCAGTAGAAAAACAAAGTTCATAGAAATCTGTTGCTGGTAAAACCAAAAGTAACATTACTTCCATGTGTCTTCGATCATTTTACAGTGCTCCATGTGGTTGTGTGTGTTTTTTTTTTTTTTTTAAATGATTTAACTTGCCATAAATGATGTCTGAACTGGCCATCTATCATTGCACAGTTTGTCCGCAGTGTTTAGGAATTTAACACCCAGAATGACAAGTGTAATTACATGCTTCTGAAACATATGCCATAATTTATGGATATTAAACAAGTATAAACAAGAGATCAAATCCTAGTGTAAGCAGTCATCCAAGAAATCATCTTGACATTTATTTCATTAAAATCTTTCAGTAAGACAGACAGAACATACCCAAGTACCACTAACAGCACATCTGCTGATACTCACCAATTATTGCATGTTTGCAAAGCAAAAGGTCAGGTACATGCATGCAGTTAACCTTTAATTCTCAGTTACCTTTTGCACATGTAGTTATGTGTTTATCATGCTTATTTTATCCCTTATTATTATTACTATTACTAATCTCCCACAGATGATTAATATGCAGGACTTAAATAGCAACAGCCCTTTTCACCTGTTTACAGCGTGTGCTAACATTCATTGTCATTTGAATTAGAAAACTGAGTAAAAAGGCTCAAGTCCTGGAGAGTTGGCAGTTTGCTTGAAATCCTGCTAGGAAGAGGAGCAGAAAAAGAGGAGTGAGGCGTGCTGAGTGAGATATTCCCGAAAGATTGGTGCTGTATGTGCTAGGCTAGCTGCAGACATTGAGCACGGGAGCAGGATGGGCACTCAGACTCCCAGCTGGGATCTTCCCCACCCTCTGTCTTACTGCAGTGCTGAGAAAGCAATGGGGTTGCTAATATTGTGTAGATTGTAAAATTGATTTTTATTTCCTGTTGTCAGTAAATGTCTGTGTCTGCCTTATCCCTCCTGCTAAGCAGTACTTTACTCCATGAACACTGCTAGGGAACTAGAATAAGCCAATATTTTGAAAAGAAGGGGGGAAAAAAGGTAAATCTGGCAACCAGTCTCTGCCAGGGGCAAAATAATGCAGCAACTGAGATAAACCAGTATTAATGTGCAATGAAAATGTTGTAATGCCAGCCTGTGCAAAGGCATAGAAAATAGGTCTTGGTCAATAAACCTGGATGTCTTTTTAGCAAGAGTTAGAGTTCTAAAGCTAGCAGCACTGGCTTTTGCAAACCTTGGGTGCCACATGTCATTCTGTGAGGTACTGTAACCTTACTTTAACCTTACTTTATCTAATAAAACCATCATAGTTATTTTCTTAATTTATTTCAGTCTTTTACATTAACACCAGTGGTAGTTTGGGCTTTATCTGGGTAAGCTTATGGTCAGGGATAGGAAGGTTCAGGGGAAAAGTCCTTCTCTGCTGTCTTCTGATGATGTTCTTATGTCAATGCCTGTCACAGTGAAGGAAATGTTTTCTTCCCAGATTGTCAGTGTTCTCCTACAGGCACTCTGGGCAAATCCCCAAACTGGGGGGTTGTTTTAGGAGTTTTTCTTGAACCTTTTAATTATCCAGCTTGTTTCTACGGTTTTCTTGGAATATTTGTGAGACGTAAGCAGAGCATGCTGGTGGAAGCTAAAAATCTCTGTATTTGCCAGGAGCTCTCTGATGGTGTTCGAGAGAGGTGAGCAGTGTGGAGGAAAGGAGAGAGAACTGCCTGTGAAAGGTGAGGAAATAAGACTGTGTAGGAGAGGAAATCTACAGAAAAATTACAGCAAGTATACCTGGTCTCTGTTGGCTGTGCTATCTTACATTCCTGTCATCAGCTTGTGAAGCTGATACCACTTAGTTGTATCATTTGATTGTATTGTTTTCCTGTGAGTTCAGTCACCTAAGCAGTTTCAAGACGTACACATTGAGCCAAGGAAATAGGATTTGTGGGTCAAGATTATTTGTGTTCTCTATGTGTTATGATCCAGTTATTAAAATTGTTAGAAATGCCTCTACCTGAATTAAGATGCAAATGAGATCAGATGCCAAAGGCAATAATATGAGTTTTATTTAATGGTAAATGTGAGGGAGAGAAAGAGAGATAGAAGGAAATAGCAAAAGGTGGGGGGACAAAAAGAAAGGGACAGAGAGAGATTAAAATAGAAAATGTGTTACCACTCCACTGGTGGCATCCTGTCGGTCCAGTTCTTCTGGTCTTCTTGGTGGTGAGGGTCCCACAAAACAGAGGGTCCAGTGAATTAATACACATTCATGAGATGCCCAGGCACCTCCCTGGGGAGGGGGCGGTGGAATCTTTGCAGTCTCTTGCAACACGCTCTGAATGTGTTGCCTCACTTGGATCACCTGCAGTCCTCTGGTGGTGGAAAGCCTCATGAATGAGCTGGGGAGGCACCTGGGGAGTCTTTGATGGTTTATGACCCCTTCTCAGCTGCCTCTTGTGTGAATGTCCTATGTGT
The DNA here is from genome assembly GCA_013397135.1 of Pachyramphus minor. NCBI lineage: Eukaryota > Metazoa > Chordata > Aves > Passeriformes > Tyrannidae > Pachyramphus > Pachyramphus minor. The sequence continues at coordinate 436,585 of VYXB01009294.1, read as the reverse complement.
ATGTGGTCTTCCCAGAGCCTGGGGTGGGGGGAGTGATTTACCTTGGTTTGGTGTGGAGAGATTTCACCATCATGTACCCCAAACCCTTCTCCTCTACCACCCCCTGCACCTTGTTTACTTCACAGATCTGAGATGATTAGACAATTGTCTTATCTCAAGTCCCCCTTCACAGTCCAAATTCCGGTCAGGCTTCGATGGTGAAGACAGGCAGTTGCTTCCTTGTAGTTTGACAAAAAGTCTGTCTATGATTTTGACAATGTTTAATACATTACCAACATTGCAGCATACTGTGATGGACTGAAATGTAAAATTGTCTCTATAGCTAAAAAAAACCCCAAAACTTTAACAAATACTGACTTGATCCAAAAGTTGTTGCTAGAATTGTCCTTTAGTGAGCCTGATCAAAACCGTGCTGATTTATCATGAGACTAGGAGAACAGCTACTGCTTAGTTTGTGTTTTAATCCTAATGATCTGTAGCACATAGAAGGTTGGGAAAGATATTCTTCCTGACTACTTTGAAAATTAGTCATAGAATCATAGAATATACTCTTGGAAGTTCAATGGATAGAAGACAAAACTGTCAGAGCATGGTATTGTTGGTACCACTGCTATTGCAGCAGGAGGCTGAGGACAGAAGACACATCTGTTTCAGCCTGCAACCACCATGTGAGCAATACTAACTTACTGCTGCAATATTGTGGCCTGCAGGGTCCCAAGCCAGAGGACTATTTAAAAGATTAATTGGCTGGAAAGCATTTGGCACTTGAAATCTATCTCTGCTGCTCAACTTTCAAATAGATAAAGTCTGAACCTTCTTTGCACTTGAAATATCTTTTTGGTCTGGAAACACTCAATTTCCCCAAATACACAGGAAGTGTGCTTGTTTATAATAAACCATCATATTATAAAGGATGGCATGAAATGGTGAGATACAAACTCCCATGGTTAGTGTTTTTTCCCCACACCTACAGTCTTGAACAGATGTACTAGTTTTTGGAAAGTTATTGGCCCTGAAATTTTCTACATTTATTGGACATATTCAAGAATAGCCTAAATGCACTCAAGAGTAGCATAGATGCTACTCTTGAAAATGCTATTAACATCTTTGATTATTATTCCTTTCACCTGGGAGGTTTCTGGCATATGCAGGGTGATGGGAAGATAGGAGATTGTTTGCAAAAGTCACGGTCCCTCTGCAACTTTCTTTTATAGGGGAACAAGCATTATTAATATTGCTGTCTTAGTCTATTCCCTGTAAGATAATAATATCAGACCTTTTCTAGTACCATGAACTTTACTGGAACAAACAAAATTTGCTTTAGGAATCCCTAGCTTTAACAGAACCTATTCATTATTTTTTAGCTATTCTCCTAAAAGCTGTTGGCTTTTAAAGTACTTTGTATCATGCTGGAATTGGCTGCAGAGCAATCACGCATGGATCAATGCTGTCAGGCTCATTACTTTTTCAGTTCTTTGAGATCTTTCTCAGCTACACCTGCAGTATGCCCCAGTATTTCTTTTAAGTAGTACATGACCCAAGGCCTGAGTTCATCTGTGTCTGCTGCTCTACAGGTTCCACCGCAACCAAGAGCACGACAGTGATCCAGTGATTCTGTTCAGACCATCATCCCGAGTTGAAACTCAGAGGCACTGGTGTGTGATAGGCTTCTAATCGCTTCTGTTCAGTTGAAACAGTGTTTGCACTTATTGCTGATAAGCATTGAGCCTGGTGGGTAAGGAGGACATCGGTCACAGACAAGCATTCCTGAGTGCTGGGGGACCTGCTTTTGTTCTTGTGCAAATTTGGCAGTCAAAAATCTCCAGGCTCATAGTCTCAGACGTGCAGTTAATTTTTTTTTTTTAATTAAAAAAAGTAAAGAAGTTAGGGATTAGATTAAATGAAAAAATCAAGTACATTAATAGCAACCATTCAAATCTGTTATTGCACTGTTTACTAAGAGCAAGCAGAAACCCTACCCCTCTACTTCATTCGGCTTGGTATTTCTGTTTAACTTTTGGCATAAACCAAGGAAACACATAAGTCTTTATTTCCTGTATGCCAGCATTTCCTGTCTCTGTTCTTCCATGTGGCTTTTAATGTTTGTGTGCTTTATAGGACCCATTTGAATAGCTTGAGTAGCAGAACTTCACATATGATTTATTTTTTAAGTTTTAAAAATAAACCAAACAAATACTATCTGTTCAGTTTGCTTATGGAAATTTATACATGAATGGAAAAAGGAGAAATTTCAATATACATGACTAATAAATTAGCAGTCTGTGCTCCAGAGAGAAATGGAAAATTGCAGCATTAAATCAATTTTATGTGGTAACAGAACAAAACAACAGATTGTTTGGGGTACTTGAGGTAACCACCTTTCCCTGATAATATATGATTTTCAATAGCACTGAGCAACAAATTCTTTATCAAGTTTATAGTGAAAATTTCTGACAGTAGCAGGTGAGGAATTAGTTTTAAGGATGATGTCCTTCTGGTGGCTCATGCTGAGAATGATATTATTTATATTAACTGGTAAAATAGCCTGGCAGCACACAGGCAATTACCTCAATTTTATGTGTAGTACTCTTCTCATAAATCTGTGTAATGATGGCATCTCTGTTATGAGCTTACATTAACTTACTGGTTACAGTAATTGTGTTGAAACAAGTAAATGTCCACTCTGTGATGAAGGTAGTACAGTTACGGTATTCCAAATAAATAATTGCTTGAGCTATATATAAGAAGAACAGATCAGGGCTTTATGAAAGGAAACGTTAATTGCACAATTAGGTAGAGCTTTGGAAGTGATTTTTCTTGCATAAGTGTGAATTTGTTCTCCATAAGGAGTTTGTCTTAAGGAGGCAAAGTGACCACTTTGCCTCTTTTCTGGCTGTGTACTGTCCTCCAGACTGGTGGTTAAAGTCATTAATGAAGGTGAAGCAAATTGCAATATATGTATCCTTGATCTTGCCAACACCCCTTTATTGCCCATAGCAGCTTAGTCTGAGATGATCTGTTCAGATGCAAAGGGAGAAAATGTGCTGTTTATCTTGCTCTTTCGTGAGGCATTTGTTACTTACCACTGCCAAATACAGACCATTGGTTTGTCCTGATACGGTTTCTGTCTCACATGCTACTGTAAGAAGAACTGAAGAGGTTTCTGTGGGGGATTTATGTTTGGTGTGAAGCTGGAATTTACAAAACTGGATATTCAATGTCAGACTAAGTAATTACTGGAATCACACTCCAAGTACAGCTAACTTTGTGGTTTGTCAGCTAATACATGTGTTCTTTTCTTAAAATATATGAACTATTTCTTTGGATATCCTGGTCACGTGGGAAATGGGTATCCTTGTACCCTTTCAAATATTCCTGTAATAGGGAGGAACTGTAGCTGCTGTTGTCTTAGGGGAAAAGTTAAGTTCCAAAAACATTTTCTCCTTCCATGAACATTAGAAATTTGTCTTAATGTGCTGACCTTGGCTGTGCACATTTAAAACAGATCCATTAAGGTAGAAATAGCTTTTAAATTATCCAATTTTGTAGACTACCTGACCTGCTAAGTACCTGCAAAAAATTAATTCAGGTATTTTCTGTCTGGAATGCTTTATTATCTGGTGATGAGTGCTTTATTATCTGATAACTGCTTGGGCCGTACTGTCAATAGGCTTTAGCAGAAAACATTAGAAACATTCAGTAGTCATCAGTCTCAGGCATTTGACCTACAATTCACATGTGCCAAAACCATTGCAAAATGAAACAATGAAGTCCTATTTGACACAGGCAGGGAGTGAGACAGACCTCTTGGAGACCCTTTGCATTGACTTAAAAATACTGGTGATCATTTACTTGTGAGTAATCCTGGGTAGATGATTTCTGTGCTTCTGAGACAAATTTGTAAGCGTGGCATTTGAAGAATACTGCAGTTCATGACTACTATCACTGGCGAAGGCCTGGAGTCCCACTCTTTTAACAAGCAAACACATTGTTTCCTTGCCAATATCCTCAGGTACTTTTCTAATATCACTCATCTGTTACAGCCCTAATAAGTCACATCAGTAGCTTGATGCAGTAAGATCATTTGCAGTAAGGTCTGGGAATGCTCTGTTGTTGCCAAGGGTAATGCTAAATAGGCTGACAGCTCTGGAAATAGAGCGGGAACCTCAGGTATTCAAAACATGTCAAAGGAGTTGGAAATTTTTTGCTTTCATCTCCTTTCAGCCCTATTGTTTACACAACAGCTTTGGAAAGGGCACAGTCCAAAGATGCTGCCCCTCTTTTAGAGGAATGGAAATTCATAAGGATTTTGGCTATGAGTCCAGCACTTAAATTCTAGCTATTAGTGCTCACTTGCGGGGTGGCAGCTGGCAGTCAAGGGTGAATATCACAGGACCGTGCTGACAGATATGGTCTGTATTTCTGGGCAAGGTAGATTCAAATAAGCAGAAGAGCAAGAGAAGATGAAAATGATGATGTCATTACAGCAGTAAAGAGAGAGGGAAATAATTAAAATCCACACATCTGAGACACCAGAGGATTATTTTTGGTTTAGTCCTTTCTGATAGTAATATTAAAAATGATAATATTACTGTCCCAGCTTCAATGGGAGAAGTGTCACTGTGTCAAATGGTATAGCTTATAGAGTAAAGTTACTGATGTTTCTGACACAAGTAAAATTTTTTCCTTAAAGAGTACCTTTTTGAAAGTAGATTTATCTCTGCATAAGCAAAAAAGCAGATTTTAATATCGTACAGCATTCAGAGATACTCTGTAACTTGTTCATCATTTCATCAAGACATGAAATGTCTGGGTCTCTTCTTGCGAAAGAAATTTGTCTCTGAAATAGAGGCACAATGGGACTCTGCAAGCTCTGCTTTATGCCTTCCCTTTTTTTTTCTGTTATGCTTTTCTTCCTAATCAAATGAAAAAGGTCTTTCTTCCCTAGGAGATCCTTTCCCATAAAAGATCACTTGATTACCTTAAATCTTCCCTATTAGTCAAATGGCTGATTTACATCTGCATTACTACATGTGATTTAAAAAGTTACTGCATTTTCTTTTGTTGATATGTTTTGAGTCTGCCAGTTTCATAAATGAAGTTGTTCTTACAGATTTTCTTTTTTTTTAACAATTGTTTACTGAGAGACACCCATCTAAAGAGAGAGTTAAGGGGAAAGTAAGCTGTAGGCAAGTGTCCTATGGCTTGGGTTAAGATATTGTAAAAATAAGGTAGGGATAATATATGTGTTAATTAAATTCCTGTAAATCCCTGACATCCATGTTGGAGCTATGTTAAATTGCAGTAGCATCATTTTTACCTTTATGTGTCTGTGATTGCAGCCCAAAAGTGCAGTCTGGAGACAGACAGTACTTAAAAACAATAAGTAAAAGGTGAAATAGAAAGACAGTATTTTCTAGAGCAGAGGTTGCCAAACTGGAGAAGGGAAGGCTTTTGAGCTGAGGATGGCATTGAAAGATAAGCAGGTGGACCTTCACGCATGAGAAGTGGAATGAGAAGTGTATTTCTTCTAAATAGCAAAATTACTTCCTGTTTTCAAATCTGTGAGATCGTAAAAAAAGATTTGAAGAGGAAAAAGTAGGGAATTGGAAGGGGTAACTATGCAGTCAGAAATGACTCCAAGTCATACAAGGCTTTCCAGAAGAAAGCAAGGTAACTTGAAAACTTAATTTGAGACAAAGGGAGCTAAAAAATAAATAAGAACCATATAAAATCAAATGTGACCTAAAAGTAGTCAGAGCATTGAAGTCCTTTTTTAATATTGCCTTTAACAAGAAATGAAAGAAAAGAAAATCTCGGCAATTGAGATCACGTAACAACAGCTACTGTTAAAAAACCAGTTTTGGGAGTACTTGGGAAATGTAAACAGAGGGAAATAAATAATTCCAGATGATGCTTAGTTACTGAAAATCTCTGACTGTCTGACCGCTTACAAAGACCACTAGCAACTGGCATGGCACAAGAGACTCAAGAAAAGAAAAGGAATTGCCAAGCGCCAGAACAGAAAAAAAGGGAAGAGTGATAACAGCAATTACTATCCAGTAAGGACAGCAAATAGATAAAATGTGCTTTGTGATAAAGCTGTAGAAAAGGACAGTGTGATTTTATTGTGCTCTAATGAAAGGATCAGAATACAGAGGAAAGAGATGGCAGTTTATGTCAAACTTTTTATGACCTTTCACCCATATTTTTCTTACTATATTGACAAATTAGAGCAACATTTCAAAGGTGAACAACAGAAATTATTTTGCTCTGGAGAAATCACTGTTAGGAAAGATTTAAAGAGTTAAAGTAGTACAGCAGTTATACAATGACTGAGAGAAGAAAATACAGGAAGAAATGACTCCTTGGAAGATTTGAACAATGAGATGAAAGAAGATCAGATATATGTTTCTTTGTAGGAAATTATTAGGTCATAGAGCATTGCGATGAGTCTTTACTCTGGCAGAGAAACAGGTAAGGAAATTCCATAAATCTCATCCATTTCCTACTTTCAGTAGGTCAGATCTGCTAATATTTAGTTCAATTTAACCAGCAAATAATGTCATAGACCTCTGGAGATCAGTATTAAGCATAAATCCTGATAGTGAATGAGAGTGAATGCTCTTGTTCCTTATAAAATATGAACAAAATTGGTTTGGACTATTTTGTTGCTGGTTTTCAGCCTTCAAATTTTTATTTTTGTCCTTTGTGCCGGGTGCTCACACCCGTATAGCAAAATTCTTTCCTGTCTAGGGTGACCAGTACCTGTTCCAGGTTATTCCTCAAGTTAAGACTGAAGATACTCTGAGCTGGTAGATGTTAAATGAAGCCAAAACTCTGTCATGGGACTTTCTGAGGTTTCTACCATATAGGTGATTTTATGCCACGATGAGTCTGTCTTTTGCCTTATGTTTATTCCAAAAGCTTCAAAAAAGACTTCTGAGTAAGAGGAATTGGCATAATACCAGTCCAGACTTTGGACTGTGCCTGAGCACACTTTGTGTCACATAACTCTTGTCGCATGACTATTTAGAAGCAAAGGGAAGGACACTGTTGGTGTCTCTGAATGAAAGAAAAGAAATTATATGCATGATTAGGTCAGCTAGATCCTCATACAGATAGAGCATTCATGTTCCCACCTTTTAAAAAGCTACAGGGAAATCCACACGCACTCCCAAATGGGACAATCTTTCTATCTCATTGAACCTCTACTGTGCAGCAGATCTGAAATTTCCACTTTATATGCCCAAGAAACTATTTAATGGTCTGTAAAGTTTAAGAGGTCTTGTAATGACCACTTCACAAAGGCAGTTGTTGATCTTGGCACAACTACAGTCTGAGACAATGAAGCTACTATTAGTAAGGCTTTTTTTACAATGTCTCATGAAATCCTAATTTTTATGCTAATTCAACTAGTCTTTTGATGTGAGAATTTAGTAACTGGACCATAATTGAAAGATAATAATAAATATCTAGGCAATACTAGCAGAGTGCCAGAGAGATCATTAAACTCTTTCCTACAGGAAATGATCTGGGAGGGAGAATTGACAGCAGCTGATGACATTAACAGATGATGGCAAGAAAGGGAAGAAGAGGAAGTGGAAGATGTATTTAAAGGCTAAGTGAGAATAAAAGGAAATAAAAAGATAGAAGGCTATACCAAGAATGGAATTGAAACCTCCAAAACAGAACAAACTAGGAAGAAAGTGAAACAAATCTGCCTAATTTTTCTTAGAAAAAGAGGAAAACTAGGCTTCATCCCTAGTTTTCAAAATTTAATGGATTTTAGTTCCGGGAAATGTACTGGTGTTTGTGATGCAAAAAATGATTTATTATGTTGGAAGACACAAGGATGGAGCAGAAAGCAGATCTGATGAGTGATTGCAGTGTAGGAAAAGAGCAGAAGCAGCCTGTACAACATGAGACTGAACAGCATCGAATAACTCAGGGGAGTATAATGACTCCTTTTCTGGTCCTCTTGCAGCAGTGTGGCTGCCAGCCTCTCCAGGCACATTGTTTTCACAATAGACTCACAGACAAGAAAGCTTTAGTCAGGAAACAGGAGAAATCATAGAAATAGAAGGCTGATCAACTTGAAATTAAATTTTGCTAGAGTTAATAGCCCTGAGTACTGGCTTTCAAAGTTAGTGATTTCATGCTATATTTAACTTGGTTTGATGCAGCAGTTATTCTGAGAAGGCCTGAATCCGTGTGATGGAGTGACATCTTGACCCCTTTGATTTATCATTAGGGTAGATAAGATTTCATGGTTTATATATTTGCAGATAAATGATTCTGGATGATTTAGAGTTGGCCTAGAGTTTTTAACAAGTAATTAAATGAAATGAAGTAAATAGTCGTTGACCTTGACTATCTTTGTCTTTACATCTGCAATATTTTCTGAGACCAAGCAGACTCCTGAGGAAGGAATATGTCATATCTCATGTGACATCTAACCTGGACTGAGCAAAGTGGCAGAAAATGCCCTTTCAAAAGGTAATTGTGTCCTGATGGATGGAGCAGATAGATAATAATAATACTATTATTGATATATGATCTGCTTATAACAGATAATAGCTCTTTTTGTTTTTAATTTATCTAAGTCTTACAGTTCAATATAATAGATCTATTGAAGAAGCAGAGGATTGCACAGGCAGTCCTGAGGACAGAATTAGGCCCTCTTATTCTATCCTGCTTCTTTGGTTCAGTTTGGGTACCCCTCTCAGTATTCACAATGTTCAAATTCAATCATATTCAGGCATGTCCTCATCTTGGACATAAGGATTTCAAACCTGAAAGCACTATATCCAAAAGCAAAAGTTTTTTGAATCAATTTTCAGAAATAAAAATGCATTCAAAAAATTTGGCCGTGAGCTAAAATATCAGTGTTTCAATGAAAACCAAATTTCTTTTAAAATGTTTCAGTATCTGAAAGCAGCGTGATACGGTGTAAGATAAACATATGCCAGTATTCTTCCCAAGAACACCAAGGCAGTGGAAGGATTAAAAAAAAAGGTTTATTTCAGATGCAAGGACCACTTTTTTGCGATGCAGCACATCAGACCTTTCAGGGACAAAATGCAATGCCCTGCCTTCTCCATGGCTTCTGGTATCTTTTCTCTCTCCACCCCCACCCTCTCTGGCCCAAGGAGTCCTGGTACATGTCTGCAAACATGTTGTCTTTCTGCATACCACAAAGAGAGATAGCTGCTCACAACTTCTTCCTGCAACTTTCTCTGAAATGGAGAAGGAGGAAAAAAAATCCCCATCTAACCTGTTTGAAAAGGCATTTTGCAGTTTTTCTAAGTGAAACAAGTTCTAGCTTTCTGTTACAAATTCTTGCACGATTTCACCTATTCCTGCACACAGGCTAATTTCTTTGTAACTTTAAAGTCTTTAAGGCTGCACCAGATGTTTGCTCATTGTCAGTCTCCCAAAAGAGTCACATCCGTTTCTCACAGAAGGTATATACATGTCAGTAGTAGATCAGAGAAAACAACTGTGAGTCATGATGGAGGAAAAGGAACTGTTGACTCTGCATTTCTGCTGGTTTAATGATCCAGAAAACAGAGATGTGGTTCGAAGTCTGAAAGATTTACAGTTGATCAGCTTTGCTCTCAGGTTGTTCACCTTGCTAGTAAAGCTTTTCTTGGAAATAAATGAGTATTAGAAACTAGAAAGTACAGTTCTGAGTATGTGCAGATGCACAATTACCTTATGAATTGTGTGAATTTCCTCTTTGTTTTTAATCAAAGATACATTTGCTTGAATTGTTGGGCTAATGTCACAGCAGAGAGGATCTAAATTTATATGGTCTTAAGAAGTTAAATCTTAAGAAGTTAATTCTTAAGTAGCTAATGTCTAAGCTTTTTAAGTTTCCTAATCAGAATGGCTGTAGACTCTGCGTATAATGAGAAAAGCTGAAGGAAAAGGAAGGAAGTGAATAGAAATCTTTCTATTGATCACAACAAATTCCGGGAAAGGAGGGAAGAAATCCTACCTTTCAGTTGTTCGAGGTGTCTTACCCAGCAGTTTGCATAGCTTTTGGCTCACAAGTAGAAATACTTTTTAAAAGAAGTATAGAGATGACATTTGAGCCTTGGATTCTAAAATCTCACTCTATCATTCTGTCAGAGTGTGCCCTTTACGAACTTTTCTGAGGGGAATGTTCCGCCTTGCTTTTCTATGGTGTTGGCATTGTAAACAAATCATATGCAAGCAGCTGGATTGTCTTCATCTGAGGCATCCTCGGTGCAGCTATATAAGGTGGCTCATACTGAGGTGCCTGTGAATGGACTTGGAAATTTAGAGAGAAGAGATGCCATCCGTAAGTAGATGACCTAAATCATGGACCTCAGCTAACCTCTTCTACTTTAAGTAATATAACAGCTACTTGTGAGAGTGCACAGTGGCATGTGATGTAACCACAGTATCTATACACACTGATGTGAAATGGACTCAGCACTGCTTTAAGAGGAGTGTTGGCAATTAAAATGTACCAAACTGCTTGAAAATTGGCTCGTCTTTTGAAGTTTTAAAACAATCTTTTGAGAACTTCTTTGGAGTCCTTATGAGAACTTCTTTGGAGTCCTTATAAGAACTTCTCTGGAGTCCTTATGAGTTATACTTAGAACAAGATGAAATATCTTTGGGTGTAATAGCATCTGTTTGTGATCTACAGTATTTAAGAAAATCCATTTAAATTAAGGAGCAAACTGCTTGGCCTGATGAACCTGCTAAACCCTGCCTTTGCTGCAATATGTTCAGAAAGAAAGGGTTACCTGAGATAAACTCGGCCAGCTGGTACTGGTGCAGCTGAGAGGGCTTTGGCTGTGCCACCCCTAGACCCTTCAGCCATGGCCCATCTCAGCCACACCAGCACACATCCCCTTATTAAAGCCCCATCTTGCCTTTGCTGTTCCAGTTGAAATTCTTGTTTCCCTGGGAGATTTTCCTGATTAAATGCTCAGGGTCCTGCTGATGTGTGCAATTCTGTTCTGCTGAGTCTTCCCTAGCACAAACATCTCACGCAGTTTTAAAGCAGAAGGCACTCTATTTTACCATAAGGTAAAGGTTAAGACTACTTAGCAAAGAAATTCCCAGAGCAAAGCTTTCATGATGTGGATGGGATTGCAGTCATAATTTTATGGGTATTTTAAGCCCTGTTACTTTTACTATAAGAAATATGCCCATGAAGGATCAGATCACAAAAAAAAGATTTTTTGCAATTGCTTATAAACTTATAGAAAATATTTTAAAAATAACTATATTTGTACCTAAAAATTGAAAAAGATAAAAGGTAGCATTTCCAAAAATCTCTGAATATATCTGGGATGGATAATATTTGATGAAGAGGCACAGGTCCCATTTTTGGAAGACACGTGCTTATGTTTAAGCATGGCCCCCTTAAATTTGAAATAATTGTTCATTCATTTCTTAATTTAATGAAAATTAGGGGAAATAATAACACTTTTAAAAACTGCATTGATCTTGGCAAAAACACTAGTGATTTCACAATGATGACATAACATCTACTCCAGTGTCAATATTCCAGAAACCCCAGATGCTGGATCAGATTGTGAAGTGCTTGATTACTATTTTTATGCACTGTAATCAGTAAGAATGTTACTTGCATTTAGTACTTTGTTGGCATAGTCAGACTAAAGCATATTTGATTGCTGAGAAAGACAGAGGAAAACAATTTAACTTGTGAAGATATAAGATTAAAAAATGCTTTTCAAAGCACAATAAGCTTATCCTTCTCAGTGAAATGAATAGCACTATGAGATGATAACTGTCTTATTTTGGGATATACTCAGAATAAAAGATTATTGATTTGTTGTAGGCAATATAATGTTAATAAAATTTATCTGATTCTGTCATTCTACTTTTGTTGTTAGCCTTTGTTGTTGTTCTTTCAAAAGGTAATTACATTTAGAGAAATTAAGCATTTCACATGTTAAAAGACTTGGACAAAAAAACAAACCACAGGCCATATTTCAAATCTTTAATTGGTGCAGTATATGAAGATTAATATTCAATACTCGAGCTTAGATAAATGGCCAGGTTTAGGTGCAAGGATGTTTTAGTTAGAAAAGCAGCCCTATTTAAATAGGTGGTAAGAACAGCTTAAGCTTACAGGCAGTGTGAACACAGAAGTCAGTTGTGCAACACAAAAAGCGTCTTCTGACATAAATAAGTATCTGCTTATGTGAATAAGCATTAAGGCTGGAGGATAAAGATCTTACCCTTCCTTTCAGGAAGGAGTTCCCCATCCTGTTCCTATCTTCTTTAAGGACTCAGTAAAGCCACCCAAATAGACTGTAAAACCATAACCTTTACTCTCTCTTGCTTGATTTAACCGTGTTCTAATATAGGCAGTTTTTGCTCTGTTTTGGCTTGGATTCTTATTTCTTTTATTTCTCCTCCCCTTTTTACTTGTAAAATGTTTTTGCTCAGTTGTCATTTCTATTCTTTGCCTAAAATAGTGACAAGAATCTGTAATTACAGTGATAGAATAAACTTAAGAGAAAAAGTAATGAAACAGCAGTATTAATTCCCCAAAAAATTGTTGGGCTAAACCAGTCTCTAAGAAGGAATCCTTTCAATTTCCCACGGATACAACAAATGTAGGTTTGTGTTGGTAAATTAACTCTTGGATACAGATTCCCTGTGAGTTTTCTAGGTGACGTTTAAGCAAGAAACTCACCTAACGCGTGTCTCCTGCTAAAGCATCTCTGAAATGATGAGGAACCAGGAGGTCAACAGATGGTGGTGAAGATCACAGAGCTCTTACTGAGGGTTGGTTTAAGCATTCTGGTATATAAGATGGTGGTCAGCAGTGAGCTGTGATATATGTCTGTAACACTGCTAACACGAAGGCATGTGGGCAGTCAGTGCAACAGAAAGCAGTGTCCTTTCTGAGTTTACTCTTGGTACAGTGTGTGCATATGCTCTTGGCAGAGTCAGGAGCTGTTTCCCTCTTCCTGTAGCACAGCAGATCTCTCTTCTCACCATGGAATCCCAGGCACCAGGAGTGTAATTGGCTCTTGCCTCTGGGTGGACCGGGGAAAACCTACCTGACTCTTCCCTGTACAAGAACCACTGTTAGGTTGGCTGTGTTGCTTGAGTTCACATTTCACATTCATCTGTAGGGCTCTCTAGAAAAAACCAGCATTCTCAGACACAGAAATAATTGTGCCTTACTATGTTGAAATGGAAACTATTGTTGATAGAGATGATTAGGATGCTTTGCTCCTGACACTGAATAAAGGTGGGTAGTATGTTTCATGGGCATATGTTCACACAAATTGAATTTGAACTGGCAAAAACTCTTGTGGGGGAGAAAAACTCCACCTAGATTAAGGATTTAATAAGAGCATGTATCCTATGAAAGACAGGACCATACTCTTCTGTAATTTATATCAATATCAATAAAACTTAGTGTCCTAGAAGATTTTTCATTGTATGTATGGGATACTGGATTATTGTCCCCATATACTCTGCTTAAATTTTTATGCTTTAAAAATGCCATTTTGGCCACCAGAGGGCAATAATTTCTTCTGTTCCTCAACACCAGTAGTAATTTTTTTTGAGTGAGAATCAGATGTTAGCATAACCCGCTGACATTTTTGAGTTTTGTAGTATGTACACTTTCACTTCTAAGTTCAAAACCAGCTGCTGTTTGTAGTCACTCAAAATTCTTCACTTGTGATAGCTAATTAGTGTATGTGAAGCAACTTTGGTCTTTTCAGCTCATTCTTTTGGGTACAGATGTTCATAACACAGAATTGATAGTTGATCCTGTTCTGGCAGGTCATTTAAAATCAGATGAAAACCTTTATGGGAAAATTAGGCAATATAAAACATTAAAAAGTAGCTTTTCAAGACTTAAGGACTACAAATGTCTGTTTCTTGGGTTTCTTTTGTCACTGGGGCTTATGTTTATTTCTCTGTCTACACACAAACATCTAAGCTCTCAATTTTTAGACTGAATAGATTTCATTTTTACAAGAAACCATAGAAAAATTGTTTTCATATGTGATATCTAAATATGAGTTAATTTGAATAAGATTTATCTGTATTAAATGCTGCTCATGGAGTTAATTTTTCTAACTGGATTTTGAGACATCATCATAGCTTATGATTAAAATTTCTGTAGAATGAGTTAGAAACTATTCAGGGAAAAAGTATTGAAAGATGTTATCTCTGTCTTGTAAACAAATTTCATGCCAAAATGAAGCTTTAGTAGACAAGCTGCCAGAAAGCTGCTGGCTTATTTGCCATGAAGCTCCTAGAAATATCATTCAATAATTGGGGTTCGTAGATTAGCAGCTTTTTCATGTTTTTAAAGTTTTTTGAAGTATTTTGGGTGAAGACACTCATAAAGCACTAATGGGTTAATCCTGACCAATGGTTATTCATCTTGGCTGTTGCGCGAAGTTTCTGAGTGGTCAGCTGTCCCATTTGGTGATCAGGCTCCCAAAAATAGTATTTGGATGGAATTATCAACTTAAGCTATGTGGAATAGATATAACTAAGATCATCAAGGTTTCTCCAGTATGCCCCTGCTGTTTTTGTTTGCTCCATCTACTAGAACCTCTAGACAGAAGGGGGGAGTGTGTCTGCAAGAGAAAGAAGCTTTAGCATCTGTTTCAGAGCAGATGCTCAGTATCATGTGCTGCCTAAATTAGCTGGCCATCAGCCTCAACCTTGCTGGAGTCAGCTCCTGCCCTAATATTTGAAAGAACAATCCTTTGCAGTAGGAGCTCTTGCTGAGTGACCTGTGGATTTATTAATTACAAATCAAGCTGAGCTGTCACATGAACCTTCTGTTTCCATGTTCAAAGCCATAAAAATTTTCACTTAGGAAGTACTGATTGCAGCTAACGTACTTTGTGAGATCCTTCATAGATATAATTCCTAAAACATATCAGTGATACTGAGAGAAGTTTGGAAGAATATTTGTTGTAGAGAAGCTTAAAATATTGCTAGGAAAAAAAAAAGAAAAGATGAGTAAGCATTAGAATGTTACTGATTTCCAGATGTACCAAACAGAGTAGTTTGTATCTGACATTTTGGGTTTGGAGTCTTTAGCCTTCTGTTTTACCTGAGACTCAAGTCTGTATAAGACTGATTGGGTCATCTCCAGACAGGCTGTGTGCACATTGATTTAATTTTTTGTAATGAGATTCATAAATTTTCCACACTAGCACCAGTTCTGCTCCTGCAGCAGAAAATTAACCAAGGAATAATGATCACTGCAAGTATTCTGAAGGGGAATCCCCAAATGCTTGAAAGTCTGTTCCAGGAATGTAGCTTTTTTCCTACTTTTATGTTCATCCCATGATGTGGGGAGCACTAAATACTGCGAAGGTGGCAGGCAGAGAACAGAGAGGACTGTAGGCAGCTACTTGATGGAATTCACAGAGATCCTGCAGAGATCATCACAAAACAATTTGTGAAATATCCCAGCTTGTTTCACTGTTTCCTGGGGATGGGACCCGGTGGGATTGCAAGCAATAAAATTGGGATACCACAAGTCTGTGTTAACCTGGTCAGGACCTCACCACACATTTCTTTCATCTTTGGGGGTTGCCAAGTTTGATAACCTGGCTTGGTTGTCAAACATTGGAACAGGCTGCCCAGGGGAGTGGTTGAGTCATCATCCCTGAAGTTATTTACAAGATATGTAGATGTGGCATTTAGGGGCATGGTTTAGTGGTGGACTTGGTCGTGTTGGGTTAACAATTGGAATTGATGATCTTAGAGGTCTTTTCCAACCTAAACAATTTTGTGATTCTACAAGGCAAAGCTGTTGCAACACATCAGACTGTGGTCCTTTGTGCAATGAGGAACGCCAGTTCCATGAGGCAAAAATGCCACCACAAAGGCAACTTGATTCTAATCGAGAGGAGTTAGGTGATATTGCCTTTATTTTTAGGTATTTTTTCACCAGTGGTAATGTCATGCAAACTAAACATAGGAGCAAAAGCTACCTTCCTGAGTTATACCCCACAAGACAGCCTACTGACACCACTTGTCCTCTTTGCCAGTGCCCTGATGCTGTGTGGTGAGGACACTCACCTTAACGTATGGAGTTTGTTTAAACCTGGTCACACTGATTGCACTTAAGTTCAGCAGTCACTAGAAATGTATATACACCAGTGCCTAAATTAGTCATTCTGGGAGTGAGCTTACATTCTGTAACAAAAAAAAGAACAGATTAAAATAAATCAGTGTAAAAAATAGATTCAGAATATTAACAGTGCATTAGTATTCTACATATTTAATTTTAAAAGTATAAAGCTTTTCTCTAAAAAGCAAAACAACAGAGAAAACCTCAGACATTCTTACCACTTTTTAGTGATAGGAACAATGAACTAAAATGTGTTTTCAGTACCTGGTGATGACAAGCAACCAGCGCATACTGATGTTATCCCTGCATATTTTTTTGGTATATGGGCAGAACAATTGCAACTTTTTCAGTCTTGTGAGAAAGAGTTTTGCTGTGTCTGCAAGTTAGTCTTTGTCATGGCTAAAGTGACAGTTTTATTTGAATGTAAGAAATGAATGGAAGAGAAATTCTGTAAGTGAATTTTGGAATGTTTTTCCAGTATGAGATAAGAACTCACAATTTCCTAATAGGATATTATGCATTAAGTTTATAGAATACATATGGAATAAACCCTTTTAATAGATTGCTTTTGATCTCATGATTACTATGGTCTAATGTTCAAAGTGGGAAAATGGTTTCTCAAGTGAGTTAATCCCTATTCCTTTTTGACAGAATCAAAAGGGGAGATCTCATTAGTTTATGAGTCATAACGTTGACTACTTCTAATTAGATAGCTGGTTTGAGTGAGCACCACAGTCTGAAATTGACTGTAGTTTTATTTTGATTGACAAATGATTCACTTGCTAGAGAATAATAATAAAAAACTCCATAAAGATAAAATGAGTACTATATCAACATTTGGATACTAGCAACTACTGCTTGTCTGGAATTTTGTCATGAACACTTCCTTTTTTGTTTGAAAATGACAACTAGTTGAATCAAACTTTCTAATGGAAGTGTATAGCTTTGCTAAAACTCTAATCATGGAAAGTTCTCTATTAGGCAGTTTCTGTGCTTATAAACATATAGCTTCCAGATAACTCCAATTGCAACTGAAATATCAGTGTAACATTTTTGAGTTCTGAGTTAGACATTTAAATTTTGATCTTCTACCTCTTAGAAACATCTCATATGGTAAACCGTAGTTTTGTTTTATTTTTGGTGGAAAAGGTGGACAAGTTGTGTTTCTATCCTCATGCAGAACAGAAGAACAGCACAATAGGTACAAAAAAGCAAATAAGAAATGGTCCATGTAAGAACAACATACTTTGTGGTTGCATTAGGAAATATGAGTATTAGAAGAGCTGATGTTATGAATTGAAGTACCTTGCATTATGAGAATAAATGCTGTTTATTATAAAAAGCTCAACAGAAATACTAACAATATATTTCAGCATAGATATGTTCTTATGGAATACATGCTTCAGATGCCAAAGGAACTTTTAGACAAGCAGAAAAGTACTTAAAGGGTTGTGCACACAGGTTGGAGGGCTGGATTGCTTTTGGAACTATAAGGGGAATTTGTACATTTGCATTCTGGCTCAGACAGGATTTAGGAGAACAGGATCTGGCCTCAAGTCTAAACTGTGATGTGACCGGATATTCCAGGTTGTTACCCTATATCAACATTGTCAATATTATGTGCAGAAAATTTGATGTATCAAATATATTCAGATTGAGCATTAAACTGAGGTACAAGCAAGCACTTTAGGGAGAAAAGTCATGAAAATGCTTAATCTTTTGTAAAGTTATACTCCTTCTGGCACCCTGCCTTTTCCTGCAGAACCAAAAAGCTAGTGTTGTAAGGCTCTTTTTTATACCATATTGACCTGAAGAGATATGGAATCCAAAATAGGGCAAATTGATTCTATAACTTGAAGATTACTATTCATTTTCTAGCCCTAAAGGGTTTTGTGTAAAAATGCATGGCTACTGTGTTTTAGCTATAGCGATATGCTTGGAACATCTCTTTAAAAACCTTTGATACTTCCTGAATATCTGTACAGCGCTTTTATCTGTCTGTGTGCTATGGTGTCCTTATTCTTTGCTGTAGTAAGCATGGTCACTTCCTACTTTCTGTTTTTTCACTCTTAGGTAGTGTTCATAGGGACTGAAAAGGCTTTCATCAAGGGATATAGCTGTGGCAACAGAATAGTGAGAGATTACTACAGTTCCCCTCTTTCTCATTAATCTATTTAATCTTGTTTGTTGTGAGTATATGATTTAAGATTTTTTTGCCACGAGAGTTTCTGAACAGTTATACTTGTACCAGATAACACAAAGAAAGTGAAAAACAAGACAAAATTTCAGTACCAGTGTAACTTCTGGATTTTTCAGATAACTGAGTATTCCACAGAAGAAGTGATTTCTTGGGCAGGCAGAGCCCAGAGTTACATATGCATTACTGCACATTTGAAATCACCTATGCAAATCCTTGCAGTCAGATTGGCTGGTGAGGAATGATTTGCATAACTCCAGTATGATTATTTCTCAGTAACTTTATCATGCATAAATCCCTTACTCCTGACAGTTATTTGTCATTATTATCTAAGCAGAGTACAAATATTTATAATACTGTGATTGTGGAAGTCTCTGGCTTTATAATCGTTGGGATACAGCAGTAATTGGTTCCAGTTTTTATTTTTATTGGTTAGAGATAGTGAGCTCATCCCATTGATGGGCTGCTTCTTGCAGTGATGAAAGCCTGGCTTTGGGCACTCTGAGAGAGAGAGAGCACAGGTTTTGTTAAGAGAGTCATCATCTTTCAGAATCATTTTACCAAAAACATTTTGCCAGAGGCATTCTGCTTAGCAGAAGATTTGTCTAGGGAGGCATTCCCTGGAAGCATTTTCCTTGCAGGGACTTGTCTGTAGAACTGTTCCCCTGAGGCTTTTTCCCAAGAAAAAGTCTTGTTTATGTCATAATTCAAATGTTTTAACAACCTATTGTTTTTGTATTTTTTAGTATGTATTTATATATATGTGTCAATATAAACCAGACTAGCTATAGTCTTAAATTGATGGATGTAATATGTGTCAGAAACAGGTTTCTTTAACTACCTCTTCAATTTAAGATCTCTAGTGATATATTAGCTACAAAAATGGCCACTTCAGCTTCCCACTTCTTTCATTTAGAGCAAATTCACTGCTACCTTCTCACACTCCAGAAGGCATATACAGAGCCAGAGTTGTTCTACCCTCAATTCACATACATAGCACTCCTTTCTGCTGATGAGAGTCACACATACAGTCCAAGAGGAAGATACCATTCTACATTTAGTTCTTTCAGGCAGCAGAGCAAAAATTAAATTCATCATCTCATTTTTGGCTTCCTATTTTTCTTGAAAATGATCTAGGTGAAATATTCTGTTGCAATTTGCAGTTTCTAAAAACTTGTCTGTCACCTTCTAGTGAATATGAAATGTCTTTGCTTTGTTTTTAGCATTTGATGCTTTGCAGAAAATGTGTATGCATGTGATGACAATTGTTAAGTAAAGCCTGCAAGTGAAATGTGCACCTGCTAGATTTCCTTCCTGACTGCCTGTACAGAGCCTTAATCCACTGATTCCTACAGACTCACTCTTCACTTTACAGCATTACAAATGAAGTATTAGAGGAAAGCTTTCAGAGTAGCAAATAGACTATTTCCTTTGTGGCTTCAGGATCACCTGAAATAGCTCAAAGGGGCTGTGTTGAAATATGTGAAGTCAGGGAGAGAACCCATGGACATGGAATTGGGTAACTCCTACAGGTGCCTGCTCGTTGCTGGACTGGACTCTTAACAGTTTTTAAGTACAGTCGTTGAAGCAGTTAACTGTAAATAATGCTTTAATTTGGGAGACAAAGTACAGTCAAAAGTAAGGTAATTCTCTTTTCAGTGTGCTGTACAGAAGTTATGTTTTAGACAGCTGCATCTTTTCATTGCTGCACAGTGTTTACCACTTTCCCAAGATGCTCTTGCCCTATTTTCAGAAGTTTCCCTTGAAGTACTACTGATTTTCTTTGGCCTTTAATATTATGCATTATAAATATGATTTGCTTAGAAGTTTGTAATGCCTTTTTATCAGTGGTTGGTATGACTGTGCAGCTGTTCTGCAATTACATACTATGAAGCTGAGCAGAAACTTTAAGACATGAAGCATTTCTAGAGAAGTTTGGTAATTGAAAAAACCTGGCTTAAAAGTGAAACCTCAAATACTGGAAAATGGAAATAGACTTGTCTCTGAAAATGTTATGAAGGTTTTGAATGTCACTGCATTTGAAAGAATATCCACAAGGAGAGCGCTAGGCTCAGCACCAGTTTAAATCGTGTTCCCTCTAGTAGAGAAAATTTATTTTAAATGTCATCTGTTTAATTGTTTGTTATGCCTAATTTATTTGTAGCATAGTTACTATGTTGCTTTATTAAAGAAATTACAGACGTTTGATTTCTAATTACAAAGACTGAAGATTTCTTAAAGCATGTATTTAGAAATATTTTCAGTTTTGATAAAATTGAGACCATTTTCGTAATGTGGAATTCTATCATTCCAGGAAGGTGGATAATGGGCAAAGGAAA
The DNA here is from genome assembly GCA_013397135.1 of Pachyramphus minor. Classification (NCBI taxonomy): domain Eukaryota; kingdom Metazoa; phylum Chordata; class Aves; order Passeriformes; family Tyrannidae; genus Pachyramphus; species Pachyramphus minor. The sequence goes on along the minus strand of VYXB01009294.1, from coordinate 415,908 downwards.
TATTATATTCTAATGACATTATTCTTGCTTTCTAGATGGTAAGAGTGATAAGAAGTAAATACTCTTTCTTACCTTCAGAAATATTTTGACAATTGTTTAACCATAGAGATTTTTTTGTGGTCTAGGACACACAGCACAAGGAAAGGCTCATTATGCTGAGGAGACTAGAGCTGAAGTGGCACTTGTGTTGGAATGGAAGCTGTATAGGCTGAGGTTAGAAAGCAAAATAAATCTGATATTATGTATTCTGGGGTAAGAGGTAAATGCTTGTAAAAGTTAATAATTCTTTTCAAGAGCTGTTTAACATAACAGTATTTAAGAGAAAGCAATTGATTAGATGAGATGGGCATTTTTTATGAACAGCATCTTCAAAATTATGTGGAAAGGGCAGAAATACAGATAAGGTTTTTCATCTCTTTGCTGCAATGAAATTGACCTTTTTAGCTGGTTGGTGGAATTTTTTCTTTGCTTTTTTTTTTTGCAAATACAAGAAGAGCACGTTGTTAAAATATCTTGAGTTTTCTATATGGTGAAGACTATCATTCCCAGTAAGACACTGCCCCTCATGTGAGAACACCATGTACCTCTGGGAACTGGACCTTAAGAGAGAGAGGTGCCTTACATTATTTACTGCCACTTACTATATTATGGTATCAAAATCAGGATGCATGAGACCAATAGGTCTCCAGTAGAGGTTTATTAGTCCATTTAGATGTGAATTGCGCAGTGGTGGTTCCTATCTTTCTTGATGAACTACAGAGAGCACTGAGGACAACTTAAAGCTCAGTCTCTACCAGTAAGGTAGGATGAGAAAGTCTCCTGTTCAAAGCAAGGTCAGCTATGAGCTCATACCAGTTTCTCAGGTCTGATTTTTTTCTGGTTGGGTCTTGAAAACCCCCAAGAATGGAGGGAGACTCTCTGGGCAATGTGTTACACTGTGTGACTGTCCTTATGGTTTATCCTCATGTCTGAGGATAAACTCAGCAAAGACTCAACAAAGTCTGAGCCTTTGTTGTTTCATCTTTTGTCTGTTGTCTTTCACCCTGCCACCACCTGGCTGTGAAGTCTGGCTGTATTTTCTGATGCTGGAGGACTGGCGTTCAGCTCCCCTGGAGCCCATTTTGCTCCAAGCTGAGCAATGCCAGCTACCTCAAATTCTCCTCACAGGGCAAGGACTTCAGCTCCCAGTCATTGTGGTGGTCCTATGTACCATTGCAGGGACCATTTCCTTCCTAGGCACGGATTTGCATTTGTCCTTATTGAATTTCACGAGGACCGTGTTAGCCTGTTCCTCAAGCCTCTATATGTCTCTTTATATGACTGCCCTCCCCTGCAGCATATCCAGTGTTCCCTCAGTTTGGTGTAATGATGAGAGTGTACTTCATCATCTCAGTAACCTGCAGGTCACTGGTGAAAATGTGAGACAGGATGGGTCCCAGGATAGACCCCTGTGGTAGTCAACTTGTTATTAGGTTCCAGATGGGGTATGACCCTTCAGTCATGACCCTCCCCTGATAATCTGACTGGATTTTTTTCTGTCCAGTTGTTCACCAGCATATTGTAAAGTTGTAACTTGGATACCAGAATACTGTGGGATATGGAGTCAAAAGCTAAAGTCAATGTAAATGGCATCCCCTGCTCTCTCCTTTACCACACACCCCACTACTATAGTGTAGAGGAATATCAGAGTGGTCAGGCATGATTTGTTTTTAAACTCCTGTTCCTGATCTCTGCATCCTCCTCTTATATGTTGCCTTTTGAAGTCTCCACGCCATAAGTTCCCTCTTCAGTCATGCAGATTTTCTGGTGAATTTGATGGTTTTTCTGAATATTGGTGAGCTCTGCTCTTGCACTTGTAGGATGCTGTCTGACAGACCTGTCAAATTTCCTGAACTCCTTAACTTTTCAGAGCTGCAATAGGATCACACATAGCAGTTTCCTGGATAAGCTAAAGTCTGCTGATCTGAAGTCCAGACTGTACTCTGCTGTCTTACACTAGATATCAAAAAGTAGAGTCCAGCAAAGTTTTCCAGTTAATTGTTACTTTTGGCATTCAATATCTTTATCTGATTTCTAGTCCTAATTTTTTTACTTTCTTTATTTTAGCTACTGGATCATGTAATGATTTTATTTTTATAAGGAAATAAGTTTTGTGTGAGTTGAAGAAACTAATGTGTTAGACTCTCAAATCACCTCTTGATCTTTAGTTGTTGATTCACTCTTATCTCAGCTGCAAGGCACTATCATTAAGAAGCAGCTGTGCTAACAGGTGACTCATACAAGCAGGTGCAAATTATCTGAGATACAGGAAACTTTTTCTCAAGCAGATATAATGAAGTATTATAGCAGAGATAGTTTTTAGAGAGCTGCTGTGGCTGTAGTCAGTTGAAGGGAAAAAAAGCAGCTTAGATTTCTATTTTGTTATTGTTTGAGTTAACAATAAAAGTCAAAACTCAGGGAGTAAGTAAGTTTTGACTCCATAGAACATCTATTGAGTAATCAAAGCAGGTATTCCAGACTCTACCTTCCAACTGTTCTTTAGATTCAATGTTTACAGTCAATAAAAAGTATAATATATTTTTTCATATTCTCAGACAGAGTTCAGTATTTAACATGCTGCTTTTTGCATTCTAAACAGAAAAAACATATTAATCTGCTCTGACTATACACCAAGGATTTATTATTAACTGGTAGGTTTGCAAATGTCAATTTTTTTTCTTAGATTTCATTTCTACAGCAGACATGAGCTAAAGTGAGATAAGATGTGGAAATTGATGCAGTGTGAGAAGACTCTCAAGTGTTCCTTATTTCTTGAGAATGTGTAGGTGTGTATATAGAATTTTTTAAAAAAAAAGATGTGTGTGAAAAGATCACATTTCTGATCATCTGTTTTATTTTGAAACTTCAGCTGCTGCTTTCAGGTAAAATTCCACATCCCTGGGAAGCCTCCTTGACCTTAATAAGCACTTGAATAGTGAAATGAAACAGTTTGGGACTTGAACATCTTATTTTCTGTGAAATATAGGAAAAATGCTTTGAGGTTTTTTTATATCTTCAAGAGCTGTATTAAGGAGTGGTTGATGTTCATATCACATGAGAGTTTTATTTTAATTATCTTTCTGGAAGTTTATTCTGCAGAGCAGAGAATTCCACAGTCTGGGCCAGAATGGTATAATGGGGACCACTTGGTAATTCCCAAGCAGAAAGGCTTCTTCTGCTACATTCTGTACTGTGTGACCCAGATGCATCCTAACTGTGAAACAGAGGTCTGAAGAGGGTTTTTCTGTTTACTTCTTTTCTGTCAGGAAAATCTGTGAAAATACTACTAATAATAGCAGTAATTTTTGGTTGGAAGTGATCAGTCCTGGTGTGGGAGGGGGGAAATAAAAATTGTCTTGTGGAGAAGTGATGGTATACTAAGGTTGGCCTAGCCCTTGTGCAAAGATTTAAATGATCTCCTGTCTAGCCAGCTACCAGTATTTGCTGAGCTTTTTTTGTGCCTCTATAACTTAGTCTATAGGCCTTAAAGTGCTGATCCTACCTGAGCACTTACTATCTCATTCCTGCTGATGTATCCCTGACTAGAAGTAAATAAAGTGTCACAGAAATGCTGGTTTTGTTTTGTTGATGCAGTTATGAGGTGCTCCATGTGTCCTAGCATAGCTAGGTGCAGCATAGCTCCCTGTGTGCCAGCTCCTGGCTGCGATTCCACAGGACTCAATGGAGGGGCAACAACTCTAGAACCCTACTTGAGCTGCAGAAGATCATAGGGCGTTTTCGTTCTCAGGGTACTAAATAAAAATGCAAAGCCTTTGCTGACACTCCAGTGGGATGAGCCATGTGGCTCCTGCCTGCACTGTGGTCGTGCTCTGCCTCCAGTGAGGCTGCGCTGGGCTGAGGGACACTGCGCTGTTCTCACCTGTGGTTCTCCAGTTGTTGGCTAGTGAGGCAGAGCACTGGGTGCCAGGGCCTGGGTTTCTGCAGCCAGCTAGCTGCCTGTCTGAAAATCAAGTTTTGCTCTGCAGTTGGCTGCAGAATGGAGCAGGCTCCAGAGACTCCAGCACTGAAGCTTGTGTCTACCAGGTTGTGCAGAGGGTCAGCTGGCCTCAGAAGGTGCTTTATGCTTTCACATCAGGGTGGTAGAGGGAATCTGGGGCTATTGGCCACCAGCACTGGTGGTATCTCTGCTTTTGCTCTTGTGTATTCTGTACAAAACTTTGTGCATAGAGAAGTGTATTTGAAACCATTCACTCTTTGTTAGAGTCTGATTGTTGTGACACCTGTGTATATAAAGCCAAACATTTTCTGTCTCAAGTAAAATATTGTTAATTTTTGGCTCAGCCAAATTGAATAAGTGGAAAGGATATATATTATAAAGTGTAAAAAATAGAAAGGGGAAAATGCTCATAGATAAGAAAGTGATTGATGTACAGACGTATAGAAAATAACTTCATTCAATTGTATGAGGAATTCTGTCAGGCAGAAATTTCTCTTATCCTAATAAGGAGTGAAATTGAAATTCTTTAGAAATCTGATACAGAAGATTTGCAGATTCATTTTGAAACTGCATAATGCAACTGTACCCCTTAATTGTTTTCCTAGTTCTGAAGAGTTATTTTTGGACTACCTAGCCCAGATAGAAAAATTAGGACCTCACAGAACCCTCTTATGTGCCTAAAGTGACACTTAGGCACGCCAGTCTGTGATCTGTTCTTGGATCTGTGAAACTTATGCTATCTAATTTTGGCCAGTGAAGTTCTCTTAATTTTTGCAATTCTGTGACTGCATTTTCCCACGGGGGCTGTCACCTTGTCAGTTACCTTATTGCCTACATGTTTGGCAAATATTTTATTCAATGTCAAACGTACCTCAAGATGTCAAGGCTAGACCCTGGCACCTGCACCAGCTCAGATACAGTGCAGAGCTCTGCAATTCTGTCTGCTGCGCTGGTTTGTACTCCAGCTTTATGCAACTCATGCACGCAGGATCCTACTGCCATGGGAGGGTGAGAGAGTCCATCCCATCTCAGTCTGGCCAGTGTCTCAGACCAATCCCTTGGGAGATATGGTCTCCCAAGGGTTCAGGCTTGAAGAAGAAATGTGTAAGTGTGGATTCAGTGGCAACTAGTTTTTCTTTAAAAAAATAGAGTTGGCAACTATCCTCTTCTCCAGAATTGTTTTTAGAAGAGATGTCTGGACAAATCTTATATGTGAAAGATGACTTTGGGCTGCAAAAGAAATATGATCTTGGACACATCTCTTGCATAGTATTTTAACTAGCTTGGGAAGTATCATGTGAATCCCATTCCAAGGTGCTGAACTTCACCTTATGTTACATAGGCAGCCCACGTGCTGATGAAGCCCACAAATTCTGTTTCAATAAACCTCAGTGCTTGGTAGCCTTTGTGATTAAAAAGTAAGATCTACAAACTGTGAAAGGGAAGACAGACTAAAGACATCAAAAACAAATGCTTCAAAGTTGTGTGGGTTGTTTTTTCTTTTTTTTTTTTTCTTTAAAAGAGATGTAGATGACATTGATATTCCATGGAAAAAAAAAAGTGTTGATATCTTTCAGTTGGCAATTTTAAACCAATTCTTCCAGTGCCTAGAACTGGATAGGTGACACTGATATGCAGAAATATATTTGTGAAGCAATTTTAGTAAGTAGATAGAAATGGAATTGTATCAGGCTTAGAACAGGCTGGCATTCCCACACCACTTGTCATCAGGAGCATCCACTCAGGCTTTTGATGTCTCCAATGTTTATTCAATGCACTTGACACTTTAAAATGTAGTTTAGTGTAATTCCGCTTTTGATGGGGTCTTTTAACATATGCAGCAACAGACTGCAGGAGGACAATTTCAAAATAAAAGATGTTCACTCATCAAAAGCTGTTGTAGTATTCAGAAGTGTTACAATGGTACTCTAGTTCCTAATACAAATAATTTGTTCACAGTATACAAGAGGAGATTTCCAAAGACTACTGATCAGTGCACTGATGCACTGCATACAGTAGCTGCAGACTGAAACACTGTCAGATAAACATGGAGTTCTCTTTGAAACACCTGTACTAAAGCTGGGTTTAAAAACAGGTATTTTGTATCAGTCATAGGAAAAAACAGTTGAAGTGTGTTGAAGCTCCCAGTATCTGGTCAGAACAGAACCAGTTGGTTTCTTATTCTACCCAAAGAAAGACACTGAATTCTGTGAAATATATTATGGGCTGGTGTGAGCATTTCACCCCTTTTACTTGAAAGAAGAGGTTTGTGTGGAGCCCTGGGGCCAAGGCTCCCTTGGCTGCCAACTGAAGCACTGCCTGGCTGTGCTGCATAGCAAAGGTGAGCTGATCCCTGCAGGTGGGAAGGCAGGCAGGGGAGTGGCTTCTCAGCCCATTAGAAAGTGATTGTCAGTAAACTCTGCCTCTGACTACTGACATCCCGTCAGAAATATGAGGTGTTACTGGGATTGCTGAAATGGGAAAAAAATTGAGTGGGGGAGCTTTATGAACTTATTGAAAGCTCCTCAGGCCCTCTTCTTTCATCATCCTGCTGAGCTGCTGAAGTAGGATGTTGACAGTGGGGCCAGACTTAGGGGATCAAGCTAACTGAGGAGGACTTTTAAGAACCTTCAAAAAGACATATATCATTCTGTATTTGGACTTAGAGATATTGGAGAGTCACAGCTAGGGAGGAAATCTCCATTGCGCTACCCAGCAAGGCGAAGGCTAACACACTCAAACAAGGCTGTATGGTGGTGATAACAGTAAACTGATTTGAACTTAAATTGCAATGAATAAAAATAGGGAAAAGGAGAATTTGCAGAAATGCACATCCAATATAGGTTTTTTCCCTACATCAAATACTGCTTTTGCTGACTTTGTGAATGTGTTCCCAATGCAGTCAGAGAGCAAAAATGCCTATTACAGGGAAGGAAGCCTTACTGGGTAGGCAAGAGTGAAGAGTGACCCTGTCCAGCTATATTTCACAGAAGAGGAGTTCCCCTTTGCCCTTTCCACAGGGCCAAGTGGAAGCACCAAGCATCCCTGAGCGTGGGCCGCCACAGGAGAGAAGCAGAGCTGGAACTGAGAAACGTAAGTCAGTCTTTAGGAACCAACAACTGTCTACTCTTCCTTCTGAGTTCAGTCAAGTTGTTGCTGAGGAAGAGGGAGTGAAAAGAGGTAGAGAAAATGGGTGTGAAGGAAAAGGGATAACTGGGAAGAAGATATACACATAGAGGAAAGAGAGAACATCAAGAAGAGAGTAAAAGATTGTTGAAATGTCAGAGGAAAGGAAGTAAGTATGAGATACGAGAAGAAAGGGGGGAAATTTCAGGTAAAAGTAAGTATACATAGGAAATAGGTTCAATAAGAAATAACATTGAACTGTTTTAAAAAATATTTCCTCCATATTCTAATTATCTCCCTTAAATGGAGAAGCTAAGAATATACTGCTGTACAGGTAAGAAACCTCTGCAAGATTTCTCTGTTTTTTTCAAGTGAGCTTATTCGCTTTAAGCTGTGCTTTTCTTAAAGTTCGTCTTGGTCAATTTGAGTAATCATATCAGCTTAGAAACAAAATTTGGGTAGCCTCCCAAATGGGAAATATGAACCACTAACTGTCAGAGAGGAAGGAAAAGGGGCCCAACACATGGTATATGTGTGTGCATATGTGAATGTATATGATACATACAGAAAAATACTTTTATATAGAAATATAATAATTTCACCTCTAATTCCTGACTTTCTGGGCAATCATTACTTTTAGAAACTTTAGTCATGACTGCTGACAGGGTAAAAGCATGTGGTGAATAAGTTCAGACTTCAAGGATATCTCTGATATGCCTGACCATAGGCACAGCCTCCTTGTGTAGTGATCTGTTTGTGTGTGTTGAGTATGATTTGTAAGTCTCTACCAATCCTATTGTATTTTGACAAAAATTTATTTTGGTGATTGTGAAAGGTGATTATTTTGCTTTCTATTTGGTACCAGGTATTATCGTGGGTATTTTATGGATGCTAGGTAAAGAGCTATCTCCCCCCTTAACCTCTAATTTTTTTACTGTTCTTTGGTCTTACTATCCAGTTAGAAAGACTCTTAGCAGTTTGTACTGTTCTGACTTTTTGGCTGTGGAGCAGCCTTCAAAGTACCATGGCCTTCATGAAGATCCCAAAGGCTGCCTGCAGGATACCTTAATTGAAATGGTAGGTATTGAGTCTCTGCACGTGCTTGGACGTGCAGGTTTCAGCATAGCTTTTTGGTGGAGGGAGAGGATCAGGCATACTTATGTACTTTGTATGGATGTACTTCTGAGCCCATATTACAACGGTTCTTTTTTCTGCACTAGGACTGGAGGGTTATACTTGTGGACAACCCCCAAATGGTAGATAATGCAGTTACATTCACTTTTCTGTGTTGCAAAGCTGGGATTTTCAAAAGGGACAAGTAAGATTAGGCCCATCTTAACCAGGATGTACCTTGGAAGATTCCAGACTCTGGCCCCATTAGACATTAGGTTATTTCTTTTATTTGATAACATTTTTTCACATTATTATTGTAATTAGTATTTTTATTTTGATTTTGCCCCCCTCCACTTCACCCTCCCCTGTAAACCCTTCCATTTCTAATGTACCTGTCTAGTTCATGCTGGTTTTCACAGCTTTCTGAAATTCTGTAGGAGCTGTTGCAGAGAGTCTTCAAACCAGTGACAACATAACACAATCCGACTTTATAAATACACTGTTGTGCTCTCACACCAGTTGCCTGGGTTTTTGTCTCTCTGTTTGCCATGATGTTTTAGCTAAGATACTTCATGGATCAATATAATGATAAAACATAGTGTTCAAGTCAAAAATCATAATGAAAATCTGGTAATGATGGAAAAGAAGAGATATTGCCATATGGTGTTCAGGAACCGTGTGGAGGAGGATGTCTTTTTTTGCTACCGCCACCCTACTATATCTAAACTAAAATACATTTTGAATAGAAAGGAAGGCTTGGATATCGCACCCTTGTCCTTGGAGATTAATTCATAGATAACTTGCAATCTTTCAGTTGGAAATGTTTTGCTTTTTTCTTCAAGTATTCTACTGGTAGCAACTGAACTTAACATTTCACTGTAGTAATACAGGAAATACTGAAGTTTTTTGGAACTTACTAGACAGTGGCTCATATTTAATTGTAACTTTTAAGGCTAAAAACTCAAGTAAAATTGTTTAATTGCCAAATCTGATTGTTTTAAGAATCAAAGAAAAATCATCTCAATACACAAAAAAGGGATGCTTTTAATTTTTCTTCTTCCAAGTCTGTAATACGTGACTAAATGATGCTTTATAATCCTTTATGAACTGTCTGTGCTGCAGAAGGAATTCATAGCTATGGTGAATCATAGGGATTTCCTTAATGCACTCTGATATGAGGTATTGAAGCCATTAGCGTGGGGCAGAGAGATTAATGAAAAGCTGGGCTTTCTGGGCTATAGCTGAAGTGTAGGCAGCATACTCTAGAACATGTGAAAGCACCCACTAAAGCACTGGACATATGTGTCTGGCCAGCTGAGTCCTGTTTATATATCTTCACGTTGTCCACAGCTGTGGAGAGAGCCGTCAACAATATAGAATTTACTCTTCTTCCTCATGATACTTTTCAGTCACTTGTGTCTCATGATATTAAGCTGGTAGCATGGGTAGCAAAAGGGTAGTACTACTGCTCAGCCAGTGGTGTAAGCTGAAGTGGCCTTGCTGTGGTAAAAAGTGAATGCAAAGGTCAGAACTGTCCCTTAAGCGGAGCACCCATCTTGGTGAGAACACCCTCCTCTTCAAAAAATCACAGGATCATTAAGGTTGGAAAAGACCTCCAAGGTCACAGAGTCCAGTCTTCGACTGATTGCCAGCTTGTCAGCTAGACCACAGCACTACGTGCCACGTTGTGGTTTCTTGAACACCTGCAGGGGCGGTGGCTCCACTGCTTCTCTGGGCAGCCTGTAACAACGCTTTCCCCTTACTTCCTGTATTTCATACTTCCTTCCTTCCATAGTGATGATCTCTCTAAACAGAAAAATTCCTGTGGACAACTGCGTGTCACCATGGGTGAGTCTCTGAAGTTGCTTGCTTTGTTCTCTATGGTGCTAATTACTAAATGAATGTAGAGGAAATATGTTTGGGACTGAGCAATACTTCATGAGCTGCTAGGTAAATTTGTTACTGCTGAATAATAGTAAAAAGTTCACTTTCTTAGTTCAGACTGATACATTTTTGTGTATTTTTCTCAAACTCATCAAGGAGGTTAGAGTTTCAGACACTGACATGACAAGCTCTAATGAGGAAAATAGGGCTAGAAAAGCTTTGAAATATCAGAGTTCACACTGTGCTTAGCAGAGGCTGACACAAGTCTTAACATATTGATACACATAATTGAGTGTGGATTTTCCCAAAAAGTAGAAAGAGAATTTTAATAGTTTAAGAAGTCCCTAAAGCTATCTGGCCATCCTTGGCTTCCCGTTTGATCTGATGATTGGAGAACATAAAATTCCGTGAAGGAAGAGCTAACAGCCATTTGCAAGCTCAAGGTCCCCTCCATCCCCCCTCCTTGTGATCTCAGTATGAATATTACTCATTTGATCTGCTGCTTCTTCAGTTTATCATTCAGTGCCTGGACCTCAGCTGGGCTTAAAATATTTAGAAAGATGCTGCCTACAGATGTTGGAAAATTTAATGTGCAACTGCTTAACATAGTTGGTTTTCAGAGAGCAAACCCCAGGATTTAAACTGATGTGGAAATACTGGAATAGAGCTCCCATACTGAGTAAATGCCATTGTTAAACATTTATCAATAGACTCTCTTGCACAGAACATTGATGACAGTTCAAGCTGTCCTTAGATGGATTCTCATCTTCCTGGAGTTACACAGTGTTGCACAGTGGGACAAGATGTGCTCCAGCTGTAACAATGCTCATAATGCATAAATTTCCTTTTAATATTTTGCCCTAAAGTGCATCCCAGATTTTCTGCATTGGTGAACTTGTTTTGTAGATGTTGCATCTATTGCGGGATTTGAGGGTGGGATACTGTATTATTATTATTTTCTATAGTATCCCTTGTGTGTAATTAAAAGTAATGACTTCTAACAAGTCCCTGACCTACTCCAACCTACTGGAAGGAAGCTCCTTCTTAAATTCAAACACTTTATATTTCATACTTTCTATTATACACATTCTTTATTTGTTGCATCCTGTTCTACAAGGGGAGCAGAGGAGGTCATAAACTGAAATATGCTTTCTGTAGCATATCTCATTAGACTTTGTGAAAGATACTTTCTGGGAAGAGAGGATAGAATGCAATGCAACAGAGATCTAACAGTTTTTCAGCCCATAATCTGACACTATGCAGTTGGATGTATTAACTAGCAAAAATTACTTTTTCTAGTGTGATTCAGTTTATTCAGAATACTGTAGTTGCTGGTCCATTTGACCACCAGCAATAACCTTAGAAATAAGTATGATAGATAATTAGTGTGTTTGTAGTGGAGGAAAGAAAAAAAAAAGAGAAAATCAGTAATGAGAGAGGATTTGCATGTTAAATTTTACCTCCATGTTTTCACAGGGCTAGTGATTGCATCAGTCTGTGCAATTTTTCAAACACCAGATCAACTCATGATGATTGTAGAAATAATTTGTTGGTAACAAATGGAGCTGCATTGATTCTCAGCTATGCATTTTCATGAAAAGATCAGTGCAGATAGTTGAAGTTGTATTCTGTTCAGGAATATGTCTTCAGAAGGTAACTGGCAAAAGAAGTAAAGCCAGTGAAAGACTAATGGAAGAGAAAAGAAATAATAACATAGTTTACCCATCCCAGATCAGAAGCATTTAGGTGTTTTGGATCACTTCTGTTCCTGTGTTTTTGGGCAAAAAATAGTGACAGTTAATGTTGCATGTTGTCACAAAAACCATATCTTTGCACAAACCCCATCCAAATATATAGGGAACTTCCAAAAGATTTGAAGCAATCTATCATTACCTCCTCATCATTAGGTGTATGAATTGCAAGCATCCTTGACAGAAACCACTATGATATTTACTGCAAATAGAATGACTTGGAATAATTCAAATGGATTTAAAAAAATCCTGCCTACCAAGGGAAATCAGCTAATGACAGATTTCAGATTATACTTTTGTTCTTTCAGTTTCCAAAGCTTTTAACTTCTACTAAACTTTTTTTGAACTAAATGCATTTTAAATTGTAGTCATCTGGGTCAAAAGCATACCTGTTTTTTCTAGCTTTTACCCTAGCTGATATGAAAAAATTTTTGGAAGAAGTGAAAATCTGTGGTAATTCCTGGACAACGTGAATTGCTGGACAAGTGATACATACTGCAGTTGAGTGTCCTTAACATACAGAGCATGAAGTGTATTTATCTAAATAAATATAGCTTAGAATCGCCTGTGTTTAAAATAGAAGTGAATACATGAATATATCTACTGGGAAGATGTATTATTGTAGGTTGCTCCTCGTCATGCTAAAATTCATGGAAAGAGGCTAAATCAGAAAACTTCGTATGTTGAAACTTTTCCATGACATCAGCTCTAGCAGAGGCAGTTTGTAGTTGGTGGAGTTGGCAAGGTGTCACCCTATTCAGCTGCTCTGAGCATTGAATGGGGCATCTCACATCTCTGAAAGCATTACTGAATCTTAATGTGTTACATCTTCATGGTGTGATTTGATGTTGGTTTATTCTGAAATGAATGAAACCAGGTCCTTAGTGATGGCATGGGTGACCTATTCAGTTTTTGTCATAGATGGAAGGATGAAGACATCGTAGAAGGTAGTTGAACATAAGATGCCTTAATAGCCATGTGTAGCCAAAATGAGTGGGATTGTGAGATTCTATGGAAGACATGTAGCTGTTTACAGTATTGTTCTACATGGCACGTGTAGAACAGTTGAATTAATCTCCCAGGCTCTCTTTATCGTCAGTGGCCCAAAATGGACAGTTTCAGGGTGCATTACATCTTGTCACGGGTTTTACCAAGGATCAATTTTTTTCTCCAACTCCCCCCTCCACACAGTTACTGTAAGTTGAGAGAGGTTTTATACAGACAAAACAGAGGCTTGACGAAAGGGATATAATACTAAGATTTATTACTAGCAAGATAAAAACTAAGAAATAACATATACTACAACAGTTCTAATTAAACTAGCTTATCTCATGAAAAGAATGTTAGGTTGTTATTTATAAGTTCGACTTCTCTCGGGTTTTCAGTCTTTATTTTCCCCTGCCTTGGGAAGGCAAGGGAGGGGGGAAGGTCCTTTCTCCATGAGTTTGGACATTTGGCCAGGTGCCAGGTCTAACAAAGCATTTCTCCTTGTTTTTTTTTTTCAGTTCAAGAGAAAAGTTCCTTCTTTTGGTAAAATCATCATAAGTATTTACAAAAACATTTTTTCCCCCTTCATATCAGTCCAGAGGAAAGAAAGATTCTTCCTTTTGAAGCAATTACTGTAGCACTTGTAAAGTTTCTTCTCTGTTCTCTTGAGGATGACAGGTTCCAATTTATTGCAGCTGGAAGTCTCTTTCTCTCTCCCTCTCGGCTCTGCTGCATGATGACTTCAGGGTTGGGTCTGTCCCTCCTCCTTTCGGGACAGGATCAGAGGCTAGGAAGATACAGCCAGGCTCCTGAGGTCTTCCATGGGCTACAAGGGGATACTTGCTACACCATGGTCTGCACCACAGTTACAGGGAATAGTGGGTTTTGAGTCCTTTCCCCTGTTCCTGTGGGATCCCTTTTATGGTCTACAGGCAGACACCTGCTTCACCATAGTCTTCAGCCACGACTACAGAGAATGGCTTTGAGTCCTTCCTCTGCTGCGTGGAGGTCCTGTTCCCACCGAAGATGGTCTTAAATAGACCTCTCCTTGTGGGTCCACCCAGGACAACAGCTTTTCTGTTGTCTGCTATCGTTTTTGGGTCACAAGTGAGTGCACCAGCATGGATCCCTCACTAAAAGTCCTACTTGAGGCAACTTGCTCCAGCATAGGTTCCTCTCTCCATAGGCCACATGTCTCTAGCAGGACCCTGCTTTATCTCAGACCTCTCACAAGGGTCACAGCCTCTGTATGCTCTCGTCTGTTCCGGGACAAATTCCCTCATTAACTGCTGGCGGTCTCTGCACCCCAGTTATCTTCTAAAGGTGGCAGGGGTTTGGAACTTTCGGTCTTTCCTCTGCTGGAGGGAGGGGGAGGGGGGAAACTCTCCCCTCACCTGAGCTCTTCTCCTGCTAGAACTGACCTTGGAGGAAGCTTGGTTATCTCAAGTCCTCTCTGCTCTCCACTGGGCTGGAATTCTTTCTGCTGCCGAGTTGCAGGTGGGCAGCTTCTGTCTGGAGTTTGTTTCTCCACCATTACATGTCCCGGCTGGAGAGACTTCAATGCCATGCCTGCCCCCAGCACAAGGCTCGGGGGAGAAGGGCCTGCTCCCCCTACTTGGAGGCCTGCTGCCTCCCTCCTACCCCATGGCTTCTTCTAATTTCTTCTGCGCCCAACTACCTTCTCTTCCATTTTCTTAAACATGTCATTAGCAGAGACTTTACTAAAACTTTTGATTGGCTTTTTCTCGGGAAATCTACCTGGGCCTGACCATTTCAGCCCGGGG
>VYXB01009294.1:337222-401238 GCA_013397135.1 Pachyramphus minor | reverse complement strand
GGGGGGGGGGCTGGTAAAACCATGACACATCTCCTCCTATAGTTAGTACAAAAAAGGACATTTTTAGTATTGTTTGGTGTAGAATAAGATATTATTAAGCTTCTTCAAACTCTTTTGAATCTTGAATGTCCTCCCTGAATGACTTTGACATTACCGTGCTGCAGGCTGACACATTTTTCAGAAGGAAAAGCGGACGAAGGTGGTGTTCTGGCTAATGGGAATTTACAATTGTCACTAATAGCTAAAGTATGGTGACCTCAGCTCTCCTCCGGCAACTGTTCAATATCTAGGCCCTGAGGATTCATTTCACTGCTGTGAATTTTTTGTACTCACAATGAACTCTTTCTTGTTGTACAGAAGAGGGAATAAAAATCTTGAAAAGACAGGGTCATTAATGATTAATAATAGACATTTGAAATTCAAAAAAATCATCAAGTTCAAAACATGTTTCCACAGTCAAATTTTATTTCAAGTACTTTTACTCCTTTGCAAGCTTTATTAGTTGGTGGTAAAATGCCAGTTGATGTTGAGCAGTCATTAACTTAAAAAGTTTATTGACTGAGATTTTTTAGCTGCAATTATTACTATTTTTAATGCGCTATTGCTAATATTCCTCAAAAAAGGAATGCTTAGTGATTTAGTTGTTTTACCACTTGTCTGGAATAAATCAAAAGTTACATTAGTTGTCTTTGACACTCCTGAACTTGTCCACACCTTCTTAAGAGAGTACAAATCTGTTTTTTAGTAATGCTTGGTGGATATCTTGTACAGATGTTCTTTCCCCTTTGAAGAGTTGCCACAGTCACGCTTGTGGGCAGTCAGTTCTGAAAGTACCTATTCCATCTTCTCTAATTTTTTGGGAAGGAGACATTTTAGAGACAGATTTTACATCAAATAGGAGATGTATATAGAAAAATCCAGGAAAAACAGACTCTTCTTTACTACAGATTTTGGTTTGAATGTATCTTGATTGATTAGGTGCTCTGCTTAGCAGTTTTTTTGTTTTGTTTTGTTTTGTTCCCCCTCCAAATTATTTTGGTTTGTTTTTTTGTTTTGTTTTGTTTTGTTTTAAAACATGCAGAATCTTTTTTTTCTCTTTTTTTTGATACCAGTGACTGAATAATAGAAAGAGATGAAGCCACCACTGACTCATATTAAAGGAACAAAGGATCACTGGTAGTTTCAGCAGGAGTTAAGTATGTATCAGGATTAAGAACAGAATGTAACTACAGCGAGATATTGTTTCAAAAAATTACACTAGAATTTTTTGTTTTTAAATACATAGCTTAAGGTTTAAAAGTCATAAAAATAAGGTTTCTATGAATTCCTCTGTATAATAATTTCAGAGAGTTCAAGTCTGTCACCTACAAGAAGTTGAGAGTTTATCAGCAGGTTATAGGTTGGTTGGAAGAAGCAGCCAAATCATAGGGCAGGAAAGAATAGAAGAATTGTATCAATGACCATTCAAAAAGGAATGCTTTTAGCAATTGTCAGTGAATGTGACAGCTGTTGTGAGAGAACCGATTCAAATGTGGTTATATAATTGATTTTTTTTTTTCCCAAAAGAGAAGGAAATACATTATTCACAGTATATATATCACTTAGGTACAATGTAAACGTTGCAAGTATGTTATTTAATTTAGAAAACTAGACTGAGAAATCTAGAATGAGAAATACAAAACTCCTTTACAGGTCTCTTTCAAAATGCAAATTTATGTCTCGAGGGGCCAGTGGAACTGGAAGTATAAATACAGTCTGTATTTAGGGAGTTTTAAAAACACATATTACTGAATTGATAGAGCATAACAGTTCCCTTGCTTAGGCAGCATTATGGTCTATCTTGCAAAATGTACTTGGGGACATGTAAAATGCTTTATTAAACTTACAGTCCATAACTAGAGTTGTTACATTTTAATGTATATATTTTTTATACATGGATTATTGAACCACTAAATCCGAACAATGTGTCCTCATGCCAAACAATTTCTTTGAGTCTCATTCTGAGTCTTTTCACTTCCTGTGTAACTACCCCAAGTCCTCAAATTTTAATGCTATTTTTCAGAGCTACCCTGCGTACAAATGTACATTTAAAAACAATCAAGAAAGGAGTTTTTTGTCTGCTTTTGCATGAAATGCTTTAAAAAAAAAATCAATGAGGCATTTCTGGGTGGGAGATTGTAATTTTGGGGAGAAAATTCTTGAATGTACTGTTGTTTATAACTGTAAGGGATATATACAAAAAGAAATAAGGAAAATAGTTACATATTTCATTGCAAGAACCCTTTTTCTCCTCAAGACTTAAGGTTGGCTTGCTATTTAGAGAGTGTCTTTACTTGCTACTTTTACATGGCATATTGTTCTTTCTTGCTATTGAAAAGACAAAGCAGTGGTGGTTTAAGCATACTGTTTTGCCTAGTGATTTCATGATATTGGTTTTGGACTGTATTCACCTTCTATTTTCTTCCACTGTTATTATAAATAACTGTAGGGAAGAAGTTGAACTGCAAAGAGCTGAAAAGTAGGAAAGTAGCATCTCTTTTCAAAACATTCCAAGGCCCAAAAAAAGTGATATTCATAGTACATATAATATCTTTATTGATCTGAAATGTCTCATTGCTGTGGTTGAACCAATGACTCTCCTACAAGAACATATCTAGGATTTGTTATTCATCTTATGCATGAAGAGAAATGGGAACTGAGAAAGTTAATGGATATAAGTCTGTGGTCTGGGCTTCAAGATTTTCAATGCTGAAGTGTCCATCTAAAAGATTTCTTACTGGTGTTAATTTTATTGACATTATTGATGAACTAACTTTCAGCAATGATACCATAGTATTTTGTGAAACAGAACACCAAGGAATAAAATGAGTAAAATCACAAAAGATGTCTTTATTTTTTTCCATATGTAACAAAACTGACTGGTTTAGAGAATAACAGAGGAAGTTTAGAAAGGGAAGGATATGTGCTCTAAATATGTATAATTGTGTTATTACATACCAAAAATCTCTTGTCTGGAAAGAGATAAAGATGTTTCAAACACTTTGTGAAAGAAAGGGAATTTATACCAGGCAAGTTTTGTAAGAACAATTTATCCTTTATTTTTACTTGGTGTGTCTTTGCTATGTTAAGAATATTGATTTCCACAAAACATAACTTTTTCTGTGATCTTCCCTCTCCTTTTTTTCCTGTTCTCTCTGGTTGTTATTATAAAAGCATTTCAGATTATTTATTCTGAGGCTTTTCCATGTGTAGAAAATTTGTTAAAGAAGAAGACAGCCAAGATATATAAGAGTTTATTTTGTTTGTTTCTGACTGAGGAGTGATTTTGCCACCCCTAAGGCAACAAACTGTTTTTTCAGGTTGTAATAGTCTACACTGTCTTTGCAGGTATGGCTGATGACCAGACTCTTTGAATCCCTTACATTTGCCCCAAATCCCTTTTTTAGTTTGTACTGACGAGGAAACACTGTACTGGACATAGTGGTTGCACTGAAACCTTCTACTATAGCATCTAATAGGACAGTGAGCATTTACAAGATCACCCGTTGCCTGGGGCTGCTAAATTTGGTTCTCAGCAGAATCAATTCAGTAACTCCATTCAGACTGCTTTCTCAAAGACTATTTCATGTTTTGTGAGACAAAATTTAAGTGCCTATTATTAATATAAATCACAAATGCAATGTAGTATTTGGAGTATCTTTCAAGCTAATGTCTGTTTCATCAGTTTTATCATTTTGAAGGAGAAAATAATTCCTCCTTTAAGTTAGCATAAATGTTAATTTAATTTTCTTCATAATACGCTTCATAATAATTGAGTATTTCTTACAGACAGTTTCTTCTGGACATTGCTGAACCATCTATTTAAGGCGAGAGTTACCAGAAAACTGCCCTAGTTGTTTTTTGTTTTTTTTTCCCTAAGAGACTAATAATGTATTTTAAAATGTATTTCAGTTATTTAGGTTTGTTTCTACTAAGAATACTGAGGTATTTTCTACAAAGTTTACCATTCTTGTGAGCTTTCTCCTTCTCTGTATGTATATCATATACAGGTAATTTTTTTGTTCATCAGACAGCTTTTGCTATTAAATACATAGCCTTCATATTCTTAAATAATGTACAATGCCATATTAAAACTGGAATAGGACAAATCTATGACAGAGAAAGCTTGAAAAATGGTAATAAAATGGGAACACAAATGTGCATGTACACAAGTAAATAAAACAATGAAATGGAAATAATTCACATTTTACTTGTCAAAAGTAAGAGTAGCATTTTTAAGAATCACAGTCGTAATAACTGACCTTTTCATCTTCTGTAGTAATAGTAAGATTTCCTCCTTCCTCCCCTCTTCCCTTTGTATTTTTTTCTTTACTTGTTTCTATCAGAACCAGGATCAAAAGAGAAGTTGTAACACTTACATGTCAAGAGCCATGACATCTGGAGCAAGACTGAATGCGTTATTTCTTGGTGAGAGTGTTATACAGTAAGGCTTGACTGACATACAAAATCTGAGATGCTTTCTGATCAGCTGATATAATTAAAACAAGATACTTGGTTCTGCACAATGCCTGTGCAATAATCTATTTTGAGCCTTTCAAACACAGAAGTAGACGGTGTAAAATGTTACTAGATTGGCTTGAATGACTTATCATTCTATTTGCAGATACCTCAAATCAGCTATGCATCTACAGCTCCAGAACTGAGCGATAACACCAGGTACGACTACTTCTCTCGAGTGGTCCCACCAGACTCCTACCAAGCACAGGCCATGGTGGACATCGTGACAGCCCTTGGGTGGAACTACGTCTCGACACTGGCTTCTGAAGGCAACTATGGAGAGAGTGGTGTGGAGGCGTTCACCCAGATTTCCAGAGAAATTGGTGAGTGTATCTTTATCAGGTTTTGTATTTACAGCTGCTGAGTTGCAGAGCATCACTGAGTTCTGCTTGAGTCTATGCAGTGTGATCAGAGCACCCATGGTTGTATTACCTGGACTCAAGTGGGTGATTTTGCTTCTGGCACATCTGTCAAGGTGACAGTTCTGGAAGTAACTTAAGAAGAGAAGCAAAAAATGTGTGTCTCTTGCCCATCCTGAAAAAGAGGACTTCTTTGATGAGTTAGGGGCAAAAAGCAACGACCAGCTGAATTACAACCAGATTTGAGGAGATATGATTGATTTAGCTTAGAAAAATTGCAATCCAATTACAAAAAACCCCATCCAAACATCCAACAAACAAAAAAAAATCCAAACATTTTCCGTGTTCCAGCACTGATAAATCTAGGGGTTTTAATTTTGATCAACTTTTAAAACAACAAAAAAATCCTCTGAAATAAAAGACATAACCTTGTTGTTTTTCTTTCATGATGAAATGTACTGTACAAATACAAGCGTTATTATGAGAAGTATATTTAGGTCCCTTTGATCCTTTTGTTTTTTATTTCTTTCACATTTACAATAGTTATTTCTGACCTGAAGAAAATGGCTATTTCTCAGGAGCAGAAGGTTTTGGATAGCAAGCCATAAGATGATGAGTAGCAGGTGGTTTAAAAGAGGGTGAAATTGGTCTTTCACTAAATGCAGTCTTAAATGTCACAACAAAAAACACCTGCAGACAGTCCTCCTGTCCTTCCTCAGAAAGCAAAGATTAATCTACTGGATTTGACTTTCAGGGCATGTATGTATAAAATCTGGTTCTTTTAAATCAGGTTGGGTGAGAAAATATGATAGTATCTCCCACTTTCAATAACCACATGTGAATATAGACACCATCTCAATTGTGCAGGAAGGCACATGTGTGTTTCAGGTACTTATGCTTGAACCATAAAGGTAAGTGTTACTCACAACAATCTGGCGGTAGGACAAAACCGCAGTGATTCATGCCATTAGGGAACCCGTATATATAATATGCTTGGTAGTTTAACCAGTAAATACTCTTTTTCTAGTTTCTAAGCACTACTGTTAGATCCTAGGTGTCTTCATGGGAGAGACAAAGCTGACTGCAGTACCCTGCTTTGATCTGGAGTTAGCAAAGGCATGGATAATTCTTTCACAGTTCATATCTCAAAGAGATGGTTCATCTATTGCAAGTAGATTGGCTTCCCCAGACCCTCACTGAGTAGTTTATTGGCTGAAAAATCACTTATTCTTGAAACAATCTGTAACACAGCTATTTCTGCTGAGTTCTGAAAGCAAAAAAATGAAATAGAGTGTTCAGGACTTTTTACTGTTTCCCATTTCCAAGAATATGAGACATCTTCCAAGGGGCTGCAAAAACAACATCTATGATTCAAGAACGACTTGAGTTTATGTCAGTTGGATCTTGACCTATCCTAGAATAAAGAAGATAATTGTGATTTAATAAATAATTAACATGAATATGATTAAATAAATATTATTAACAGGTTTATGAATCCAGTTAAAATCATGAATGGGTGTTCTAAACAGTGCAAGATCTGTATAATACTAAGATGCACAATAAATCATGATTTTTGATTTGATTTTTCTTTTTTTTTCTTTTTTTTTTCCCTTGTGATTTATGTTTTCTACTAGAACACTTGATTTTGGCAACCTCTGTGCTCACAGCAACTTACCAACTATTGTGGGTACCGGGGAATCTAACGGTTCTAAGGAAGGAAAGCAGAGGGAGGCAGGACAAGTAATTTTTATTTCCTAGAAAAATGTTCAAGTAAATAATCAGGTAAATCATGTGTAACCACAGGGACAAGATTGATAGCCAGAGCAGAATTGTCAAGAACAAATAGTATCAAAGCCATCTAATAATTTTCTTTGACAGGATAATAGCTTATAGCTGAAGAAAAAGCAGTTGATGTGTCACGTCTCTTGAATTTTGTAGTGCTATTTTGACTGTCACATGCAATATTCTCCTGAGCAAATTTGGGAAGTGTGATCTAGGTGAAAACATCATAAACTGGATGCAGACCTAGATGGAAAACTTTACTGAGATTTCTGTTTAAATGAAAGAATGCACTGTGTCATATTTGACAGTTGTTTATGCTGGTTCATTTACTAGCTAAGATTTCCATGTTTAGCCCAGATGGACTAGGAATGAGGAATACTGTAAAATCTGGAGGTTACTTTAATCTCAGAAGGACTAGAAGTGTATTGGAAGATATTCTTAGAGTCCAAATCTGAAGGCACGGTCTGGAAAAATAAAAATTTAAGTGGCACATGCAAAGCATTGTGCTTCAGCAAGAAGGATCTGAACAATGAGGAATACAGATGGATTGGTCAGAAAATACCATTTAAAAAAAAGATAGGAGGATAACAGCAAATTATAACCTGTCTATATTCCTCTTGTTTTAATGGAACATGCAGATGGGCATAGCATCTGTAAAATAATTTGAGTAATCCTCCAATTTGCCTGTCAGTCGTGGAACCTCATAACTGAACAAGGGGGTTAGCCTAAAGAAGAGTTGACAAAGAAGGGAAGGTGATGGAAAATAATGCTTTCAGTTAGGCTTTTACAGAAAGATAGAGGACACTTGTTCGTCCAAATACAGTGTATGTAAACAGAAGTAATGGAATTAGTCTCTAGCATGATTCTATCTAGATTTAGAGAAAGCCCCTTTTAATGTGTAAGACAAAGCATTATACTGGCTTGCTTGGGGACATTTTGTAACCTCCATTGCAAAGGATCTGGGAGAATGCATTAGACAAACACCTGCCCAGTGATTATGTAAGTGTAGTTAGTTCTTCCTTGGGGCTGGGAGGTGGATTGAATGATTTCTTAATGTCCCTTTCAGCCTGATCCTCTTATTCCCTGTCCTCAGACTTTTCACCTGAACCATAGGACTGGAAAAGCTTTTAAAATAGAAAGTTTGGATAGCATCTAACTATGAGGTCTGAGGCTATAGAGTTTACATAGGTTTGTAAAAATCATCGTACAGTGTAAGACTGCACACAACAGCAAAAGTTACCAGCTGTATGTTAATAAATTGTGTGTTAAGAGAACCTAATTAGGACAGTGCTCCCCTTGTGCAGCTGGTATGCAAATGAAGAGGACAGCTCAACTCTTTGCTGAGTACTTTACTCAGATCCTAGCTAATATAAGTAGCCAACAACTGGACGCAAAAAGAATGTGAAGGTAAGTATAATGAAAAGCAACAAAAATTTAAGAAAGGATGGGAAAGATATTGATATATAAATTTCTGAAAAAATCAGTGCATGAGAGGACATGAGATAACAGATTTGAAAATACAAATAGGAAAGCTGAGAGTTGAGAAAGGGATTGTGTTTCACATATGTTTAAAATAGAGATCAATTTCATGTACTTATAATTTAATGTAGTTTTTGGTTGTGAGCTTGACTCCCTCTAATTTGCAGTTTGATTGACCCTCTGTTCAACTTCTATTTCTTGATCAGTAACAGAAGCAGAAAGGAAGAAACATGCTCCAAAATGAAATATGGAATACTGAAAAGGTCAAAGTGGTGCCACGCTGACATGTCACCAAGTATATTACATGTCAAAATCTCCTCTCATTTAAATGACAAAGATCCTGTCTGCAACAAAACATAGCTGCAAATTAAATATTTTACATGACAATGATTGGAAGGAGATTAGGGAATGGTCCTTATTCCAACTCATTCTTCCATGCATTATTGTTTGAAGACAATGATTAAAATTTATAGGATTTTTTACTCCCTTTAAAAGTTAATCAATGATATTACTATAATCATTTTGACATCATCATCAAATAATTTTGGTACACTGACCAAAGGAATGAATTCATGCTAATTGCTTAAGAGTTTAGGAATTAAACTGAAACTTGACTCAGCAATAGAAACTAAAACAGGGGAAAAAACCCAAACACATTTTACTAAGTCCTCATTAAACTGTTGTGCTAAATATTGGTCCTCTATTTATTTTGCTGTTAATTATCTTTGACAAAATAAATGTTGGAAAGTCTCTAATCTGACTTTCTTTTAATGGTTTATTCCCTCTGTTATTAGAAGCCAAATGAAAGTACCATTAGACATAAAATTATGGGATGGTTTTCCTTTTTTTTTTTTTTTAAATTCAAACTACAAAAGCATTTGATTCAGACAAATCTCTTTGGGTTCAGAATACTTTGTCTGTCAGTGCAATGTTTGTACTAGAAAGGGCAACAAATCTACAAATAATGGATGAAATGCTACATGACAGATTTTATTAGCCACTATTGGTCAACTGCTGATAGGTACTGGCAGCAAAACACTTATGAAACTACCAGAAGAGGAGGCAAATATGATAAAGGCAGGGAACTGAGCTGATCATTAAGAATAAGTGAGAAATTTGAACACTGCTTGCCTCTTTTTGCTCATAAGTTTTGTGTGTCTTGCCAGAGCTGTAGAGAAGACACCAAAATGCATTTAGGACCAGATCTTTGACTGAGGCAAAATGACATAACTTCATGACAGCTTTATTCCAGAAGAGAATGATGTACTTATTATCAATGTATACCCTTGAATACCCGTTTTAGGAACAGTGGTCTGTAGTTTTACTTACTCCTTTTATACTGATATATTGAAGTTAACAGTGTTTTTCTGAGGAGTTAACACAGTTACTTTATGACATTTCATAATATTTTATCATTACAGTGACATTGAAAACCATATACTTAATTATAATGAATATATATGCTGAATGAAGGCTGCAGTAGCTTCATTTAAATTGTTTCAGACTTCAACATAGGTAACTATATTTGGTGTACATAGGAAATAGTCTGTGACATTTCTTTGATATAGTTCTTAAATCATCTTTGTCTCTTGTCAGTTCTTTTAGTGGGTTTACAGTTGTGCATTGTACCTCTGCTTTTCTCCAAATTATTCAATTTCTTTTTGCAGAGTCACAGAATCACAGAGTAGTTAGGGTTGGAAGGGACCTCTGGAGATCATCCAATGCAACTCTTCTGCCAAGGCAGGGTCGCCTAGGGCAGGTTACACAGGAATCAGTCCAGGTGGGTTTTGAATGTCTCCTGAGAGCCAGAATTACCATTAAAATTTTGAACTTCTAAAATTTTCAATGGATAAAGTGAAAGTCTAATAAGAAACAGTGAGGGAGGTTTGAGCAGGAAAATAAAACTTAAGGGATGTAATCTTTCCTCTGCACTTAGACTATTCATTGATAATTTAGAAATAGGATGGATTGCTGTTAAGATTAGTTCAAATTTCCTGCAGTAATCCTTGTATATATTTGATATAAATCTAAAGCTTTTTGTATTTTGTAAAGTAGGCTGATGAATAAATTTCTTTCCTAACCCCAAGGTGTTATTCAATAGAAGATTAAAAAATCTTGCAAAATGAAGATGGAAGAAATACAATACATGCAATGTAACCTTTTCCCCAAAGATATTTCTCCTTTAAAGGTTGTTTTCAAGCTTAACAAATTAATTTTCATAACTAATAATATTCTAACATACCCTTACAAAGGGTAAACAGTTTAATTCAATTTTAAGTTTTACTTTTATATTTATGCAGCTAAACTCTATTGATAGCACTGTATTTCAAGCTGCAAGCTGTAATTATTAATAACATGATATAATTGGCTAGAGGAGCTTCAAAGTAACATTTGAAAAATTGCAAAATCAGATGGTAGGTGTATTAATATTGCAAAAGCTTGAAAATTATTCCAGCAGTTTTTAATATTTGTGCCAATTAGTACCTGACAAAGAACATTGTAATTTCTAGGGATTTAAAATGAAAGACCATTTTAATTTCTCTCAGTGGTGTTAATCGGTATGATATTTTTTTAGCTATAATTATTTGTTTTCTCTATAGCTTTAGGAGCAGTAAGCATACCATCTTGGTATGCTTTTTGACCCTCCAGAAATTGTTGTAAGAGTGACTTTAATAGCTCTTGAAGGGTTTCTTCATCCATCAGTTAGCTGAGGCACTTTTTAAACCTTCTGTAGAAAGCTCACAAGTTACAGTATTGTAAGTAGTATATAAGTTTTTTCTTCTTTTTACTTCATCTGAACACTGTTGGTTTTGAGCACAAATTCAAAGAATAATAAAGATGTCCAGGAAAGATATCTAGTTCAAGGTTTTTAAATGTAAAAATACAAACAAAATTATGGATGTGTTGATGTTAATTTTAAGAAAGCAATCTTATTAGATTAAAAATTAGAGTCAACAGAAGTATTTTTGTTGAAATATACTGCATGATGTTCATAACGAATATGCATTTTCATGATAAAAGCTGGGTTTTCAAATGAGGAGCTCTTTGCAGGAGTGGTTGTTGAAACTACAAGTTTCAGTGTCTATAAACTGAACTCAATTTTAGGGAAACTATTTCAAATAAGATGTAAGGTGTACTTTTTAATATTAGAGGTGGAAAAACATTTCAAAAATACTAAGGGATACTGATATATTTATTTGAGATTTAAATAATTAAGTGAAATCTTTCTAAAAGAAAGGTCACTACAAAATGTTGGGCCAAATTTAGAAATCACTGCTTAAACATAGTCTGTACTATGCTTGAGACATCTACGATTGTAAGGAGTTTTTTCTGGCCATATAAACTGTTATTAAAATTTCTGAACTAAAAAGTAGGATAATTATGTAAGTTTTAAGGTGATGACAGGAAGGAAATTTCTCAAGTGCTGCTGTTCTGTGTAGTAGTATGTATTACCATTGAGCCTGTAGCTTCTCATAGATTCTGTGACTCTCTTTTGCTAGAAGAAGTCCCAGAGCAAACAATTCACACCTAATTAAAAAACTCCTGTGAAAGCAAAGTTAGAAAATGTCTGAATCAAAATGTAGTCATTCTAGTTGTTTATGACCAAATTCCAATTAAGAGGAGGTGGATTTTAACAGAGTTAGTCCCGGTGGATATTCTTGTGCTAAGTAAAAGTATTTGTGAAGGGGATATCAGAAGGGAAAACACAGAATATGATTTGCAGTGTGAATAAAGCTACCCATGTTTGGTGTTTGCATTACGATTTTATTGTGGTGCAAGACACAGAACTTTGGAAAATAAATTGACCACTTATTTTCCATGGTGGTTGTGCTTAATTTGTTTAAAAAAACAATAAATGTGTTAATAATAAGTTCCAGAATCTTCACAGATTCTGCCATAAGTGAGATTTTTCCCCCCTCCTTTGTCTAAAAATGAGTCCTTTGTCCTCTCTGTTTTACACAAACTTCTGTTACTGTCATTTCTGCAGAAAGGTTGTTTTCACACGAGGTTCAGCCAGGCACCTTTTGTAGTGGTGCAAATGATGTGAGTCCAGCTGTAATTGGGGATCGAATACGCAGACTATGGCCTAGCCTTGATCAGAGTCTGTGTGAGGGAACTTTGCCAACAGAGCACTTAATGGTTTTGCTTTCCCAATGTGCACAGACTTTTGTGAGGACAGCCTGTATTTAAGGGCATCATCTGAGTAAAGGTGACAGGAAAGAGCATGGTGACATGGACTTGGGCTGTATTTATACGGTTCTTTAGTCAACGGGCTCACAGTGTTTGAATGGTAATCTTGGTTATGTTCCTGTCAGGCAGAACTGTTTCTTAATCACAGAATATTTTGAGTTGGAAGGCCCCTACAGGGATCAACCCATAACCTTGGTTATTAAGACCATGATCTAACCAGCTGAGCCTAGGGTCTTTGCTGGCCTAGAATCAGAAGTCTCATTCACGTTAAGAATGAGACAAATTCTTGAGGCTCTTGAGTTTGCTGAGAAAATTTCACTTGTCTGTCTGTGTCTTCAAATGGTTTCTAGTAAATGTAATGTAATATTTAGCATTTCTTGCAGCTTTGCTTTCTACATAGAGAATTATACCTTTTAAAAATCATGTGAGAGAAATACCTCCTGATTGATATTAGCAATATACTCTTAGTATCAGCTCTTTTGTGATCTGTGGCTACAGTTAAAACAATGAAGCACTGGAACTGTCAGACTGAGACAAACACTGCAAGTCAATATCTTGTCTCCAGTGGTGGCCTCAGTATATGAAAGGGAAACATATCACAATCTTGCTTAATCACTGGCAGCATTACCTATCCAAGGAGCATTCTGTAACTCCAGGTATTTAGTGATTGATGCTTAGATTTCTGAAGCATGTAAATTTGTATCCATTATAATTTCTTCTTGTTCTCATTTTAACTTCACTCATTAAATGTCCTCTTGTTTGGATGCTACAAATGGTAGGTAGGAGAATCCAGTCATCCTTCTTCATAGTGTGCCTTCTTACTTACCTGTGGGTTAGAAGATATGAAGTAATTGTCATTTAATGGTTTCTGTTGTCAGTTTCTGGATCCCTTATTGCATTTATATCTCTGTTAAGATGTGTAGCCATGACTGAACACTCCCAATAAAGCCTTACTATTGATTTATGTAGTGTCATTGTAATCTCATTTTTATTCTCAGCCCCATTCTTTATACATCCTGACAAATTGTAAGCTTTTTCTGTTGGCTGCTGGGTATCAAGCAAATTATTTCCAAAAGCAATCTGTTCTGACACTCAAAGTTTATTAACAAATGGCTACAGCTGAGTTAGAACTTAATGATGTGTGTGAACAATTCCAGGTATTCCTGCCATTTTGTGCTCCCTTGTACTTGTCAGTAGTCAATATTTTTCTATCACGTGTTTATCTAGCTTTGTGAGTACTCTATCTTCTCCCTCTGCTCTTTTTTATTTCAAGCAATTTTATACTATTTTCTTTCCGTTCAATACTCTCCCTCTCCTTTCAAAGAGCATTGTGTTATCCAAATCAAACCCTAGTACACATTTGTAGAGCACATGTTTATTAGCCTTTTCCAGTGATGAATTTTAACTGTATCTTTCTATTCTTCCTATTCATTGTTTTTGGTCCTCAGGAATCCTTTCTCTTTCCCCACTCCTCAGTTTCCGCCTATGCATCCCAAGTTCTTAAAGTCTTCTAAAAACTCTGTTAGGGACTTTAACATTTTATCTTCAAGGGTGATATATCTGTTTTGGTAGTAACTACTTTTGCATGCTACTTAAGTACCAGTAGAAGCAGAATGCAGAGATATTTGAAGTTACCTTACAAATGTGTCTTGTATAACTGTGTGCCCTTTTTGAATGCACCTATTCTTCAAGGTGTTTTAAATTACGTAGGATTATACTATCTGTTATGGAGCCAGTGGTGCCTATAGTTTGAGGGTGAAGGTTGGTAACTTTTTAAAGTTGAATTCTTGTTGTCATCCAACTGTACATGAAGCCACTGACTCATGTAACAGAGAACTAAAGTCTTTTAAGTATTAGGTTAGCCCTAAATGAAACTTGGGTTTTCTCTTTCTTTAGAACTTTTGACAACTGATAGTTTCATTACTAATTGAGAAAGAGGGAAATTGCATTATGGTTTTTTGTACAAGCTTTTGTATTATAGTTGAAGCATGTTTTGTTCAGATTTCAGTATAATTTTCTTTTTAAAAGCTATAAAATGAAGCACAAAATGTTTCATCTGATGGCTTTGCAGTTATGTCTTCTGATATTAAAAAGAAAAAGTGAACAAATACAACTGAAACTTTGTTTTCAAGATTTTTCAGCAATTTTGTCTAAATGATATCTATCAGAAAAAAACAATCATAAAGATTAATGCTGCCCAAGAATCATCTTTCCTTCCTTCCATATGCTAAATTCTGTTAATAAATGGTGTATGTACATGATATATAGTCTACTTCCCTGGACAGTCTTACTGAGATCTGGGACGCTGTTAAAGCAGACACTATTGTTTTATTTTCTCTGAAGAGAAAGCAAAGCAAGAAAGCAGCTATTAATCATTCTCTGTGTTTATGTAACATGATATGTTACTTTATGCACATTGTTA
Source organism: Pachyramphus minor (assembly GCA_013397135.1). NCBI lineage: Eukaryota > Metazoa > Chordata > Aves > Passeriformes > Tyrannidae > Pachyramphus > Pachyramphus minor. The sequence goes on along the minus strand of VYXB01009294.1, from coordinate 386,448 downwards.
TGTACTGTACTATGACATACCATCCACCTCAGTAGGAGGAGGATGATAATAGGAGATGTCCACTATCATTCTTTCTTTGGATTATTGTAAATTTCAGTGTGTTCTGGGCCTTACCAATGGGATTTTCACTTCTCATTTTATTTCTTTATGACTTTCCCTACTTACTCTACTGTTTTCTCCCACATACCCCCCGATACAGAAGTATCCAGGGCCTGCTTGAGAAACAAGTTTGCAGTTGTCACTGGCGGCTATTTTTAATGTGCCACACTAATACACACAAACGCATTTGGGCTTTGCTCATCTGCGTGATATAGAAGGGTTGAATGAGTTGAGTGTTACAGGGCTGACAATATTCTTGCAAGATTACAAGCAAAAAATGTCCAATTGGAAATGTCAAAGTGATATTCTTGCGTTCATTTTATTTATTTTCTTTCTGTCATTGAAGGGCAGGGGGTCATACTGTGCTCTGAGTCACAGTAAGCATACATTTGTTATTAAACTTGCAGTGGGGTAGCTGAGCAGTAACAGCTCTCTCTTGGATGCTTGCATGAGTCTGCAATTTCAGGCTGGGATAGTAGATCCTGTAGTCAGATACAAGTCATTCTTTCAATTCTACTACCTAATGAACCGTCCACAGAGCTCCAGACAATTCTGTTCAAAGAATAGTATTTCAAAGAATTGCTGTTACTCATTTCAGAAAAAAAACCAGGCCTATGCGTATACTTCACTAATAGTTGGAAAGAATGCTACACTTAATTTTTTCTGTTATAAATGCGGGTTTTTTATGCAAATTGCAAGCTGTGATACCACTACTTTAAATTGGGACAGCAGAAATATGCATCTCTTGAAACCTCACAGTTTATTAAAAAAGTTAATTCTTTTTTTCTCTTGCCAGAAACCAAACTATTTCTTAGGTCAAAACTCTATCCTCTCAAGGACAAAATTTTCTATGATGGAAATAGTGTTACTTGTTCCTCTGCTTTCTTCAATATAGAATGATTAGTGAATTTTTGTCACTTTTTAGAAGGAATTGAAATAAAATTAATTGTTTTAAATACTGACATTCTAACAAAAATGCCAGTCTGTCTTTAACATTGTTAATAAAAGCAGGACATTTTGACTAGGCAATTAATCAAGAGAATGAGCTACAAAGTAACACCCTTGAGTAGCAGAGGTGTCACGTAGATAAATCCCTACGTGCTGCTGTGTCTGTGTGTGTCCCAAAAATTTTCTGCCATGTACATCCTAAGCATACCATACAATAACATACAGAAATGCAGAATACCCTCTATATGTCTTCATAAGTCATAATCTCCTTGGGCTGCTTGCCAAAATGCTGTGATTGGATTGCCACAGAGAGAGGAACAAAATTTCAAACCCCTTGCAAACACAAGAAAAGGGAGTTGTAGATTTCAAAATTGAGGACCTAGTCCATTGAAGTGCATGCACCAATGGAATTTGTAAATGTTTGGGGAGGGAGAGCTAAGAAAAACAAAACTATCCGAACACTTCAATGATTCTTGCAAGCATTTGTGCTGGAAACACTTAACTGTAATTAACTGCTCCAGGACATTTGCAGAATGCCATTAATCCCATGGATGTAAATGCTCTCCAAAGTAAGATCAACCACACCTGTTTTCAGGGATATCAAGTCAAGATCTGCTTTTTTTTTTTATTTTCAAAAATGGGGAAAAACAGTCTGAACTAAACTTGTGGTGAAGTTCTTCATTTTTTGTAGGAGTTCCCATTTTCCCCTTTACTTATTTTCCTTTATTTTGACAGTGAGTGGGTGTCTATTTACCTTCTGCATGGCTTACTTGCTTTCAAACAGCATGCAAATCCCAGAACATTTTAGGCTGCAGAAGGGTAAGAGAGAATGGTATTGTGCAATCTCAGGAAATAAACAACCTTCATTCTGTTTAAGTTTAGGCTGAAGTACCATGAAACCCTGTTTTCATGGTATAAAAAGAGGCTATATAACTCAGCAGAGCCTGCCCAGGTCTTCAGAGCTGTCCCGTTGCAGATTTCCCATGGATGAGGGGAGTAAAGCACAAATCCATAAGCCAGAGACACTGTTTGCTGCTATGTTCAGACAGGAGCCAGACGAAGGGAGTACTTCTGCCAGCTGTATTGTCATACATTTTGCTGGCATATTGGATTTTCTGTGAGATGCATTATAATGTTTGCTAAGGCCAGTGAATTGAGTTATATGATTGTATTTTACCCAACATGTTAATGCACTTAATGAAGTGCAGATAATCACACTGCTCAATTTATAAGAATTGTCAAACCTCCTGATTAATTCCATTAGATTGTAGTATTTTATGGATTAAATCCTTTCAGAGCTTATTCAGGTGGTAAAAATATTATTTGATTAAAAATTTTTAATTAGTTAATGTTTTTATTTTTTTTTCCCAGAATAATTTGTTTTGTAAAGTATAATGTCCCTCTCACAGAATTGAGATGTTAAAGCCAACCTGAAGATATTCTTTCTGTTGCTAAATCATATGAAAAATATGTGAATTTTTTTTCTTTTTCCTCCAGTTAAGTGCAAAGAATTTGGTTTAATAATAAAAAGGTAACATACAGAATTGTATTGGTGGCACAAGTTTTATAGACTTAGTTATGGACTTCTTATTATAGTTAATGGGCATTTCATTATTAAACCACTGTTTTGATATTTTAATTAATCAGATGTACATGAGTTGACAATGTCTGTACAGAGGCTTTTAAAGTCATGGAGCTTTGAAGAAGATTTTCTTCCCATGTGGACCTTGGTAGAGTCTGAACACAGGGCCAGCTGAGAGGAAAAGGGTTTCAAGTGTTGACAAATGTTCAATTGATACGTAGAATGACTTCTCAATTTGAGAGTAATGGTAATGTCCAGTTTTCCAAATAATGTCTATGAATTGTAAGTTTCATTAATTAAGGGCAGTTTAACTGGAGTTGTCTTAGTTTTCTTTGTCTTTCTGTGATAAACAATTATAAAGGAGACAGCTTTTTGAAAGAAGGACATTTGGATGTGTTCAGGAAATGTATTAGTGATGGAAGAGAAGCAGTTCCCATATGTGCACTTGCCACAGGCATTGCAAGCTTGTGACAAGCCCCTCTGGGCTACCTACAGCTCAGGTGCCTCTCAGGAGGGGTGGTGAAAGGCATTCAAAGGCATTCTGTGCAGGCTAGAGTTGCCTTCTGTTTCCTTCTAAATAACTCTTTCTGCTTATTTTTTATTTCGGTTGTTATATGGGCATAGAAAACCTTGTGTAAGAGAAAGATTATGTACAGGCTTAAATAGTAAAATACATTGTGTTCAAATGCTTTTTTTCCCCTAGTACAATTACAGAGTCTACACAGAAGAAAACAGGAAAAATGGGAAAGTGGAAGAAAGAACATAAACAAAGGAGAAAAATGCTAAGTGGATTTCTTCTGTTATTAGCCTTTAGTTTACGTTAAGTTCAGCCTAAAAAAGTGCTTAACAAAATACAGTTATGTTTTGTTAGGGTGCGATACTCTAGGCAGTGTAATGTGTTGCTGAACAGGGAAGTGAATCCCTGAATTCTGCCTAGTTTGGTTTAATTTATGAACAGGAAGGGAAAGAAAACAAAGCAAGTTTCAAGAATGGCCCTTGAGCAGTTTATAAAAAGGACTGTTCAGTGCAGGTCCTAAGATCTGTGTTGGTCTTAGGATTTGCTAAGGCTCAGAGGCGGAACAGTTGTGCAGACTCCAAGCTTGACAGTTGAGCTTGGCTTCCATCTGCCCCATAAAGTCATCACTTTTTGCTCAACCAATTTACCATTTCTTTTGGATAGTATTATGATTGATGACTCTGTAATTTTATTCCATTTTAAATGGATTTATTCAAATGAAATTGCAAGTCTTTAGTAAATGTTTCTTTTGATGAGGCACAAAATCTTTATGCTCTACCTCACTGTCTTAACTAACAGAAATACATCCACAAATATTGGTTTTTTCACTCCAGTTCTGAGCTCTGATTTTCAAATGTAACTACAAATATGGATCCTCTAGCTTGGAAAATGTGTTTTATACTAAATCACTATTTTGATTAGAAAAGCTTGCCGTTGAAACAGTTGTAACTTTATGGATTATAGGGTATATCAGATATGACTGCTTTCTTTGAATTTTGGTTAATTAACTAAAAAAAACCCAGAACACAGATAATGAAAAGATTAATGCAATACCAAACATTTACCTCTGCAACTAAGCTTAAATCTTAGTTATTAGTGCAAAAGCTCCTTTGTTGTCTCCAAACTTTCTACCAGAAGATATTCCAGTACTACAAGATCTCCATGATTCACCATTTTAGCAGTCTATACCATGTGCAGTTGAGAGTTTGGTGAGAGAGTTTACACAGTGCTTTTGCTTACCCAACATAATTAATTCTTCACAACACTGAATTCCCCACCATTCTAATTCATTCCTTTCCACGCATGTGAATAAACAGATTTTAGACAATGAGGGAATACAAATAAGACTGATGCCACTAAAAAGCTAGCCCGTCCCTGATTAATTTGCTCAATCAATTGAAATCACTGTTCCCTGCTAACCAGACAGAAAATAAAGCAATCATTCAACCAGAGGCAATGTGAGTGAAGGGAAGGCAAGAATCTGTAGTTTGTGTATTAAAGTAATCCTAATACCACTGATTCTGTAGGACTAAGATAATAGATAAAAAAAAAATATGCTAAAATAGCATATATTCATCTATTGCATTTAATATGTTAATTATAAAAATTGACATTGGCCTTAATCTCTTGATTTTTGATTGGTGGTATGCAACAAGAGAAACACGGTTATTGAAGTAAAACAACTTTTGACAGGCAGAAACAAAGCTGGTATTTGTCTGTCCATTTCAAACTTACGAAAAGAAAGGAAGTAAAGGTATCTTGTGGACTTGCACTATTTTAATACCTTAAGCTGGTTGCCAGAAGTTAGTTAATTTTAGGTGCAACATCCTGTGCTTTGTTTTCCAAGAACTGAGCCATTCCCACTTTTACAGGGGTTTTTATTGATTGTGTTGAATTGCAGAACTCAAAGTTGGTATGCGTACAAACATATGTATACATACATACGTGCATTGCCACCATATTGTGGTGGCAGTCGGGAATCAAATGAGTGGTGCTTGTATAAAGGTAGAGACAGAGATTATAGTCCCAAACTGATGGTACTAGGTGAAATGAAAGCCTTACAGATACTATATGCTACCACAACATCTCTGTCATGGGGAAAAAAGCTTTAATTTGTCATAACTTATGACAATCTTTCAGATTAAGAAAGGGGGAAAAGGGAAAAAAGACACACAGTTTCTTAACGATAAAGAGGAATTAAGGATGAAGAAAAGCGAATTAATTCTGTAGTATGTCATGAATTATATTCCTTCCGTCTGGTTGGAGCCCCAGATGGCCTTCCAGCTGTTGTTTTTTCCCAACTTAACTCTTAGACACCCAAAATCTTTCCTTTAAAAGTTCCTGCTGAAGGTGTCTGGTTGTAAGCATGTCATTCTCAACTCTTCATAAGTCCTCGGAGAAGTCTGAAACAGTGACTGTGGTCAGGAGGCTGATTTACATCATCCGATACTGTGGCCATCAAGGCATCATCTTGCACTAGACTATGGAGTTACTCTAGGACCAGTGACTGCTGATTTTTGGAGAGGTGTGAATGACCTTCCCAGGCTGACTGCAGCCAGAGCCTACCTGGCTGTGAGTGTGTTGTTACCTGTAGGGTTTCCATGAGACTGAGCCACATGCATACTCAGAGAAAGTGGAAAAACTACAAATTATTTTGGGAAATTAGTTCAAGTGGTGACTTTTAATTTGGGATCTCTAAGGTTGAGAGTAGCGGATGTGCAGGCTTAGACCCACATTCTCAGTTAAACATACAGAAAAACAGTATTTGTAAGTCTAGAACCTTATTTGGCATAAAATAAATAGAAGAACATGAATGTACAAACTTATTTATTTTCTTAAAGTATGCCTTAAAAATAGTTGCTGTTTAAAAAGGATTTTTACTATGAACAACAAATCACATCTGTATTCAGTCATCTGACAATTTAGCAACTTTTAGTTTCATCAAATAAGAAACTATTTTATAGTTATATGTATAGTTACATATCATCATCATCATAATATAAGAAAATATTCCCATGATTTCCTGTGACAAAGGAGTCCCCCAAAATCTGGAAGATCATGCAATTACAGTTTAAAGGAACTCACAGCAAAGACAATTAACTAAGGATAGAAGTCTCTGAGAGCATCAGGAGAAGAGAAAGAAAATGTGAGAAGGTGTGTGAGAGAAAGATGCTTCTCTTTTGTCTGTGGTTAAAGCAAGGGGAATTACCCCGTCCTTTATTTTTGTAGATAATGTAATCAAGATCCCTGGTGTTGTATTTGGACCTACTTGATTTCCTTCCTCCCTTCTTCCCCCCCCTTTTTTTTTCCATTTCTCTCTCATTTTGGTTATGAACAGACCCCATATTTATATGAAAAACTGACATTTGATTTTAATTGAGTGGTTTTAGATTGTACATATGTTAAAAAAAGTAATCAGTGGTCTGCTGTAGAAGGAGGGAGCTGTAGAATGAGAATGAGATCTTCCTCTGTATTTTACTATTGACTGCCTAAGCTCTCTGGAGAGTCAATTTAAGTGGACTGAGGAGTCCCCATTTGGGCCCAGACACTTAAAATTTCAATCAGACAGTTCCTAACTTAATCATCTCATTAGTAAGATTGTATTTCATCCTATGTGTATTCTGTGCCAATAGAAGAACTCCTGTAGAAAGGAAATCAGAGAGTTTTGATCAACCCATTATTTAATATTAGGAAATAGAGACACCATTTCATTTAAGGGACGTGATAGCAAGCATCTGATTTTTTCTTGTAAGAGAGGTCAGTGAAATTTAATTATGATTAAAGTAATTATCCAAAATTCAGAAAATCTGAGTGGGGTCTAATGAAAGGTCTGGATAGCTCAGGTCTCTGTCTGTGGCAAAAAAAAAACCCAAGACCTCTAAGAAACAGGATGTATGTGGAAAGTGATTCACCAGGATTTCCTAGGCCATGAAGTGTAACTGGACCGTTTTATTTAATAGCCATTTGATCAATCTGTTCTTCCTGAACTTATTCATTTTTTGTAGGAGCCGGAGAGCATAAAAAAGGCTTTGGAATTTTCTAAACTGTAAATATCTCCAGTTCTAAACATTAAAGGAAAAAGAATTTCAGTGATCAGGGCATAATGTAGTTTTGTTAGCTATGGCTTAGTGCTTTATGGTTAAATTAGGTGGGAACTTTGATTAAAGTTTTATCTGTTGTTGGGGCATTTGAAGTGAATCTGTCCTATTTGGATGCTATGGTGTCTAGCAAAAGCTGAGATTAGCCTTTCCACAAGTGAGACCACTAACTGAATCTCTTGTCTCTAATCAGCCTTGTGCTTTCACAAAAGATGAATGTACTTAATAAGCTTTTGGACCTCTAACTCTCTGTCAAATTTGGCAAAACTGTGCAAAAAGCTGTTAGACCTCTTGCAATATGTCAGAAAAAAGGGTGTAGTCATATTCACACAGAATATCATAGCATTATTGCATAGGTTTTGTTTCCTTAGGAAATAAACAAAAGAAAATCTGTAATGTGCAAAGCATGCTGATAATGTGGTCAGAAGTTGATTTGGGGTGCTAAATTAACAGCCTCTTATTTAACTCCTGAAATTAAAGCTATTTTAGTAAATAATTTTTCCCTGCCTAGAAAGCAATTATTAAGATAAAAAGAGGAAAAAATTGTCTTTCCGAAATTATATTCCCCTTTTCCCCCAAAGAGAAAAATAAAGGCCTCAAGTGAAGACCTTTATTTATTGATGATTTATACATTGTTTATAAGACACTCTCCATACCTACAACTTTCCTTCATGGCAATATTTACCTTCCATGTAGTATTTTGGCATTCAGAACTCAATGTGGCATACTGTAAATATCACAGTAACTGTAAGTTACCGTGTGGTAAATGTCAAGATTTTAATTGCAACTACTAAGCCATTGGCTTCTTATTACTTGTTTGGAAGAAGCATGTAATGAGCATCTCCCCAGGATGTTACCTGATCAAGAGATTCTTCAACATAGTTTCCCTGATGCTGCTCTATGAGTGAAGCGGTTTGTGTGTGTAGCTTTAGGCTGTAAAACACAGAACCTGAGAAAAGCCAAAGGGAAAAAGGTGTGATAGTGGCTCTCCCACATACACAGTAATTTAATATCACCACAGTTAAATAAATTGTCAGTGCCATAATGTGCTTTTTGCCTAGATGCTACCTAACCTTTACAGGATATAAATGAAGAGACCATTGTCAAAGACTGCAGCTAGAAACAAATAGTGAAGGAATTAAGCTCCCTGCACTATTTTCAGCTGGTTTAAGAGTATTTTCTTCAACTGTGAACAGAATTCTCACTACAAAGGTCTGATTGGTCCCTCACAGTTCTTACATTTGTAGTCATTTTTCACAAAGATTCAGTCAGCCCAAGGTCTGCATGAAGAGATGGCTGACTTGGACTAGGCAGGTAAAAGGTCTCAGTGACATGCTAAGCACAAGCTTCCAAATCAGTTCATCCACTGTAGTTACTAATGCCCAAGATGCAAGATGTGCTTGAGGTGGAGTTGCAGAAGATTCTATGTTATCTCCTTCCTCTGGCAACACAGATTAGAACAGAAAACTGACTTTTACCTGAGTAATTTTCACAACATCCCTCTGACCGTTCCTTTATTCTCCAGCACCAGGGAGTGTGCTGGTTTTCCTCTGGACTAATCTTATATGAAGATTAGTCCAGAGGGGCTAATTATTGAGGGGCTAAAGAGCTTTTAACCTTCTTTTCCTTCACATTGACCCAAGATGTGTTTTCCAGTGTTCCTGCAGTAGCAGTCCATACATGTGTCCTTCACCTCAGCTCCTCCAAAGCAAGAAGAGTGTTGAGCTGTGGGCCACAGATATGTTATATGTAGTGTTTGTTCCTTGATGTAACACAACGTAGGGAGAAAGACCTCAGTCTTCTATCTCAAGGGTATTTCTCTCTCTGCCTATACCTCCCAATTCTGTGAACAGAGAGCTGCAGGTTAGCTCTGGATGTAAAAATACCCCTGACCTGAACCTTAGCACAAAGATGCCCAAGGAAGCAAATTTGCTACTCAGCTGCTGAAAAAATTTTCCCTGTAAACTCTCAACCTCTACCAGTGGCTTTTAGGTATTCATCCTGTGGCAAGATTGCTCTGTAAGCATTTTATGTTCTGTTGCATTATGTGAATTACAGTAATGCTTGGCTGTTATTTCCTCAGTTTGCTGTTTTTTTGAAAGTGTTTGGAGACAGACCTTAAACTTTTGTTTGTTATTGAATGCGGGCCCAAACCGATGCTCAGTGAATCTATTGCCAGACAGTTTGCTGTCACTGGGAATAGGCTTGAGGACCAATCCAGTTCCATCTAATATCATGTTCCTGTGCACTCGAGCGTAGTGTCCTCTGAATGACAGAAAGATATAGCAAAGCTGTTCTTTTCTAGGCAAGCAGAGATTTTCCAGCTTTGTTAGGATTTCTCAAGGGAATTAGTCAGTTACAGGTCACTAAAGGAATGCTTATTATGTTGGTCATATTCTCAGGTTAGCATTTTATGAGATTTTTCATAATATTTAAATATTATTACTCCTTTTCCAGACTCCTAATTGCATTATACATCATCTGACTGCATAGAAAAAATATGCTGAAATCTGGAAATAGATGAAATGAATGCTTAGGTTAGTCCCATAGCATAATATTTTGTTCTAGAAAGAAAAGAACATCTTTAATTCTTTACTCAGAAGGAGAAGAGTAAAAGCGGGATTAGATTTGCATCCATTATGATTCTGCCCCAGTGACTTTCAGCACATTACATTGTGTTAGGCTCTCATGTTCAATTATGGAAATGATGCTTTAGAAGAAGCTCTTTTTAATAAAATGCATAGAAGTTATAAAAAAACCTAGGCTGATCACTGTAAGGTGAAAGAGGCAGAATAAACAATTCAGAAATAATATTATAGTATTCTGTGGGTAACAATTGAAATCTGGGTCATAGATGGACTGTCTACTATACGTATTTGAATAGGCTTTGCAAGTTCTTGCTGTTGACTGCATTAGGATCCCAGGGCCTGACAGCACTGAACAAATCATCCAGATAGCTTGGATATGTCTGGCTCAGTTCTTTGCAGACCAACAAATACATCCTGCTTTTTGGAAGCTAGTTGAAAACAGAGCTGCAGTATAAATGTAAGTACTGTGCTTTACAGTTTAATTAAGAATATTTTTGATGCTCAGCTGTGTCTGGATGACTTTTTCAGACTGATTATTCTGGTTGTGCAAAGAACAAGAGACACAGTGTACTCTTGTGCTGCTCCAAACTAGAAACAAACACTTCTAATAGTCACTTTCTAGGCAAAAGGCAAAATGGCCTTCTGAGCCTTATTGAAACAAAAGGAAAAAATAGCTATCTAAAAGCCTTTCTCAGCATGTCATGGTGGGATCCAAGCATGGCATTGAGTTAAAAGGCACATTTTATAACTACCTCTTAGAAGCAATGTGGCCAATGACAACTCCTAACTTGATAACTGCAGAAGAGCAGGCATGTGACATTCATTTTCCTTCCTACTGAGGCAGATGATACAATGGGTAAAATTCCCTATTGCTTTCTTGGGGAATGTGACTTCTTGATGATAGCAAGGATGACCTAACTCAACATGAGGGTTTAGGATGTCTGACCTAATGAAATGGACCATACTGGAAATATTTTCCCTTAAAACTTTTTGAAAATAATTTGTGCCATCTTCCCACTGAAATTCTGATGCTCTGATATTTTCAGTAAGAACAACTCATGTGCAAGCTGTCTATCAAGAAATATTCATGAAAAATAATTGGATACACCAGTTTTGAAACACGAGTCTAAGAACTGCAGACTAATTGTGTCAGTATTGAAGCATAAGTAGAGACAAAATTCAATGAATAAATGATTCATCATTAATTACTGCCATTTCATGGGCACTCAGTATGACAGGCATGTACAAACCTTGCCCAAAAATCATCTAATAAAAAAGAACATGTTCCTGATGATTACATGAATATTAGGTGCAGTCCTCATCAGCAATGTAATAAGATTTTTTTTTTTTTTTGTGAGAAGTTTGTTATTAGACTGTTTTTTCCAAGCTAAATCTCTCAGTTATTGTCTGAAGTCAATCATTTCTTTTGCCTCACTCACCCAACCTAATTTGGTTTCTTCTAATGTACGCACCAGTTCTTTCGAATTCCATCTTGATATATTTCTTCAATTCTAAAAGGAGTTCGTGCCTTCAAAACCAAGGCAATGTGGTTGAGAGTGCTATTTTTTTTGTGGATGTGGCAGAAGGACTGAGTTTTGCAGAATTATGGAATACTAGGGTTGTGCATCCAACATTACAAATCACTTCATATAGTTATCTTTATTAAATAAAATTATGGGAACATTATGTGTGGCTTTGTAGAGATTGATTTATTTACCATTATGTAATTGACTGAAAGATTCATACCATTAATAAAGCTTCTGGTTTTGAACTGTCTCAAGTTCAAAACCGCATGAAGTGGTCTCAAGGCCCTTCCCTGATAAGCGGGTACAAGGTTGCAGAACTGAAATGTGGCAAATTCTGATATTTCACTGGCTTTAATGCTACTGTAATTTGAAAAAAAAGAACAACTGCATGCACTACAAATGTGTACTACTCTGCAACGTTTAATTTCGTTGTTGGTGATTGCAACAGACAGCACATGCACTGATGCCATGCATAGCAGCTGTCACACGATATCATTGGGACCAAATTTTCTTTTGACTGTAGAACACAAACTGCAACTAAAGAAAATGAGGAGCTGAGAATCTGGGACAGTCCTTTCTGACAGTCAAAGGAATAATGCACCTGTTGGTATCTGGTGATAGACATGCATAAATTTTAGTTCGAACTGAATTAGCTTCGTGGGTATACTACACACAGATCATTTACAGCTTTGCAATTGGTTATGGCAGTCCCTAGAACAATTCAGTAAAGAAGTGGAACTGGTTTGGTTATGGACTGTGGTGAAAAAAGTTATATTTTCTACATTTCAAATCATAGTCTTTGAGTTTAATGATACAATTTAGATATAAAGAACTAATGAAGTCTGTATAAAATCTGTCTTGACACAGCTAAACTGAACCATAAACAACACTATGGAACAAGATGCTATGGTCAAAGAACTACAAGTCTTCATGGGAGTGAATTTTAAGAGAGATGAAAAACTGTTGGACTGTATAAAACTGAGGTCATTGCTGCTGCTGCAGAAAACAGCGAAGGTGCCCATCTGTGTGGCCCACTGGGATCACCATGCAGCACAGTAATAGCCCAAAGGCTTATCTGAGCTGCAGTTCAGTTTGTTGGTCACTGAGCCAAACTCTCCATCTACTAAATTTGAAGAGTGTCTTTTTAGCACAGAGGAATATGTATATAGAGCATATCCTTATTTTCTCCTCTCTTGAATAACTGGGGGGTCCTGTTCATCTAATACTTGCATAAATCAGAAATATTAGAAGGGTAATAATATGTAACTTTGTACCTTTTTTTTTCTGAATTCAGAAAATCTTAAATCTTTTGACGATTACTGGCCTGTATCTGGGTATTGTATAATGGACCTTACCATGTACTCCCCCCCTTTTTTTTTTTTTTTTTAATCTTCTGGATTACAGAACACCTGGCTGGTGTGATAATATTGTGACTATGGAGGCAACTAATCTGGACACTTTGAGTAAGACTGAGAGAAGATGCTTGTCCATCTTGCCTTTACATTTCTGTCTCTTTTCTTGGCTTATAGCAAAATGAAGCTGTCAGCCCTATGGTCTACTGACAGTGTTTACATTGGGGAAAAAGATGTTTCCCTATGTGTAGGAAAAAGCAGTGATTTTGATATTTGTGGTTGTATGAGGCTTTTAGAAACTGCAGTTAATCACAAATTAATTGTGTCTGTTGTAGTAACTTCATGTTTTCGCAGAATACATAGCAAAAGCTGGGTTTCAACCTGGACTTTAAATATGGTAAAGTTTTGATAATACTGAACTGGTGAAAAACTTGCAAGTAGTAAAATTTAAATACTGGAGAAAGTCCTAATACTTGCAAGAAAATACATCAGGTTCTCTGAAGAAAAGATCACATATGTGTTCTTACACTGTGTCACCTGTTGTTAGGCTAACTGTTCTTTTGAAGGTAGTCTTCAAAAAACAAATTGCTTGAGGATGCAGATTGATATGTCTGCAGGTGAAGAGTGAAGCATGTACTGAAGACTTAACTAAATGCAATGTCTTCATATAGTGGTCTTTGTGAAAGCCTGAAATTACTTCTGTCATTTATTAAATTCAGTAGTATTTCTTATTTATTTGATTGATTTCTTAAAATATATTTGAGAATACAAATCTGTGATGTCTTTTCATGATATAATTGTATTGTTTTATTATTGCCAAGACTATTTTAGATAAGAGGGCTATTAAGGCAGGCAGATGGACAATGAACAAAGGCTACAAAGATTTTGTCTGACAGAAAAAATATAGCCTGAAATCCCTGAAAAGGGATTTGTTATTTCAGTTCTCAATACTTGCTGTAGTATTTGCAAGAAGCTACACAGATATGAATTACCAAAGAACATTAAAAGTTAATTAGAAATGGTTTCAACAAGTGACAAATCTGAGGCTCTATAAAAAACCCAACTGTTTTAAGATTATCTTCTCTTTAATAAAAGACCTTTAAACATTTTCTGAAGTATTGCATATGTAGACTACCTCCCTTATAGGAAATTTTAAAATTCTTTTAAAGTAGTAAAAATTTCCCCATGAGAGAGCTAATTTCTACATTACCAGAATGCAGACACCTCAGGAGTAGAATCTGCCATGTTCTCTGGGATAGAAAAGAAATTTCTAAAGCAATGGGAAAGGTGCTATAACAAAATTTGGCCAAACTTTTTGTTAAATAGAGAACCTAATAGCATATATTTATAGCATATATCAGAACTAATGTATAAATGAAGAGCTACCTGTTGAAAGACGATATACAGTGATATATCTGAGGTCAAGAGAGATTTTTAATAAAAACAAGAGCATAAGAGGAAGCTTTGGTTGTTAGAGGTCTTAGTAATAGAGCACTCTGACCTTTTATGTGCATGACTATTGTAATTCACAGAATCACAGAATATGCTGAGTTGGAAGGGACCCACAAGGACCATCAAGTCCAACTCCTGGCCTTACACAGGACCATCCCCAAGAGTCACACCATGTGCCTGAGAGTATCGTCCAAATACTGCTTGAACTCTGGCAGGCTTGGTGCTGTGAAATTGATTCAATTTACATGGCAGTGAACTGGCAGTAGAGTTACAGATCTATCAAAAGCTGAGAAAAGAAAGAAGGACAAAATGCTTCTGTGTTGTTTAGTATGTAGGTGTTTTTTTCATGGCATAGATTTTGTTTCAGGTTCAGTGTGTCAGTAGTACTAAGAAGTTTTTTTTTTGCCAGAAATCGAAAAGAAACTGCAGCAGTGAAATGCGAAATGTGTTGCTGTGGGTATTGCAAATGTCTGTGTCAGTTAAAGGCACTTTTTCCCATCTCAATAAGAGGAAAAGATGCCTCAGATAACATTAATAGTAAACAGGTCTGTTTCCCAAGGGACAGATTTTGTCACTGGTCTGTTACAATGGCATATGCTATGACCATGGTCACACCTTTAGACAGTACTTGAGAGCAGCAGGAACAGTAGACCAAGACCTGTGTTCATATCCCTTTTCTCTAGACTCATGTCTTGGGAATATCAAATGAAGGTCCACTGCATATCTTCTGGAAGCAGACCTGATACCTGTAAGTGTCAGAACTTGTCTTAACCATAGGTAAAAATCCTTGTCGTGTGGTAGGGAGAAACCCACTCNATATCCCTTTTCTCTAGACTCATGTCTTGGGGATATCAGAGGAAGGTCCACTGCATATCTTCTGGAAGCAGACCTGATACCTGTAAGTGGCAGAACTTGTCTTACCCATAGGTAAAAATCGTTGTTGTGTGGTAGGGAGAAAGAGAAACCCACTATCTCAGCTTACTGAGCCTTTGGGTCACTGCTGCTACCAGGCTGCTCTGGATACGCTGAACAGTGAAAACCTGCTGTTTTCATTTGTCAGAATTGGTATTTATTCCCAGTGGCTGTCTTGTCCTGTACCTTTTGTCCTCAGTACCTGTCACTTCCTTCCTCTTGCTCTTTCTCTTCCCTTGTTGTCCTCCTCCTCTACTCTTTAGCTTTCTCCTTCTAATTTCTCTCTTTCCTCCTGACTTGCATACCAAGGGCTGTTGATACGCCAGTAGCTCTTTTGTATGCTGCATAAGAATTCCAAGGTTTTTGTTTGGATCTTTTTTTTTTTTTTGTCTCAGGGGTTGACAGCGTAAATAGTGTGTCCAAAGTATACAGTAAAATGGTACAGTCCTGTAGATGTTACCAAAATATAAATAATCACTTGAATATTAATTCCTGTATTTCTTGTTCTCTAAAGGTCAGAAAGCTGTGATTCATTGTGAATGCACAAGACATCTGTTTGGATCCTGATATTGTTGGTATACAATGTATTCTAAATGCCACAGTCAGAAATTAAATAAGAGCTATAATAAGAAACCATATGAAAACAGGGTGAGAGTCAGTCTTTGTTTGTGTTCTCACTGGTGTTCATATCAGGAGAATGTAAGGTGGTATGCTTTAACCTCACCTGCAGCTAAGCCCCATGCAGCCCCTCCTTAGACCCCTGCCCTGCAGCAGGATGGGGAGAGAATTGGAAAAGTAAAAGTGAAAAAACACATGGGTTAAGATGGTTTAATAGGTAAAGCAAAAGCTACACACACAAACAAAGCAAAACAAGGAATTAATTCACCACTTCCTATGGACAGGCAGTTGTTCAGCCATCACCTTGACAGCAGGGCTCCATCACACGTGACATTGACTTGGGAAAACAAACACCATCACTCCAATCCATCCATCACCATCACATGTCCTCCCATTTCTTCTTCTTCTCCCAGCTCTAAATGCCAAGAATGACACCATATGGTATGAAATATCCCTTGGGTCAGTTGGGGTCAGCTGTCCTGGATGTGTCCCCTCCCATCTCCTTATGCATCCCCAGCTCATTCACTTGAGAGGTGACGTGAGAAGCCAAAAAAGCCCTTGACTCTGGGTCAGCTGTGTTCAGCAGTAACAAAAGCATCCCTGTGTTATCAACACTGTCCTTGGTACAAATCCAAAACATAGTCCCATACCAGCTACTATGGAAAAAAACCCCTAACCTATATCCTAGTCAGAACCAGCACATAAGGTAAGAAATTAAACCGTCTATATATATAGTTAGGGAAACTTTATCTCAAGCATCTCCAGGTGTAAGTCCATGGCCATGTAAGTGACATGTGCGGTAGAACATGTAGGCAGGCAGAGTGGTATTCACATGCCCTAATTTTAGGGTTCAAACACTGTTTGTTTGTGATAGCGTTAGTTATCATAAGCTGCTTCATGGACAGCTTGCAAAGATGAAGGCAGCTTCAGAAGCCAATTCATTTGACTGAAGTATTTGCAATGAGATTAGATTAGCACTACTCTGCTAGGGAGTAGTTTCTCCTCAGTGATGATAAACAGAGCCTGGATAACTATCTTGTGTTCTAATTTTTAGACAAGTGAACTTTCAGTGATGCTGCTGTCATTTGTGATTACCTGATTTATATACACTTTTTGGAGAAGAGACAAAATATTTAGACCTAGGGCTAGTGGAACATTTTGATGGTTTTTTTTTGCTCCCTACATCGTCTCGTTCCACACATAATGCTTCACAGCACAATGACAATAAGGGCAATGAGGTCTACATGGAACAATCACATGAGTACCTTTTGGTGCTAACAGATGTTCAGTAGTGATTCTGATTTTGATTTGTTTAGGATGCACTCCCCTGCTTTCTACAGCTGTCTCTGCAGCTCTGCTGCTGTATAGCGGAGTACCCATAATAAGGGTAGCAGAAAGGGTTGTGTTTCTATGTCTCAGTCACCTCTAGGGTACAATGACGCCATATCAATGAACTTCTGATAAATACTCATTGTACTTCTATTTTATCCCTGTAGTGGTGTAACCACAGCACAAACACATGTTATCTGGCAGAGAAGCAGGGTGGTCTGATGCAGTGATTTCCAAAGTGGTTTTCCCAAACCAACCTGTTTGGGAGCAGAAAGATTTTATTTGTAGTACTAATAAAATAAAATAAAAAAATAAACTTAACAGCAGAATTATATTTTAACTTTATCTTATCCTTTTAAAACTTTTGTTTCCGAGTATGTTTATAATAATATTAATACAATATTGTGAATAATAATAGCACCAGTATGTGTAGCACCAATGTACATGTGGAATAGTATATGTATATAGTTTATAAATAAATATGTATTGGGGTGTGTGCTTAAAAATTTTTTACTGATAAGGATACATGATTGAAAAAGCTTGGAGACCACTGACCTAGTGGATATGCAAACATTTAAAATTTGACAGCAAGATTTTCTAGAGGATGTCTGTCAAAGCCCTTCATTGTATTTTTGGAGGTTTCATGAAACTAAAGGCTTTTGTTCTGCTGATCTCATCTGTTGCAGAAATTGTCTCCTATTTGTTTGAGGTAAACGCTATCTTGAGCAATGTATTCTCAAGGTGACAGACCTGTTACCATTTAGTGGAAAACACAATATGGCCTCTAATGGACTTAAGAGAGACCAGAAGGTACATTGAAGTAGGAGTTTTAAAATACATTAAAGCATGAATCATGAAGAAACAGATTTTGCTAAGAAGTACCTGTTATGAGGTTTAGAAGTAACAACATAGCTGTATTATTTGTAGAGTTGCCTATGGAGCAAACTGATTGGAAGGCCATTTATGCCTCCATCATTTCAGGCAGCCAGTTGGGCTTGGACCCAAATTATGCCAATGGGTTTTATCCTCTTCTTTGTGGATTTTAGCCATATAAAACCTGTTATTTCACCTTTTTTTACCACGTTATGAGTTATCATAAATTATTTATATTTGAAGCTGGACGACTAGATTATACTGGGATAAAATACCCTAGTAAAGGCCCACAGGGAGTGTTGTGTGTGGGTCTGATCTAGTTTCAGAAGTTGTCAAGAGAGATCAATAAAGTGTCTTGGAGCAAAAATAAGAAGGGTACGCACAGTGGTGCTGTAAAGAGTGGTAAGCTGTCTGTGAACTATTTTTGATTTGCCTGTGTAGAAGGAATTGTCCTGTTTAGCCAGCAACAGAACCCATCAGTCCCAGTTTCCTACTCGGGTAACTGTCAAGACCACGTTATATAACTTTCTTATCTTCTAGCGTAGGAAGAGGCTGAATGTGTAGTAAAAAGGGAAATTGTATCTTCATACCATTTTTTCAGTCTAGTAATAAATTTTTTAGAGCAGTTTAGGATCTTTGAGTGTGGTTTACCAGACTGATTTTCAGTTCTGATCATCTGAATGTTCAAATGAAGTCTATAGTAGTGGTAGAACTAAGCACATCTGAAAATCTGTTCTCAAACATCCTTTGTGTGTCAGTCATTAGTTTATTTTTTTCCTTTAGAGTTTATTTTTTGAAGACTAGTTATAACAACACTGCTTTCCTGATGCAGAGCAGTGTCTGCATTTTATCAATAATTTGCAGCTATTTAAGGGTGCGGGATGCTGATGTGACCCAGGAGCCATTTTCTAAGAATAATGGACGTTACTTTTGAGTTGTACTTGGAAACTGAAAACATCTGCTAACTTTTCCTAAGGTTACTTCTGAAACTTTTCCAGCTCTGCCTTCAGATCTGTCCAAATTACTTAACGGTGCTTTTCAAGATTTGAATTATGATATTCCTCCAGGAGAGTTACGGGCTCTCCAGCAAGTGTCTCCATTTTCATAATTTCATCATTTACAAGATGTCACTTTAGGTAAATGCACATTTAACAAATTATGAGGGGACATAAATTTAGTGTATCATTTATAATACTACAGCATCAACCTGGAGACGTGCCTCTGCCCTAAATGTGATGTGACTTGTCTCTGGATCATGTATGTGAGTAACTGTTGTAGAATAGTGGCAAATATTTTTATTAATGTACCAGTATATCTGGTTATGATTTGTCTGTGTCCCAGTTCCATAGATAACCAAATGACCTGTACAGTCTAAGCCTAAGCTTTTTTAGAGGCTGTTTTTTCACACTTCTCTAAGTCCTTTGCTTTCAGTGTCATGATAGCTTGGTTTGCATTCTAATGTTTGCCTGGTACAGTTCTTTGCCTTCTACAGTCTTGAAGTGAGAAACAGTCACGCTCCTTCTTCCTCTGTACTAGGGAGCACTGATAGCATAGGTGTGAGAATCTGTGTGAGAATTTGTAACACAAAAAACTGGAGACCACTGACTATGAAGTAAAAAAGAATCTTAAAAATGCATAATTGATACAAGGACTAGTGAATGCTGTTGCTATTCTGAGTTCTCTTGGAGGTTATTTAGGACACATACTTGGCCGAAGTGTTTAGGGCTTCAATTTGCAAGTGTGCTCATGGATCTCACATTTCATATTGACAAAGTTAAACCAGGTATGAAGTGTTCTGTGTATACAGAAGGGATGGAAGATAGGTTAATGTCATTTGGGAAGAGAAGTGCATCATAACTTATCAGTTGTGTTCTCCCAGTCTGTTCTGAACCCCTTTCAAGTCATCCAAATCCAAGAAAGAGTTTTGTGCTTATGTGCTTGAGTTGCTTCACAAGACTACAGTCTTGTTTTTTCTATCTTAATTCTATGAAATAATTTTAGTTCCTTTTTACTCTTAATAATTCCCACAGGTTTCAGTCAAATTCAAGATCCTCACTTATTGCTCACTGTATAAACAAAGGTTGTCCCTGTCCAAAGACTTCATAATATATGGAAAAAGGATGTGAAATATTATAAATAACTGCTGAACTGGAGGAAATTAAATGAATATAGAGGAATATAATCACTGCCTGTGCATTTCAGTTCTTTCATTTCAGTTCTTTCATTTCAGTTAAATATAGCTAAATAATCCTTTCCACTGAGATTTGCATCAATAATCAACAGATGATTTCACAGGGGTTGTAACAAAAGTATATATTGAGATGGTCCTCCACAGGGAAGAGCGAGAAAGTTTCATGGATTTTTCAGTTGTTATCTTGCCTTATGGAGAAGGAAAAACTATAATAAAAACTTGACTGAAGCATTCTTTTGTAGAGGGGGCCTTTTAAAATGAGCAGCAAAGTTTGAATGTCTTGCTGGAGATGAAATAGCTATTAAAAAATATTCAGTGCCCTTTTTTTGGATGGTGCCGGCTGTCGCAAGAGAGGAGCCCTGAAAAGGAGATACAAGGACTCCCTGAAACAACATCTCAGCCTTGGCCATATTGATCATTATCACTGGTCTGCTCTGGCCTCCAATCGGGAGGCCTGGAGGCAAACCATCTGTAATGCTGCTGCCTCCTTTGAGAACTCACGCAGGATCACTCTCGAGGAGAAAAGACAACTCAGAAAGAATCGCGTCCAGTCTTTGCCACCTGGGGAATCTTTCTCTTGTCCCTTCTGCAACCAGACTTGTCTGTTGTGCATTGGCCTTTTCAGCCATCAGTGAACCTGCAGCAAGCGTGGGTAGAGCCCTCTGAAATCTTCGTTCGCGAAGCCAAGCCATGATGATGATGATGACAGACTGTCACTGTCTTATTTGGAACCTGTCTGGTGAAAACCATGGCATATTCTACACTCATTACTGAAGCCTCACAGTGACCTAAATCACAACATGGGCCTTGCAGTGGAAATCTGTAGAGAAATTCTAGTTCAGATTGATTTTGTGCTGCATTATAGGACAAAATTTGACATATGGTTTTCTACCAAAATTTAAAAACTTTATTGCTTAAAAATAATTTCTTTTCACCAAGTTCAGGAAGGAAATCACAAGTCAATAAAAGAGAAAGAATTATCCTGTTTGTTCAAGTTGTGTTAGCAGAGAAGTTACAAAAGTAAGATTTAAAATAAACCAAAATTGTTTTGCCATAGAGTTCTGGCATGGTAATACATTTGTTATTAATATTACCACATCAGAAAAAAGTAAAAAAAACCCCCAAAACCAACAACCCTTGAAAATCTTTCCCTTAGACTATGTTGATTGTGGAGCTTTTTTATTTTTTTCTTATTTTATAATAATGCACATGTGCAAAATGTGAGGTTTTCTCATCCCAAAGGCAAATGAATGCTCAAAATCTGTTTTGCAAATGGTAAAAAGGTGACTCTGATTATACATTGCAACTACTGCTGGTCTTCATGGAAATGAGCATGCAAAGGCTTAACATGCTTGGTATTTCATGATGTTAAATAGGATTTTGTATAACTTCTGACTTTCTAAATAGGAAGGTTCCAGAGATGAAGGGACCCTTTGTCCTCAGCAGTTGGTCCCCTGATTCCCTGCTTTTACTTCAGAAATCTGTGGGTTTCTGATGTGACTTTCTCAGCTTCTTGCTTACTTAGTACTGTGCCTGACATGACCTCGCGAGGGAGGCAGTTTCATATTGCAAGTTCAGTGTGGGCTGAACTCTGCCCTTCACCCTGAACCTGAACTTATCTTGGTGAGTAAACCACTGGAGCAATCCCACTGTTTTTGTTGCAATTCAGAAATATGACCTTGTCTGCAAGTGACATTTTAATCCTGCTCTACATCTTTGAATAATGATTTTGTGTTCCCTACTAAAGGAAATCATCTTTATTTTTCCAGGAAAGAATGAGAAAATGGTAATTATGCACATATTATGTGGACTTTTTCATGTGAATCCACTGAGAAAGTGTTTCAGAGAACTGTACTGGCAGACTCCTAGAGCAGATTTAAACAATGGCTGGGAAGGAAGATTGATTATATCTGGGGGAAAAATAATCCCAAATACCTTCAGCAGGAAGATTGATGGAAATCAATAATGTTGAAAAGGAGACCTATGGGCAATAATAGACAATTAGATTTAAGTTTGTTGTGAAATATGGCAGCAAAAAGTCAAAGCGGTTTAGAACTGCAGCATATTTAGAGACATCACAGCTAGAACAGAAGGTGACAATGCCCCTTTCTGATTCTGCTAACATTACAGCTAGAAAAAATGTTACAGTGCTGGGCACTTCGGAACTAGAAAGACACTAAAAAGAATCAGGAAAGTGCCATGAATAGCAACTGCTGGAATCAAGAACACAAAACTATTATCTTGTGAAGGAACAGTAGAGACTGAAATTTATTTTTGATTAATGCAACTTGAAAAATGGGACTGTGTTTTATTTGTGATGGTTATAGTGGTTGTTGTTTCCCCACCTAAAAAATATAGCTTCATAGATACAGGGAAAAATTGTAGATATAAAAAAATCTTTATTTTTACCAAAATGGAATTTTTATTTTCCTCCATTTATTTCTTCTTTATACTTTAATATTGTTTAGAATCATATATGGTATTATTACATTAACAGAAATTACATTGATACATGGTATTTTTATTTGTTAAGCTACTGTTTTGTATTCTGTGCAGTGCTTTTATATTATCAGAAAAAGGGCAGAATTCAGGGGATGAAGGAAAGGCACTTAGTGATGTTTAGGTACTTTTGGGGAGGTCATTCGGCCTCCAGCTGTGGCTCCCAAATGGTATGAGTTGCCTTGTTGCTCCTGTGCCACACCTTCCAGGGCAGAGTTGGTACCTCAGGTGCTGCTGTGACCACAGGAGAGTAGGCACTTGCATCCCCTCAAACATCTCTGGATGCCCATTTTGTGTGACTGAATTCTATGTAAAGCATTTAATAAAATAGTTTCAATTTCTTCATATTGTTTTCTTTCTTAATTTCTCAATTTCTGTTCTTGGACAAGATGGCAAAAAGAACCCTCTCCAGAGAGCAGAATTTATCTCTAATAAAAACGTAACAAAATTTTATAAAGATACAGAAAGTAAGAAAGGTAAAGAATGAAATATAGAATCAAAGGAGGTTATTTACAACATATAAGGATTGGGGAGGATTTTGATGACTGCTAGGATAGCTTTTGAGACTGCCTACCTTCCTAGAGTACCAACCTGTATGTTAGCTGCTCAGCTGTCACATGGAAAAGATATTGGAATTAAATGACTTTTTTAATGTTTCACTTGATACTTTTATGATAAGCTCAGAGCATTTCAGCCAAAGCAGACTTCAAAGGTGGATTTACTACTGCTTTAAGGTCACCAGGGGATCCTTAAGTAGGCCTGAGGTAGGAATGTCCCACTTCTGGGCATGCCCAGGCATGCAATTTTGGATATGGAAGGAGTTTTGGTCTCTCTGTGCACTTAAAGGATTTGGTGAATAAGGTCGAGAACTGGTTTTCTTGGTTGTTCTTGAGGTTAATAAGTGGCTAAAGTCTCCATATTTCAAATTAAGACGATGTAAGATAGTCTGGATCTTTTTCTAAGTGAGAGATAAGATGAAGCTAGCTACCTCATCTGCAGGTCCCCTTGCTTTTTCACCTGTGAAAAATCTGGAATATTGTTCACTGATTCTTCAACAAGCAATTTCTGTATGACTGGAAGTGTTCACTCTACTGATATATCTGTAATATTCCAATGTGTTACAGGATAAGAGATTGTAACAGTGTTACCAGGACCTTAGTGGTAAAGACAGGAAGCAAAGGATTTTACGTGCGTGGAGACCTAATGACACACTTGTTTGAGACAGAGCCATTTGCAATCATAATTATACAGCATCCCTGTCATATTTAGATACGTTTTTCCTTTCCTTCATTCCTCCCACCTCACCTACCACATAAAATTGTCAATTTAAGAATATGTGTTTTATGGAAAACCCTTTAAAAAAATCTGGATTGCATCAATGAGGCAAACAGTGTTCTGAGAAAGGAATGAATTGCTGAGAAATAAGTTGTTCTCTTTCTCTTTTTTGTATGTGTCTTATGTCCACTTAAATTCTCTATGTGAGAATGTCCTCTGTTATTTAGAGAGAATTAATGTTGATATATATATAATTTTTTTATGCCTAGAGGAATGTTAGTAAATATCAGCAGCATATAAACTTGTTTTCTTGAAAGTCTTGAGGAAAATGATTGTAATAGAAATTATTTGGACTAAGTAGCACTGAAATGTGTGCTTCAGATCAAAAGGATTGATATCTGTTAAACATCTTCAACAAAACAATATTTCTTCAGCCCTACAAATATTTCCACACATCAGGACCAGGGAAGACAAATAAAAGGTGATGAAAATAGAAATGTCTTTACAGATTTTGCTGTTTGGGATACTATTAATGCAAAGAAGAAATATTTAAATTGATTTAAGAACAACAAAAAAAAAAAGCATCACGATGTATGATCAGTTGTGAAAGGTGCACAACTGAACTGTGAAAATTAAAAGGATATTGTAACAAAATACGATGTTACTCTATTTTAGAAGTTTTCATGTACATGCCTCAATTGACAGCAATTGGGAAAGCAGTTGTTTTGTTATGTTTTAGATCTTATAATGTGCAACATTATCTTTTTATATAATCGGACTGTACGATTGTTGTGGTTAAACCCCTATCATTAACTATGCACCAAAAAGCTGCTTGGTCACTTCTCCCTGGTGGGATGGGCGACAAAATCAGCAGGATAAGACTGAGCAAACACATGGGTTGAGATAAAGGCAGTTTAATAGGTAAAACAAAAGCTACATACACAAGCTAAACAAAACAAGGAATCAATTAACCACTTCTCATGAGCAGATGGATGTTCAGCCATCCCCGTGACAGCAGGGCTCTGTCATGCACAATGGTTACTTGAGAAGACAAATGCCATCATTCCAAATGTCTGCCCTCCAGCCCCTGCTCCCCACTTCCTCCTTTTTCCCCTGGCTTTATCTACTGAGTGTGATGCCATATGGTCTGGAATATCCCTTGAATCAACTGGAGTCAGCTGTCCTGGCTGTGTCCCCTCCCAACCTCTTGTGCACCCACAGCCTCCTCACTGGTGGGGTGAGGAGCAGAAAAGGTGTAGGCTGTGTGTGAGCATTGCTCAGCAGCAAAAAAATCCTCTCTACATTATCAACACGGGGTCAGAGATCCAAACAGAGCCCCATACTAGCTACTATGAGGAACATTATCCCAGCCAAAACCAGCACAACGATATCAAAATATGAACAGTATTTGAGGTTATTTTTATTTACAATTATTCACAAATGTTTGTATTACTTACAATTTATTCATAATCCATTCATTTTATTTTACGTAACTATACCAGACTTGAGATCTGCAATGCAGCATATAATTATTTAAGGTGCTGGAGGATCACTCAGCATCATCAACTCCCACTGACGTCTTCTCAGCTTCAAGAAGCTTCTCAGCTTCAAGAAGAACTGTAAAATGCTATATGTGCCCAGTCAGAATCACTGTGATGAGCAAGGCTAGAAAGCTGCTGAGAAGGGTTTTTTTTTTAACTTTCGCTTTGATCTTCTTTGAAACAAGCAAGCAGAAGCGTATTTGCTTAATAAAGTATCTGTTTCCATGTCCTTTATACTTTCTGTGGTTGAACAAATGCTCTTGTATGGCAGGCATGTTTGTAGGACCTGCACAAATACAGTTGTCTCCTGCATGTGCACACTTGTGGCTCTTGAACAGCACTTAAGCAACAATTTTGGTTCCTCAGAATGAGTAGAACTGTATTAATGAATTAAAACAGGTATCTGCAATTGGGAAAACCTATCAGGCGACCAGTTCATTTGATCTCACCTCCTAAATCTAATTCAACAATTTTCACTTGATGAAATGATCAAAGCCTGCAGTGCTGACATTATTTTGATCAGTAATAAATAATAAAAGAATGATAGTACATAACTTCAGACCTCCTGATGTGATTGCTTAATTAAGCTTAAGCTTAATTGTCAAATTCCACAGAAATGTTACCATTCTCTGTGTGTGTTTGTGCATATAACCACATACACAAGGCACGGGCATTTTCAGATACTGTGTGTGAATATTGCAAGACAATTTTTCAAAATTACCAATCACGACTTGAACTTGGAATTTTCATTCCAATACGATAAATTTAAAGAGTTTTTCAAGTCAGATGAAGTACTAAGAAAATTTGTCTTATTAGTAAATTTTCCAAAAAATGAGTAATGGTGAGACAGTAAGCTGTGAGCCAGTTTAGAGTTCTAGCTGTTCATGTGCTTGCTGTTGCCTTTTACATCTCACTGTGACTCTCTGGCAGATGAATTCTAATTGCTTTCTCAGCTAGTTCTGCAGAAATAGGAATGAAGACTGTGCCACAAAATTGTGATACTACCCTGCAAATATCTTGTCACATGAAATAGACTGCACGTGGTGATAGGATGAGGAAAAGAGAATCCTTTATCAATTTACTTAGTCAAGGCTAAAGGCTAATCTGTTCTGGTGGCCTATGAAGTCTGGAAATAATTTGGTGACTTTTGGAAGGTGGTTCTCATGGAGAGTTTAGCCTCCTTGATAAAAGCCTTATGTGGTATGCAAACTCAGACATTATGGAAGAGCTTATGGGGTATAACTGAAAGGACCATGACCTACTTAATTTATTCAGTGAATAACCTAGTGGAAACTTGTTAAAATGGCCACATGCATCATTTGGCCAGAAGCAGAGATGTGTTTCCCACATGTAAATATAAAAAATTAAGATTGAGAGATGCACAGCTTATTGTGGGAAGCTGCTGAGGTTTATAGGTAATGGAAAGGATAAAGAAGTGGTAAAATAAAGCTATAAACAATATAAATCAAACAGAAAATATGGATGCACTTGAGCCACATGAATTTATAGACATTTAAATGCATGGTAGTACACGAAGAGAAGCGTCCAATAGGGAGCTTTGTCTAGTTGAGTTGAAGAAATCATTAGATATATAAATGAAGTATTAATTAGAATAGCAAATTTCCTCTATCTGTGTTAATGAGACTAATATTGAAATAGTGTATTCAGTTTTGAGTTCTGCAGTTAAAATAGATGATTCAGAGAAAGAAAAAGTTTAAGAGCTGGATAGTATATTTTATGGTGGGAAGCATAAGGAGCTCACTGAAGAGAAGGTCAAGAGGTGATTTGAACTAGTCTGTGTGTTTCTTCTCAGGAAGTGAAGATATCCTTTGTAGAACAAAAGACATTGCAATATTCAATAGCTAAAACTGGTGCTGCACAAATTCAGGGATAATTTTTTTACCAGTATTATCATCCAAGATACGGAAAGTTCGGCAGAGATCAGATAATTCCACTGCTGAATACTGTCAGCCATGTCTGGAATTTTTGCTAGCTGAAAGCTTTAGACTGCTACTGGTGTGCTAAGTGTTGAACAAAAAGATGAACTCTGCATCTGGGAATTCAGAAACTAAGATGAAAACAAAAGAAAATGGAATTCACCATTTCAAGCTCACGGTATGTGTTTGAATTAAAAACTTCTGAGGATGAAGGGTATACTGTGCAGGTGTTAGTAATAAGTTCTAGATTTTCTTTAAAATAAATGAATTACAGCTCAGAATAGAAACTGAATGAAGGTCATAGAAACCTTTTTCCTTTACAAAACATTCAACACTGGCTCCTGAAAGTGGAGAGAGATCAGACATGAAAGACTTCTAAATGTAGACTTTTAAGTGAACTGCCACCCACTCTCCAGTTACTAGTAAGAGCCCAGAATGCAGTTTCCATCCAGAACTTCCTTGAGTACCCTGGCAGATAGGGCCATAGCACAGGGATCCTCTGCACAAAATATCAGTGTGATTAGATAGGAAATTAGTAATATAATTGCTTTCTAGTGATACAATTCCTATTCAGGGTTATTTGAATCATGGAGCATTTCTTTAATACGCTGTCAGGTATTAACTATTCAGGCATGAAATATAGTACTTGGCCACATATTGTGGCATCAGAATCTATCCTGAAAACACTGGAATGCAAGGAAAAAGAATCCCAGAAGCTGGAAAAGGAAACAATTGAGCACTAGATAAATGAGTAGAATTATTATAGTTTGAAGATGCTATGAAGCCAGGTTCTCATTGCACTTAATTAATACCTGTGCTCATGGGAGCAATTTATTGTGTCATTACTTTCTATATGGATGTTAGGGAAGGGAGAATCAGATTCATTGTGTATAGCCCATTGAGTTCCTGTCCTAGCTTCTCAAATGGAGATCTGCAGTGACATGCAGGCCATGTTTACATGTACAGGTTTGGACAGTTGTGCTCCAGTTCCATCTGTGCTCTCAGACAGCTGGATGCAAGCCAGCAGCATGTGTTATCATAGTGATAATCTTAAAATAATGAACCAGTTAACATGGTTCTGTAGTTTTTGGACTGGAGCTGGCCTATATCCAGCCAGCTCAGAGCTCAGCTGAACAAGTAACAGCATCTGCTTGTGTGGATATGCTTGTAAAATCATACAGGATTTTGTGAAGCTTTGCATTCCCAGGATGTACATATTTGATATTACTTTTGCTTTCTTTCCATCTGTTGTTGAGTTTAGGGGGCAAAGGTAGGGCTGAAAAAAAAAAAAGTCATTCAGTGATATTGTGCTGACAGTAACTCAGCAAATTCTAAACTTTTTATTTTTATGGATTATACTTGATGTTAAGTATGGCGCATTTTATCTCAAGATGAGCTCTCTATAATTCTTTCTCTTAGTGGAGGAGAAGGAGTGAGATCAATAAGCTCTTGGTTTTCTTGGATTGTCCATGAGTAGCATATTTCTAGCTCAAATTATTTCAATGGATGTTCTTGGAGATGGCACTTGAATACGTGCACATAAAGGCTGCAGATTTTGTTTCTTTTTCTTTTTAAAAATTGCCCATTGGTAAGGTTTCTTCAACTGAGGCTGATAGAATTGGTGATGAATAAACAGGTAGTTTAATCAAGGCACACAGCACAGCTGTGTGCTTTGCTCCTCTCTAAAGTGTGGATATAGAATAGTTTTTCTCAGCCATCTCTAAAGTCTGACCTCCAGTGAGAAATTATGACTTTTGGCCTTGGGTCTGTTCTGAGTAGCAGCTGCCAGGACTAGGCCCTCTTGATGACCTTAAAGTGGTTCTCAAGGTAAGAGGGTTTTTAAAATGTGTAAAAGATCAGAAAAAATCAGGCAACCAAATAACAGTATTGTGAGCCAGTTTACAATCTACTCTACACACCATGAAGTTAAACAGGGTCATCCTGGAAAGCAGCAAGGTAGAAGAAAATCCATCTGAGTGTTTAGTGCTTGACCTCCTATCCCAAAAAGAAGGACTAGAGCATGATTAGGGTCAGTATTACTTAGCAATAACTAAACAATCAGTGTGTCATCACAGTATTCTCATACTAAAACCAAAACTCAGCACTGTACCAGCTACTAGGAAGAAACTGACTTTATTGCAACCAAGAACAGGCAATACAGATTTCATATGTTTTCTGTCACAGAATGAGAAAATCTGAAAGCTCTTGTCTGAGGAGACAGAAATACTACAAGACTCAGGCTAATAGACTAACTCAACCTAAGGTATCCCAATTAAGGAAAGTTACTATCCCCATTATGAAAGTCATTGTCAATGAGTGTTGCTGGACTTAAATGTGTTCACTAGGAGATATCCTGATTAAGCAGATCTCCTGAGTGTATATCCTGATTAAATAGTGCATCTAATAATAGATATTGTAACAGGTCACTGACTGGGTGACAGGATATTTATTCCTCCTGAGCAGGAATCCTGAAATTAGCTTTATTCAACTATTATGAATGACTGAGAACAGGGGGAAAAAATCATTCCATATAGTGAATTCTAAATGTCTCAGAAGATGTTCCAATTACTTTATTGGGTTTAATGCATTCACGACACTTTGTAAAGAAAATAGAGAGAAGCTTCTAAATTAGTGATTAATTATGTAATACATTAGTAATAGCAATTCCAACCAAAAATATTGACACAGATTGGTGAAAGCAATAATAGACATGGTTGGGTGGAGAATGTTGCTTTTATTCATATTACATGTTGGGAAATGTTGAATAGGTAGTAAAATCGCAGGTAGTAATATCTTGATTTCATATATTTATAGAATTTCAAAAAATTCATGAAAGTTCAGAGCAAGATATGAGGAAATTTCTATGTTCTGAAACTTTTAATGGATATCACAACTGTCTGGTGCTGCCAGCTCCTGAGCAGCGAGGGAGAGGATGATCCAGATGCTACCAGAACACTGAGTGCAGCCAGGAGCAGCATCAACCCCTGTGGGCTAGGGAGAGGTTTCTGAGGGATTTTACAGAATTCCCTGTCCCCACCTATGCTACTGAATGGGCTGAAGTAAAATCTGAGATCAAAGACCTGTTTGTGGGGGAGAGTTGTTTAAAAGCTCTCTTTCTTTCTATACAGTGTTACTTGATTACTTTGAATTTTCTCTCTATAAAAAGCTAATTATAGTTTCTAATCCTGATCATTTTGAGTCTAAAACTCAGCACTTTTTTTTTTTTATAACCCTGTGGTATATAGAAAATCTTGATAGGTCCACACAAGACTTTCTTCGTGAGGCAGGAATGGAGGAGGAATGGACAGGAATTCTTCACATTCCCGGAGCTCACACTTATAACAGTTGTCTAGAAAACAAGCAAGTGGCAACAGGAGGAAAGAGGGAAGATAGAAGTTGTGAAAGCATTTCAAAGACAGAGTAATAATGGAAAATAAAGAATTAAATATTGAAATATTGAAGTATTTTGATGTAATCCCCCCCAAGAAATTGTAACAAGAGTAAATTATCAACAGTAGACAAAAGAAGCAAAAATGTCCCAACATTAATCATACTGTTTTGAGCATTAGAAATTACTAAAAAATTAAGGACTCTTAACTGAAAAGTGCGAGTTTCCAAATGAATCCACCTTCATTCTGCTAGAGCTGCTTGCTGTTGTTTGCAGAAGTTGAAGAAACAGTAGTTTCCTTGCTCAATCTGGCTACACCTTTTTTTGGAATTCCAGAAGACTCTATTCTTCTTCAAGGTACTTGTCCTTCTGATATTCTCTGCTTGTTGAGAAAACTATAAAAGCATTTGACGTTGAGTCTATTTTTCCACAGTACTGTTTTTTTAGGTTTTAAGGAACATACCTGGATATCTCAAATCTTCTCTTTGTTGTAAAGAACTCTTTTTAATGGGTTCAGAAACAAGGTTTTAGAGTGTTTCTCTGAAGATGTAATGATCAAGAGGGGAGGAACTTTGGATGTATAGTATGCAATGTCAACAGCTATACAGTAACGCTTTTACTTTTTACTATCTTGTCATCCTACATGTGCTTTCCTTCTCAAAATCACAATTAATCTCTTTTATGTAGATTTATGGGTCTCTTTTAAGAATTGTCTCTTGCAATATTGATATCAAATATTCTGGTCCCTGAGAATTCAATTGGTATCCTTTCATGAACTGAAGAAGCTTTGGTAACTTTTAGAATTTTCTACTTGCTGATCAGAAAAAAAAAATAATCCATGTATTGTAAATTATCCTGGCCTCATATTCAGGTGGCAAGGAATACTAAGAAGAAGCAATGGTCTAAGCATGAGAGTTGTCAAAGTTGGCCCTCATACCTGCATCTTTAAATATAAACATGTTGCATTTTTCACCTTTCTTCTCACATATACATGACAGCAAATAATTGCATGGACATAACTGTAACTAAATAAAACCTGATCTTATAGAAGTATATGTGTTTGTCTACCCTATGAGATGCTTTTGTGTGTCTAACATTAGGTTGCTACCTCTTGCTGCTTCTGCGATTATTCTTACGAAACTATTTCACACTTTATTACATTCTTTTTGTGCAATCTTTCCTAACATTCAACTTATTGAAACCATTAGTTCTAGAATTACGTGTTAAACCATTCAACAAAGTGCCTACAGTTCCTCCCTCTGTAGTTCCAGACTGCTAAAATAACCACAGCAGTTGTGATCATCAGTAGGACCACTGGAGAATTTATAGTAATATATCTTAATCTTTGGAAAATATATTTTTTTCTTTAACAAAAGTAATTCAGAACTCAAATAGAGATTTTGGAGTCAACTGAGGATTAGATATGGTGTTCTTCTAAAGATTGATTCCGATTCAGAGTCCAGTTTAAGATTCGTATTCAAGTTTTTGGTTTAGATTGGCTTCAGATTCTGGTAATTTCCAGTGCTCAGATTCAATGTTATGTATCTAGTAAGGGATGGAATGTCTGGTCAGATGGATGGAACACCTTTCCTAAGAAGACAGGCTGAGAGAGTTGGGGTTGTTCAGCCTGGAGAAGAGAAGGCTCCAGGTAAACCTTACAGCAGCCTTCCAAAACCTAAAAGGGAAACACAGGAAAGCTGGAGAGAACTTTTTACTAGGACATGCAGTGACAGAACAAGGAGTAATGGCTTTAAACTGAGAGAAAATAGCTTTAGATTAGATTTTAGGAAGAAACTCTTTACTGTGAGCATGGTAAGGCACTAGAAGAGGTTGCCCAAAGAAGTTGTGAATGTCCCATCCCTCAAAGTGTTCAAGGCCAGATGGGATGGGGCTTTGAACAACCTGGTGTAATGGAAGATGTTCCTGCCCATGGCAGGAACAAATCCAACAAACAAATCCAACCCATTCTATGATTCTCTGACCTTAGTTATGAAGCTTGGCTAAGAATATCTATGTGGTATTTGAAATCCTGGTTGATAGACTACTTGCTCATTCTGTTCCGTTACTGTTGAGTTTCATTCCTATCCATTAGTTGAGTTATACACACTTAGCTCTTCTATGAACTGTTTTTTTTCATGCTGTTGATATCTTTCTTCTTTCACAGTTGTCTGGAATATCGTCTATTATATTGTTTTACTAAAACAAGTTGTGAAAGCTGTTGTGTTTTAGTTATTTCTTATAGTTTACTATTTTACAGGGTAAGATGAAATAAGCTGATGATGATGTCCCTTTTTACCTGACATAAAAAAGGGAATGTCATCATTGTCTTGATAGGCCTGTGTATCATTTACTACACCTGATGGGGAACAGAGTGAAGCTTGCATTGTTGACACAGATTTGATCCTCTGCTGAGAACTGTGATGTACCTGAAAATGAATAAATTCAGTTGAAAACGTATGGGCTAAAGTCTTTTAAAATACCATGTTCTAGAAATGTGAGTGTGTGGGTGTAGTGAACAATTAGGCTGAAAAAATTCAAAGGATAGGGTACAGTATAAGTTTTCTAACACTTTTAGCCTGCAGAGATCAATAAAAAAAATCTTCTTGTGTGCTTTTCTTTTTTCCCCCTAAAAGAACAGAATTTTGTGCTCAGTACAGAAGAATATGCTGTAGTTCGCAGTATGATAAGGCATTCACTGAAATGCTCTTAATTTAAGTACTACTGGTTTGGGAATCAACAGAACATCTTTATTAGAGTACTTAAAGTAGCCAAATTAAATTTAAATCTTTGATCAACTCATCTTTAATCTGATCATTTCTCTAATAGAAAATCTAATATTTAATTATAGAGGCTTACATTAAAGTATTAAATGCCATAGTGCTCTACTGATCTTTTCTATGTGGCTTTGAAGACTGGGAATCTTGCTTCTTTTGTAACTGTCATCAGAGAATTTTCTTAGCTTCCTTGTCTCCATAAAGCAGGCAATTTATCCATGAATCTTTTTTATGCACAGAAGTTAGATGTCTTTTCTTAACTTTTTAATCTTATGGACTACTTTGTAACTTAAAAATAGAGCTAGAATTTGATTATAACAGTTTTCTAAATTGCGGAGGCTAGGAGTGACTAGAAGAAATTATTCTTTGCAAAGAAATTCTCAGTAAAAGATTTTAAAGTGATAAAAGAATAAAAGAAAAAGGGTGTGGGAAAGGGTTACAATTTCCCTGTGGATGGCTATTTTTTATCTGCACTGAGATGCAGCACAGGGTTAAGCACAGAAGTGTTATGCCAATTTTCATTCCACTAGTGGGATAAAAGAGCACAATCACTTTTCCCTGCTCCTCGGAACCCTGCACACGCATTCTCATTCAGCTGTTGCTGGGCTAGCTGGGAGAGTTATAAACCCTGTGATCAGGGTCACTCTCCCCCTTCATCCTCTCATGCTACAAACTCAGCTGTTCATGGTTTTGTGTCCTGACCATAGTGAAATCGGGTTGAACTAAGGTAGTGCAAGTACTGTAAATAGTAGTTTACTGTTACTGGAGTTATGACTACAGAAGCTTTTGTAGTGTGGATCTTGCATTTGGATTGTGTTATTGTGCCACTGCAGAAACAGCTGCACTGGCAGGTCAGAAATGCAGTGCAGATGCAAGAGGTGCACATGGGGATCCTCTCTGCTGGAGTGAAACAGGCTGTGTGGTCGCTGCCATGGTGCTGTGGTACTTCGGGCTCCCCAGAACATAGATTCAGATTTCTCTGGGTTACTGGTCTCCTCCTGGATATGTACATGCTTTTAAGGTTCTTCTTGTCTTACTACATTTCAATGCTTCTGACATCAAAATGTGTAGCTAATGGTATGAAGCTAATCACTGGAGAAAATGAAGCCTTGAGTAGAGGAGGTATGTCTAAGTTACTTTGGTGTAAGTCATTGGCGTTTTCATTAATATTTTAATGAAATCTTGCTACTGTGAATGAAAGTGATATTAAGGAATGTTGCATTTTGTAGCTTTTCTGATGGGACTTTCTTTATACTTGCTTCTTTTCACCTGAGCCATGTCACTTTTATGAGTTTCTAAATCCCAGGTGGGTAAGAAGAGTAGAAGGCGAATTTCTTATCAGTTGTACTGTTGGTTATAACAAAGGCTTTTGCTTTCCCCTGAATTCTCCCACTCTGCTTTAGAACTATCAGTTCCCTAGGACTGTGTTTTCTGTTACCAGGTGTTGAAAGAATGAAGTAGGCTCTAGACAGGAGTCCAGATTCTAATCTAGAGGGTAGTATAAACTTTTTAGTCCAATTTTTGAACTTGGTAATTTCCATGTCTCCTGCACATTCTAGAATGTTGGTGATAGAAGGGACTACACTAAGATTGACAAGACCTGTAACACTTTAAGGTAGTTTTGTGGTTATGCTCTTAGATATCTGCAATTACAGGCATGTCACAGCACCCCTAAGCACTCTGCTGGAGTGTTCTATCTGTCCTGCTTCTGTGGATGTTTTTCCTCTTTCTAACCTTAATCTTTCTTGCTGTAATTTAATCTCATTACTTTGTACCTTTTATACCATGGGTGTAGAGAACGAATCAATGTCTTTTGTGTAAGATATTTCAAATAGCATTGCATTTCATCTGTTATTTAGTATTGTGAATTAGCAGATAGGTGTAAGCTTTTAAAGTATGACTAATTTGACTGAAAGGTTATTGATTTAAATGTGAGAAGAAAAGAAGAGTAGACAAGATATTTGTTAAAACCAAGAGAATTACATGGACATTTAATGATAAGAACTGCCACTGGAAATGTAAGATACTGCTGTCTGACAGAAGTCTGTATGATAACAAATGCTATTAAAAGTTCTTGTGCTTGACCCCAGTAATTTGCTGTGAACAGGAGAGAGTCAGTACAAAGGTGTGGTCATCAAGGTAAAGAGAATTTGGATCTGTTGTTTTTTTTTATGGTTATTACAACAGCTAAATATGTGGATCCAGTAAGAAGCCAATGTTAAGAAAGCAAGATAGTAATGATTTCTGTGTTTATTAATAAATTAATATATCTCTACTTGGTTATTGTTGAAATGTTTTTCAAACAATAAACTGTTCTACTCACACTAAGTTCTCTTTCACTATATATTCCCAACAGCAAAAGTACTTTTACCAAAACCATCCTGACAATTTGTCATTTCTGAAGAGAGCATGGTTGAGATTTTTGGCACTGGTGATGTACAGACTCCTTTGTAGTGATTTCATAAGTATCACTAACAGGATTTCCCTGCACTGCTTCTCAGTTGTTCAAGGGCTGTAGAACATGTTGTAGGCAGACACTGAACCCTGCCAGTGTCTGGAAGAGGCTTTAAAGAAGCAGCAATTCGTAGCACAGAGCAGATTAAATGTGTATTCCTAGTGTTGCCTTCCCTTGCAGTCATGGTGCTAAAATATATCTCATCACAACTTGGCATGCACAGTGGAGCTCCTGTTACCTGCAAGGAATAAAAGTAACTAGTTTATTTTAAAGTCTGGGGAAAGGATGGTTTCTGCCACTTCTGCTCTGGATGCGAGATTTTCAGGAGACATCAGGAATTTCACAGATGTGTTCAAAGATAAAAGATCAGTGATGGAGTTGTATCATTAGCAAAACTTTTTGTTGGGTTTTTTTTCTTTTTTTCTTTGGATAGGGAATTCTACAACACTTCTGTCATTCAGAGCTGTTGTGAAGCTGAAAGGTTGTTCATTAAGAAACATTGGTCCATTTCTGCAAACTGCAGCTTCACAGCAGTTTTCCTAGGAAAGGCTGAAAATAGTTTGTGGAGGTTTTTCTTGTGCTATTTCTGGGTCTTCTGATGATGTGACATACTGCTTTGATGTCCCTTGCTACATAGCAACAAAATGTAATCTGCAATGACTTCACAGTGCAGAGAAAATATGGAAGTTTGCAATTGTTTACCTGCTGTGCATATTTGATGGAAAGTTTGCAGCGGGGTAACTCATTCTGTTTGTTGTGACTCCCATTAATCTGAGATGCACTCTGCAGCTGTGCTGGCAGCACTTCAAACAAGGGAGAGTCGGACCTCTGTAGATGGAAATGAAATAATGATTTTCTACTAATAATATAAAATTAAAAAGTAGTGTGACCTTTATTAACATATTTTCAGCATGCATTTTATGGAGGAAGAAAAGAATATCCTGAAGCTATTTGCAAAAATGTCTCTGACTATGATACCTGTGTGGGCGCTCTCACCTTGGAAAGGTGATAAAGCCAGTGTATATTCACAATGTGGGAATCTTTCTGCTATGCAGCCCTGTTTTAATACAGTGCTGACAAATGTATTCAACATATTTTCATGCTGTCCTATATTTAGTGATTCTCTGTAGTATTTGCAGCCAGTAGCTGTATGCCTTTAGATATGCTATGCAGAAAAGGAAAGAAAATGAAAGTAGGGAAGAAAACATTCTTTTAAAATAGAATTTTTTAATGGAAGCAAAACAATCCTGTGCTGGTAAGTGGAGCACATAAAAGTGATGGGATATAGAAAGATTGTTTTCTTCTCTCTTTTGCATTTGCCTTTTTAATTAAAATAAGTTAACAACTATGTACTATTTAAAGCTTTTCAGCACATGCCACAGGGCTTTCAGTGTCCTGTCACGATGAATCATCATGTATTAAAACTTCGCTGTGTCAGACAGGCGTTGCTATTTTGTGATAGTGTTGATTCAGCAAATGTGAGACAGGAAGTCAAGCAGTAAGGTACCATTAAAATATAAACCAAAAAGTTTCAGAGGTGTGAAGTTACCTTAATGACATGAGGACTGACAGAACAGCTTTGCATTCAAAATATGAGGAGCAGGTAGTCACTCAGTCCTCCTGTCAATCTCGACTTGCACCTTCATGGGCCTCACGACATTTAGGTGTTGGTGGAGTGTGTCCTCAAAATAAGGACCAAACCTCTAATTATTTCACATGTTTTATTCCTGTATTAGGAACTGAAGTGTGTTCAATCTTAAAAAATGACATGTTAGCATCACCTACGTCTTTTTTTGTGTTTAACTCAATGGTATAAAAGAGCAAACGAGTAAAGTCTAGAGATATGTCTAGACATTTCTCTAGCAGCCTTACTTGATGTTATCCCACAGCAATGAGATCAATAGCTGTGGCCTAATGGTTCATAAATATAAAAGTATGTGTGTATCTTGAAAAAAAAAATCTCTGTGCTCAATTTCGGGCAATGTAATTGATATCCATGTTATATGACACATGTACAACATGACCTGAGTTTATGTGTCTTTGTCAGTACTCCCATAGAATGATTTAGTGTAACTACCATCATCTGTGTAATCAGTGGGAGTTTTGTGTAAATAAGAGAGAGACTGAGAAGGACACACAGTAGAGTGAGGAAAAAAAGTATTTTTTAAAGTGAATTATGTGATTAAGCTTGAATTGCTGTTTGCATGCCTTCTGCATTTGCTTTCAGAAGTGCTACATTGAATGACATGAGTACCTACACAGGGACTTCAAGCGAATCACCAGAGTCAATGCTGTCATCAAAGTAGAGGTGTCTGATGGCATGGTAGTCTGTAACGAGGCCAACAAATTGCATGTCAGAGTACCCTGAAAAAAAAGGCAACTAGAGGTGACTTCATCATGTCTTCCTTGCATGAGTAGTATCACAGCCTCCTGTTTTTCCTGAGTTTGACTTAGCAGCTTAAGCAAAATAGAAACTTTTCTGTTTTCCATTACACAGCACAGCTGTTGAAAGGACCACATAGTCTTGTGTTAAAGATCATGCATGCTTCCAGAACTCTTAAGAAATTAAATAAACTGATAAATAAACATGTCCACTCACAGTCACTCACTTTTAGAGCAGACATGCATAGAAAGAAGCAGATGTATACATCTGTTGCGTTTACCAGGTATGATTAAAAATGCAGTGAGAGGCAGTCCTTCCTGGAAATTTTCTGAGAACAGTTGCATCACAAAATACTGTTTGTTTAACTCAAATGCTTCACTTAGAACACTTGTGGTGTAAAAAATTTTGAGTGAATTTTATGGGTTTGTGCCTAGCCTCTTGTTGGACTTCACCATTGTAAACATTCAGGGATTTTGTGTGACTTTCTGTGATTTTGGGGAGGATTTAGTAACTGGACTACCTCCCCCTTAGGAATGATTGCTTCCTGAAAAAATGGACCCCATGAAAATGCTACTTCTCAACTGCTATTAGCAACAAAAATGATGGGAACATAAGTTTCACTGAGCAGATGCACTATCTGCTCACAGTAGGCAAATATCAGCTTCACCCCCAAATTTAGATAAGAAATTTAAATTTCTTGATAACCAGACATATTGTGTTTATCTGTCTAGTCCCAGCTCCTGTCATTACTGTAAGTATTTCAGATAAAAAGAAGCATGTGCTTTCCATGTAAATAAGAGATTAATGGCAGGCTTTCAGTATTGAAGATGTTCTTTAGTTTGTTATAGCAGTCAAAGGGCTCCTGCAATTTGACTTCTTAATATAGCTTTTGCCCTTCCTCTTGTTCTCCCATTTCCTCCTCTTAAAAATTGAGTACAAGTGTCTATGGTTGGCACCCAGCTAAGTGCTCTTTTCCAGATACACTTGTATTGAATGCAGTTTTTCTGGGAGCGATTAGTCTTAGCGTATGGCTGGAAAGTTATTTTTTTGGCGTTAATCTAACTGTTATTTTCCTGCAAGGAATGTTTCATTTTTCCCTTCCTCCGACTCCATCACAAACACTTTTATATTCCTATGCCTTTTACTTTGTTCTTGAGCTACAAGATAATATGGTTTGTGCAGTGGTTGAATACTAATTATAAAAGTTTTTCATTCATAAATGCTCAATTCTCAGGAAGTTCAGATGAATAACCAAATCCTAATATTCAAAAGTTATTCCATTGTTAGCACTTGCTAGTAGTCCCATTACTATGATTTTGTATTTGGTATAATAAAATCAGTAGTTTTATTCCAGAATTAAAGCATATTGACAGATTTACTGAATTACATATGATATTTTGAATTCTTACATACGATATTTTGAATTTTTCTTTTGCATGAGGTCTACTCTGCAGTGCAATCTGTTCTCAGAGAGAGATACATTAAAAGCTGCCTCTCTTGTCTCAAAATAGGAAGACATTAACAGGTATAGAAGGCTGTATGCTGTATTGCCAGTTCACATGGCAACCAGCTAAAACAAACAAAAAAACCCCCAAATCTGAACATAATATAAACTGAAGGAGTGAAAAAGGAGTTTACTGTCCATCTTCAAGGATACTTCATCCTCCTTTTCCACTTTGTTCTGCCACTGTGTAGCAGGCAAGTATTTCTGAATGTGAAAATGTTTTTTTAGTTGATAAGAGCAGTGGTCAAAATAACTTATCCTTGTAGTAACAATGGAAATACTCAGTTTTGGGAAATTAGGAAAATAATAGAGCTTTAACAAATCTTGCAAGGCTGCTTCATATTTCTCAATGACATTATTAATAGTGAAAAGAAATAGTCTATACTGCAGTCACAACAGAGAGCTGTCTCATCATTTACAAAACAGGGCCAAAACAATCAGAAAAAATGTAGAAAATTGACTAAGCTGTAGTTGAACTTATTTGAAATTCTAAATATATGCTGAAAAAATTAACAGGAAAGTCCCTTGCATTGTATTCATGTGTCAATATGGCTGGTGGTACAGTAAGTAAAAATAAATTGTTTAGAAAAAATTCAAACTTTGTATTTTAGCTATAAACATTTTCCCTTGCTGGCAGGAGCTAAAATTAGAGTAGATACAATTATATTGTTATATAAATGCACATTTTGCAATAACTGCAGATGCTGCCTGTCCTTGCAGCAGCTCAAAGAGACATCAGTAGCTACATGGGGTGATTAGGGGAACTTGTGTACGTTACATGGATTCCAATCAATATTACAGAATTATGCCATAGTTATGAAAATTGCTGTATTGTGAATACTTTTTTGTAAACATTTATCTACATTTACTGACAAGATTTCCAGCACCTACCTTTCAGTCTCAGGACTGAACTTAAAATTTAATGACTGTCCCTTGACCAAAAATGAATATACTTTATCAATCTGCAGGAAGAGGGTGGAATATGACTAAACACAGAATAAGGAGGCCAAGTTTTTTATATATAGACAAACTCTCAGCATCACCTGAAAAGCATGTCACAAAACACTGCAGGTAAAAAGAGAGGAATTGATCGACAGAACTTTGCCACTGAGTACCCTGTGTGTACATGGCTTAAATGTTGGCCTTGCTGAGCTGAGCTGGGCTGAAAAGACTCCAGGGTTCAGAAGTAACTCTCAAAAACAATCAGAATGTCATGAAGATACTTAAGGTACAGCTTAAAAGAATGTCAAACTCTGC
Organism: Pachyramphus minor; assembly: GCA_013397135.1. Lineage (NCBI taxonomy): Eukaryota > Metazoa > Chordata > Aves > Passeriformes > Tyrannidae > Pachyramphus > Pachyramphus minor. The sequence goes on along the minus strand of VYXB01009294.1, from coordinate 345,351 downwards.
ATGTTTGCAATACTTACCTGTCTCTGGAACCATGTATTTTTTGTATTTTAGTAGTGAACAATTTTACTCTAATCTCTAGCTATTGAATGCCTCCAGTGTGACATGGTTAGGCTGAGGAATAGCTCCCCTGCCTTTTTGGCATGAAGGCTGTGGAGAGGACTGGCTGGTGGAATCGGGGGACTATCTTTAAGGTTAGCACAGGGACAAAAGAAGGGAGATTCTTTGTCAGGCAAGAGCTGCTGGGTGGGCCCTTGAAATACTCCAGGGGGGGAGAAGTCTGGTGGAAGTCCTATGAAGCAGAGCTTGATCAGACCTGTGACAGAGCTGGTTAGTGGAAGTACAACAGCCACAAGCTTGAATGGCTCTGAAAAGTAAAGCTGTATGGGCTCTTCATGATTTCTGCTATTATTTATTTAGCAGTGAAGTCAGAAAAACTCAGAAACTTGTATTTCTCTGTGAACATTTTTGTTGTCTCCACATATCAACATCCTGTTTTCTGCAGAGAGCAAATGGACATTTACAAATACTTGTTTACAGTACTTTCCAGCAGTATTTTCCAAAGAACTCACTCTTAGCTTTACCCTGCTTGAGCAGTATTTTCTGATAGGATGAACATCCTGTACCTCGTTAATAACTAAGCTCAGTGGGGTGGGAGGGTGAGTCTATAGCTCTGCAATTCACCTGAGAGAGAAGAGGCTTTGATCTTGGCATTTTCTCTGCATACCTCGATAGCTGGAAATGTGCACGCATCTGGGCCAAACTGCATAAGCCTTGTTTGAATGTGCACTAGGGAATACAGGGGTCTAAAGCAGGTTGGTGTTATTTTACTATGTTGTTATGGTGTTTGCACACAAGAATTGGCCAAAAAAAGGCATTGTGAGAACAATAAGTAAGCCTCTGTAAACATCGGTTGCCTTTGCTAACTGCGGCAAGGGGGAATGTCAAATTCCTCTCGTTCTGCTTTGAGTTAACTCATCTCCAAAACAATGAATTCTCATCTGAATTACCTTGATCTAGATGTGAGAGAGATTGATGTCTTGTGTCTCACAGTCTCATTGGATTCTGTGTTTGAAATCCCAATTGTTCTCATTTCTGAGACTTGCAGCTCACTTATTCCAGGAACAGGAAAACGTGTTCTGAAAAAAAAAAAAGTTGTTGCAGGTTTTTTGTTTGTCTGTTTTTAGTTGTGGTTGCTTTGTTAAGGAGAAGGAAAGTAGAGGGAAGGTAGAAAGAAGGTATGGTTTGGTTTGGTTTAAGTTATTTTCTGGTTCTGGTTTGGTCTCAGTAGGAGAATTTGAGGTGCAAAATTGGTTTTGATTCTGCTTTGAAAGTTCATGTTTTATCAGCAGAGGTAGGTTTCAGCTTTTATTTTGTGTGATTTCCTGACCACTATTCAGATGCTGTTCACTCACAGTTAGACTTCAGTGTGATTAGCACACAACCTTAACACCCTTCAGGATGCTCTGTGCTTGCTTGCAGCTCTGTTTAAATGGAAAGCGTGGCCTTTTAACAAGGTCACAAGCAGTTTTTCACCTTTCTTATGTAAACTTTAATATGCAGAGAAGGTCATTCTTCTCAACACCATCCTCATTCAACAGAACTAAGTCTTCAGTGAATGCTTATTTAACCTGAAGCTGAGGCAATACGGTAGTACATGAAAAAACATGATTCATGTCTCTGAAGATGAAGAAAATAAACCACAGAGCTTTTCTTTTGAAATTATACTGTTTATCTAATGTTATTCTGACTTATTTAAGTAGTATTTATTTTTTAGTAAACTATCTAATAGTGATACAAAGGAAGGTTTTAGATTTTTGAATACAGAGAGTTGGCCTGGAGTTCTGTGCTATGTAACAAAGGCTGTTTGTTTGAATAATGAACTTCTGTATAATAGTTGCAAGTGCTTACAGAAATTTGTTAATCCTGTTAGACAACATTTTTTTATTTCCTTTATAGCTGTATAAAATAATTTTCCTAAAGTAGTTGGGAATTATATTTTTGGTATGCTAAATGAGTACAGGACCCATAAGGTTATTTGATTGCTGTCGGTCTCACACATTGTAATCCTTAAATAATGCTGTGTCTGTGTGACTGTCTGTACTTTAGATTGCTTAATAATGACTAAAATTGCATTTTTACTCTATTGTGGTTTAACCCCAGACAGCAACTAAGCACCAGACAGCTACTCATTCACTCCTGCATCAGCAAGATGGGTGGAAGTGAATTGGAAGGGTAAAAGTGAGAAAAATTGTGGAGTTGAGATAAGAACAGTTTAATTGTTTTTTCTTTTGGCAATAACAGTAATAGTAATGAAAAGTTACAGAGAAAAAAATAAAACTCCAAAAAGACAAGTGATACTAATGGAAGCAAATGCTCAGCACCAACTGACTGATTCCCAGCCTGTCTCTGAGCAGTGGTTCCTCAGCCAACTTTCTCCCCAGTTTTATTGCTGAGCATGATGCCATATGGTCTGCAATATCCCCTGGGTCAGTTGGGGTCAGCTGTCCTGGCTATGTTCCCTTCCACCTTCTTGCCCACCCCCATCTACTCACATCTACTGGCAGGACAGTGTGAAAAGGCCATGACTCTGTGTAAGTACTGCTCAGCAATAACTAAAATAACTCTGTATTATCAACCCTGTTTTCAGCAGAAATCTGAAACACAGCCCCTAGTAGCTACTATGAAGAAAGTTAACTCTATCCAAGCCAAAATTGACATACTCAAATATGTTTTAATTATGGTTCCCTATAGGCCAAACTATAGTATCAAAGCATATAAGTCTTTTACGGTTCTTTTTTTTGTTTTGCTTAATGAGCAGAGACAAAGTCTTTGGCACAAATGGATTACAATTCCCAATACTAGATGAAAATGCTTTAGAACTGCAGCATGTTTTTCTTTTGTTTGACATCCCCTTCTCCCCAATGTTTTTCTAATCCTATTATTTCCTTTCTTCATCAGTACAGAATACAGTCGTTACATCCCTGAGAGGAAAGGACAGACTGACAAGATGACTTGCTGCTTATGCTGTGTTGATAGGTTGTTTAAATCCTGCAGTTGTAATGCAGCAGTTTCTGAGCAAAAGCTGATTAAAGAATTTAGACAGAATTTTGTATCACAAAGAAATTTGTTACTTAAACAAAATAAAAACATTGATGAAGCCCAAGTGATTAACTGAAAAACCCCACCAGTCCTCTCAAAAACCAAAAGCAAAACAATAAAAAGCACAACAACCTCACAAGATACAACCCCCCAAATGACCGGTTTCCTGATGAAGTCACTAAACTTTATTAATTTAACATGAGGTTAAAGGATTCTAAAATACTGATGCCATGGAGTCACATAGCATTTAAGAGATTTGAATTTCAGTTCTATAAAGGCAAGGAGGCCCTAAGGTTTAACAAGCTCTAAAGCAGCATGTGTTTCAAAGAATCCAGTGAGTCAGTATGCAAAAAAAATTTTCCCTTCATTTTCTGCTATTATGCACATGTAGTAGCTGTGAATAACTTCTAATAAGAACTGAGCCCTTCTATTCCTTTCACCTTTTGGCAAGTTTGGGCGTAGAGTCCAAATCCTATATTGATTTTTTGATTATTTGAGTTAGCCCTGGTTTCCGTATGGCGATAAAAGAATTCCAGCTAGATGTGGGTGTGAACTGCTGTTAGCCCAGACAGTGATCTGTCTTCTAATCTGTTGTTTCTGCAGTGCTTCTACTCTCCACTAACCCAACAGTAACACATATTTATTGAATTTAGTCTATTTCTTGAATTTTCTGTGGCCTTCCCTTCTTGCCAGTTACTTTGAATTTGTAAGCTTTTGTAATAAAGATCTGTTCTTTAATAGATTGCCTTTGGCTTATTTAGAGTCATCCTCTGAAATGCCCCACAGGGAGCTGTAATTTTACTTCACTTTCTAGAAACAGGAATCTGAGCGTACTGTTAGAAGTGGAAGTTTAACACTGGAGGCAATCTGTGAATTTTAGGTTAACAAGCTGGATGTATGACTTCAGCTAGAAAATATGTATGAAAAAATCCTAATTGAATAACATGCTACAAAAACAGTGTTCATAGGAAAGATGCAGAAGAGTATAGACTTCTTTGGGTAGCAACAGAGATACAATTTTATACATAGCTTTTTGATATTTTGGCTGACTGTTAAATACAGATAAGCTGCCTACTAATCCCAGTGTTTACTTCTGGGGATGCAGTCATCAGAAGGCATCCACCAGGCAGTAACCAGTAGACATGCAGCATGCCAGCACCTGAACTAAAAAGCAGCTGCGACGGTGTCAATGGCAGAGTCATCGTTTGATGTAGCAGCCAGCACCAGCTCAGCACCGCCCAGGAGAGCAGGTGAAACTTAATTTTATTCCGTCAGAGATGCCAGACTGAGCCTGGCCAAAATCCTGGCATGGGCAGGAGTGGAGGAGGATGAAGGTGAATCAGAAGGCAGAGAGGAAAGGCCCAGAGAGGCAGCTGTGTTTCTCATGCTGAGGGCTGTGGGAGACAGAGGACAGCAATCCCTTATGCTCAGAGGGGTCCAATTCTGCCCTCCAGCCTGACCGTCTCCCTTTGCACCCACACATAGCCACACACAGCCATAAACAGTCACACACAGCCACATGCATACCCCTTTTTCCCTTGGAAAGGGAAAGCTGCAGTGCAGTCTGGAGCTCCAGACTGGTCTCACTAGGCAGCAGGACCACAGGCAGTGTGTCATCCCTGGCTGCCTTGCTTGCTGGTCTGTGCCCTCTTAGCAGTACTTCTGTCACCTGGCCTAATATGCAAATACCAGCTGGGTGTGCTAACAGAACTAAGGGGCCTGTGCCCATAAAAATCAAGGGTTTGGAATTAAAAGCACCCTGTAAAGGTAGTTTCGTGATTTAAGTTACTCTGGTATTGATCCTTGTACCTACCTCTGATGGTAATAAGTAATTTCTTTCCATCACAGATGAAAAGCTTCTGGGATGGTGATGTGCCTGGGGAAACATGAGAGATGAATAGCAGAGCAGTGAACTGAATCAAGGTCACAGCCCAGCCTCCTATCCAGGAGCATAGCCTTTGTTTGCTTGAAGCACCACAAGTCCTTCTGGGTCTTCAGTGAAGAACTGTGGTTCTTTCTTACTGCTTATAATTCTGACTTGAGCTCAGGGAACAACTCTCAACTGCATGAATGTATGTAATTGAAGAAACACTGGGCACTGATTAGAGTGATCAGGACATATGGTCCCATTCATAAACTGACTTAGGTACCTCGCTGAAAACCTGTGGGCTTTATTGCTTTATCTACGTCTACTGAACTTATAATTTCTATTTCACAGCTAATTAAGAAACTTCTAATTTCTAGCCTGAACATTTCTATAGTTTGTGTGTCTCCATTTCTTCACATGTTAATATTATGGTTTATTTAAATAGTCCTTTTGCTTCCAATATTTTTCCGTCACTGCTGAGAGAACCAGATGATCATAGTGGGTCTGAATGCGAGGGTTTTGATTCAGTACAGAACTTTGTCCTGAGTGCTTTTTTGCAACTATTAAATGTAATTTATGTAGCCAGAGATCTGAGGTACTTCAAAAACATTAACTTAGACATCCTGTCAGGTCCACCCTTTTGTAGGTAGATATTTTACCACTTCATAGAGTGCAGTTAATTGAAGCGTTGGTGAGAATCACCATTGAGAGGTCTTTATTTGACTTTAATGTGTTGACTTCTTAAAATATGTGACATAAAAGTATCTCTACAAATCTATGGGGTCAGAATCCTCAAAGAGCTGGCTGATGTCATTGCAAAACAACTCTCAACGATTTTTGAGCAATCTTGGAAATCCAGAGAGGTCACCACTGACTGGAAACTGGCAAATATTGCCCAGATTTTCAAGAAGGACAAGAAGAAGGACCCCAGAAACTACAGTTTCACTTCAGTGTCAGGTAAAGTTACGGAGAAGATTATTCTGGGAGGTACTGAAAAACACCTGAAAGACAACACAGTCATCAGCCACAGCCAGCATGACTTCATAAGAGGAAAGTCCTGCTTATCCAACCTGATTTCCTTATATGACAAAGTAACCCACCTAGTTGATCAAGGGAAGCCAGTTGTTGTAATCTTTTTGAATTTCGATAAAACTTTCTATACTGTGTTTCACAGGATCCTTCTGGACAAAATATCCAGCACACAGCTGGATAAACACATCATGTGGTGGGTGAGCAATTGGTTCATGGGTCAAGCACAGAGGGTAATAGTGAATGGGGTAATGTGACACTGGTGACCTGTCACTAGTGGGGTTCCACAGGGCTCCATCTTAGGCCCTGTGCTCTTCAACATGTTCATAAATGACTTGGATGCAAGATTTGAAGGGATACTAAGGAACTTTGCAGATGACACAAAACTGGGAGGAACTGTTGACTCTCTCAAAGGTAGGGAGGTCCTGCAGAGAGACCTCATCAAATTAGAGGATGGGCAATCACCAACCATATGGAGTTCAACATGGGAAAGTTCTGGACATATCCACAGACTGGGAAATGAGGTGCTGGAAAGCAATGCCATGGAAAGAGACTTGGGTGTCCTAGTCAATGGCAAGTTGAATATGAGTCAACAGTGCCCTCGCAGCCAGGAGGACCAACAGTGTCCTGGGCAGCATCAGGTAAAGCATCACCAGCTGGTCGAGGAAGGGTATTGTCCTTCTCTGCTCTGCACTGGTGTAGCCTCACCTTGAATATTGTGTGCAGTTTTGGGCACCACAATATAGGAAAGATATTAAGGTATTAGAGAGTGTCCAAAGGAGGGCAACGAAGATGGTGAAGGGCCTTGAGGGGAAGCCATATGAGGAACAGCTGAGGTCACTCGGTCTGTTCAGCCTGGAGAAGAGGAGACTGAGGGGAGACCTCATTGCAGTCTACAGCCTCCTCATGAGGGGGAGAAGCAGACACTGCTCTCTTCTCTGTGGTGACCAGTGACAGCAACCGAGGGAATGGCCTGAAGTTGTGTCAGGGGAGGTTTAAGTTAGATATTAGAAAAAGGTTCTCCACTGAGAGGGTGGTTGGACACTGGAACAGGCTCTAGAGGGAAGTGGTCACAGCACCAAGCCTGAGAGAGTACAAGAAGTATTTGGATGATACTCTCAGTCACATGGTGTGACTCTTGGGGATGGTTCTGTGCAGGGCTAAGGGTTGGACTTCATGATCCTTGTGGGTCCCTTCAAACTCAGCATATTCTTTGATTCTGTAAAAGAACCTGAGAACAGCAAACAGTTAAAAAGTTTTGTTCACTTTGATTCTCAGATGGCATACAGTGAGATTGCATTATTCTTATTTCCATCTTAGACTAAGCTAAAACCGTTATACTCACAATTGTGTTATCAAACACGTCTGTATCGACAATCAAGGAACTATGTTGATTGACACCATCCAGGGAGTATTACCGTATATTCTAAACAGTGCAGGATTCTGCCAGAAACTTAAAAAACTTCTCCCCTACTTAGACTATGATTGTGCAGTTCAGCCCTTCATGAATGGGCCTGATGTTCAGTAATCATGCCTTTGAAGAGTTGTTAGGTCACTGTGAGCATCTTGAACCTGTGTTATTTGACTGTTTTGACGATGTCAGAATCCCGGAATTTTAGACTTCTTTTTAAAGAGTAAAATGACTATGGATCATAGACTATATTATGTGCCTAGTGTTGTGGGTTTTACCAGCCCCCCTGGTTGAAATGGTCAGGCCCGGGTATATTTCTGGAGAAAAAGCCATCATAACTTTTAGTAACTCCTCTGCCAATGACATATTTAAGAAAACGGAAGAGAAGGTGTGTGTGGTAGTAAGAAATTCAGCTGCCATGTGAGGAGAGGGGCAGCAGCCCCCAAGTTGGGGGGCCAGGCCCTCTCCCCCGGCCTTGGGCCGGCGGCAGGTATGAAGTCTCTCCAGTCGGGATGTGTAACAGAAACAAACTTCAGAGAGAAAACTGCCCAGCTGAAACATGCTGCAAGGATTCCAGCTCCGGCGGAGAGCAGAGGACGACTTGAGATAACCAGCAGCTTCAAGGTCAGTTCTAGCAAGAGAAGAGTTGAGACGAGGGGGGAGTCTTCACCCCTCTCTCCTGCAGCTGGGGAAAAGAGACTGAAAGTTATAAACCCCTGCTGC
>VYXB01009294.1:318585-336402 GCA_013397135.1 Pachyramphus minor | reverse complement strand
TGTAGTATATGTGATTTCTTAGTTTCTGTCTTTCTAGTAATAAATCTTAGTATTATATCCCTTAAGTCTAGCCTCTGTTTTGTCTGTATAAAACCTCTCTCAACTGATAGTAATTGTGAAGGGGGGAGTGCGAGAAAAAAGGTTTGAAATCCCAGGGTAACCCACGACACCTAGATAGTTGCTTCTCATAAAATGCAGCTGTGCATATAATACACCAAACACATAAATCTCTAATATATTTTTGGCTATTGTTGTTGGTGTTGATATCCTTCTGATACCAGCAGGACTCATTTTAAATTTAAGAGTATTTCAGGAGGAATATGGTTAAAACAATCCTTATGGCAGCAGACACAGTATTACTGTAGTAAGGATTTTTAATATAAACCATTATATGTATTACAAAACTATATAGTCAGTATATAAGTAGGTCAGTATATAGTCACCACAGGTATTTCAAAGCAAGGGATTCTAAGTCCTTTAGTAGGCATTTACAAAAAGGATTTGTCTGCAATAGGGTTTTGCTAATTATTATTATATGAAGTATTGCAAAAAGAATAATAAAAAATATTCTAGAGTAAATTCAGAGATTAAATGGTAAAATTAAATTGTAAGGTATTTGGAAAGAAAAATGTTTGCTTGATTCTGCAGCATTAGTTTAACCCTATGGATGTTGGGATTCAAGTTCTTCGTTCAAGAAATAGTAGCATAATATAAACACACTTGGATCTTGGTTTGGGTTCTACATATGCCTGAAGGTGCGGAAGAATTTCAAACAATTGAAATAAAGAGGCAGTATAATGAGGCAGCTTTCTTAATTTATGCAGTGATAGTATTCTTGCTCCCAAGATTTTATATGTTTAGGAAGTTTGCCAACTCTGCTGAAGCAAAAAGGGATGACTGAGGAAGATGTGAATGGGGGTAAAACTTTCCCAAAAGAAACCCCAAAAAAGGAAGGGTATGGGGAAGACGGTAAAGTGAAACATGAGTTTTGGATGTACGGATTAAATTGTCTCAGGGACTGTTTTTCATGGTATATGATGATCACTTGTCTAAATCCTGATGCAAACTCATATGAAATGTGTGAGAGTTTTGCATGCATAAGAGAGACAGGATTTAGCCCCATATGGCTTATCACTTTGATCTTCAAAGGTCAATTTTGTATTGCTGAGCCAGTTCTGAATAAGTCCCCAATTAATTAGGAAGAGAAAACACTTCTGTTCAGAAAAAAAAGGTGCATCTGCTCAGTGTTACTTTTTTTGCAGCACAGGAATTAATGACTGCAAACAAAACAATGTTTCCTGTTACATTCCCTCTGTCCTTACAGAACAACAATGCAGAATACAGCTGCACTAGTTCTGGTGTTTTCATCATCTACTTTCCTTGAATAACTACAATAACAGATATAACTCTTGCACAAAATAAACTCTGTTTTCTTTTTTGTATAACATCTTTCATGTAAACTACATTCCAAATCATATTATAGAGGAAGAGCAGCAAAAAGAAAAAAACCAAAAAGTAAAATAGAGAATACCAGCTATAGACAAGAGAGAAAATGCAATCTAAAAAGAAATTTTAAGTTAATGAGATCAGATATCAATTTCACATGACAGAACAGCCATTCACACCTAGAAATAATAATATTAAATGAAGAAGTAAATAGGCCCTTATTAAATGAACTGAGGAAAAAGAGAACTAATAATACCATTAGCTGAATTTTCTGTATGAATAAGTAAACAAAACCCCTTTCAAATCTGGAGACCCAACTCAGCAGTTTATTTCTGCTACTTTGCAATGCTCAGCTGGTTTCTGTGGTGGGATGGAATAAGCCAGGGAAAACTGAGGGTTTGTTTTGGTTTGATTATTTTTTTAAAATTCGGATAAGGAAGCCATTTTACCAATATTGTTATTGTGAATAACAATTTTTTTTTATATTTGTTTCACTCCTATAGCATCAGAAATCAGCAAAACCTTAATCTGCTTGGTCTACAAGTGAAATAAGAAATAACCCTTATTATTAGAGGAAGAAGACATTATAATTCTTCGGAGTTGTTTATGGGTCAGCTAGAAACACATCCTTGGTGTTTTGACTGGAATGAGATGACAAAACAATTTCTTCTGCCACAGATCACTCTCTCAATTGGCTTTGTATGTCATGTGAATGAGATAGTGTGTTGTTGGCAGATATATTTTGCATGTAACAAGCTGAGAATTTGCATTTTGTTTATGTCAGACTGCAGAATTTGGACTTTAATAAAGTCTCTACAGGAATCTTCTTGCACTGCAAACCAACACGAAGCAATGGCCTCAACAATAAATGCTGCAGATTTAAGACCCATTCAACAGGGGACTGTTGTGCAGATTACTTCAGATGTATTCAGAATTCCATAGATGCTTCCAGATCCTGCATGTTCACATAACATTATGCTTAAATTCTCTAGAAGAAAACACTTTGAGATATTCTGTGTAATCAAGACCTTCGGTTTTCCTTGTCCACAAAACGTGTGTAGAGGAGTAGAGGAGATCCAAGTGGATTAAAAGAGAACATTCACAGTTGAACTGAACTCAGGGGGCTGCTGAAGATTATGTGATTTACTCTAACCACAGGTTATTTCAAAGCAAGGGATTCTACGTCCTTTAGTAGGCATTTACAAAAAAGATTTGTCTGCAATAGGGTTTTTCTAATTATTATTATATGAAGTATTGTTAAAAGAAAAATAAAAAAATATTCTAGAGTAAATTCAGAGATTAAATGGATCTGGGATGAGTAGAGTCCTTGGGTCTTTTTCCTTTCTTTGTATACTGTCTACCTCCCAGGAACACAGGGGTGAAAAATGAGTTCCTAAATGCAAATCATTTTGTATGATGTGAATGTTATAATGATGAATCAAAGATAATTTGATTCGTATGGCATTTTTCCACACACCTACTCATCTCGAGGAAGAAGGAGAAACGTATCTGCCTTTCCGCCTACATAACACAAGGCGCCTGAACTTAGGCAAAATAAACTCTGAGTGTTGATATACTCACTTGGATGGATATATTTATCATGCTCTAAGTACATGTGAAAGAAACACCAAAGAAAATGTGTGCTATCCCAAGGATGGATTCAGAAATACAAAATGTCAAAACCTGTCCTTGTGCTTCCCTTTCACCTTAGCATCAGCAGGCTGATATTGGACTTTAAGCAAAAAAAGTAACCAAATAACTTTTGGTTGCAATTTGTCATCATACTGGAAATTCCTTTTTCCTATTATCACTGGTTGTTCTAAACCACAGTAAACCTAAAGAAGTGCCATACTTATAGTAAGGAGAGGGTCTTTGAAGCTCCTTTCTTTAAAATATGACTCTGACAAATGTTTTCTGTTATTATTTAGTAGAAATTTTGACTGAAGTTTAGATGTTAGGATTTGGCCCTAACTTCAGAGGGCTATAGCTGCACACTATACCATGAGGTAGTGAGTAGGTGCTCATAAAGTAAGTGGGTATCTCAAACACAAGGGTATTTCAGAAATCAAATCATGTTTCTGGTTTCTGAAAGCAGTCCTCTAAAATACCATGCAAGAATCACAATTAATTAAATATAAATTTCTGTGTCTTTCCAGCTTTTTTTTTTTTTTATTATTCTTAGCAGGCTGAGCTTAATGTACTGCCACAGACCTTCTTGTTTTAAGTTATCGAGCAGTTTACTCTGTGGGACTTTAAGCAAAGTCCAAAACAGTTTTCTTATTCCTTCTTTCAGAGGAATCTCACCTTTGAGGAAAGAGTAAGCAGAGGGAAGTAGAAGGCTGCAGACAGAATCTCTTACCTTGACCCACCTGGACAAGGTGAATCTTCTGGCTCTGGGCAGGCAAGGCAGCCCCCTGCTGTGGTATGTGCCGTCTGCCTCACTGGAGGCAGGGAGGAGGCTAGTTCATGGATGTCACTTCTGACACCTCAGGCTGCCCCTGTGCTGCATCTTACTGCACGTTTGTACTTGTCTCTTCATGATTTTGGTGATGATCCAGTGTGCCATGGGACCTGCCTCCAGCCCTCGCACCTGTAAAAACCAGCTGCAGTGGTCCCTGTATGGTTATTGCATGGAAGGGAGTGGTGAGAACAAATTACTTGCCTTATTTATTACCCTTAAAGTTGGGTTGGACAAGCTTTCTCATTTTTGGGTTTTTTTCTCCAAGAAATGTGGAGAAACAGCAGGAATGGATATTTCTACTTCTAATAGAATCTTAATAGTTCACTGTGCTGCGCTCTAGTTTGTGGTTGTAGTTTTGCATTATATTGAGTGAAAGACCCTTATCGTTCTGTGTACAGTCACTTCAGATTCTCATGGAAACTTTAAATCACTTTCTGTTTTCCTCTTTTCTAATTCCTTTTCTGTGTTTATTTATCTGAGCCCCCATTTGAAACTGAGCCTTTTACCAGAATATGATACAAGACGAAGAGGAAGCTGTAGACAAGGAGTTTTGTAGGATGCATTCACTGATAAATTGATGCAAAGATGTATGATGTTAAATGATAAGGTATCTGTAAGGTAAATTGTGCTTAAGCAAATAGGGCACACCTTTGAATTAAAAGGAAAATCAGACTAATCAGACATATCACTTTTGAAACAGTTAATCACAGAATCATAGAATAAGCTGAGTTGGAAGGTACCCACAAGGACTGTCAATCCAACTCCTGGACATGACCATCCCCAAGAGTCACACAACACACTTGAGAGTATTGTCCAAATGCTTCTTGACCCCAGTCAGGCTTGGTGCTGTGACCCATTCTCTGAGGAGCCCAGCCACCCTCTGGATGAAGAACCTCTTTCTAACATCCAACCCAAAACTCCCCTGACACAGCTTCAGACCATTCCCTTGCGTCCTGTCACTGGTCACCACATCTTGGTGCTTTTTAAAAACCATTTGATCAGTGGTTGCAATGGGCAAAGTGTTTTGTTTATTCCAACATTTTTTCTTCCTTGATAACAAAGAAGATAATTGTATGTATTTTATATGTTAAACCTTTCTACATTTAAAAAGGATTTTCTTTATCTTCATTTACTGCAAGCCTTGAATAAATTTGATCAATACAGTTTTCATATTGCACGTAAGACTCCATGTGCAAAGAAGGGAAGAAAATAATTTATGCTTTCAACTCTAGGTGTATTTCAGGGTGGCATGTACAGCATGAAAGGAATATACAGGGGATTTGCCTTGCTCACTTGAAAAAATGGTCATTTAATATTTTAAAGAATAAAGAGTTTAGGAAATAGAATAAAATAAAATGAAGAAGTAAAATGGCTAGAAAATGCATTTTAAATCGTAAAGAATGTCTTTGTCTAATTCAATTGATGTCTGACTATGTGAGCCATACTGAGAATGGTCTGGACTGAAAAAGAGAGCAGGAATGGTAATCAGGGAGTTGATTTCACAAAGATCCAGGCAAAGAAATTGTGATACCATATTTTGCCCAGTTTACAACTGAATGGATGCTTTGATGGAAGATACTTAACATTTAATTATATTCTCTTCAAAATAATCCGTCTGTGAGCAAAGCTTCTGTCTAACCCTATAAATTACTGACTGTGTTATGCCCTGGAGTATGAGAGTTTACTGCCCTAAGAAATTGTTTTTGTTCTATCTACTGTAGCATATTTTTTTCTCATTTTTCATATAAATATCTAATGAACATTCCAAACTATGAAAAATGAAACCCTTTCAGTGACTTCAGTGGGAGCTATGTAGTATGAAATAGGACTTCTAGAAGCAAACTTAATGAAACTGGTAAGCTCAAATAAGTAACTAATTTTGCCTTGTTTAATTTATTATTATAAATACAATTATTTTAGATGTATGGGCAAAGTTTTTTCAGCATCTAATATGAAACTTTACCTTAAACCAGTGCAATTATTGGACAGTTACAAACAGAAATAGATATAGGAAATCACCATATTTGAATACATAACATCACTATGTAAGTACAAGATAACTGTCAGGCCATTGTAAAAAAGCCACAAAGAAAATATATATTGTATTACTCCGTAACTAGTATTTTGAGTAATTCATTTAAGAAAAAAAGTTTTCTTGATTCCAGAGCACCAAAGTACTTGTCAAATATATCTGATCCTTGATTTAAGTTGTCCTAGAGATAACGAACTTGTTACTTCAAAAAGACTTTAATGCAGCCTTTAGAGATGTGCATATAAGCCTGTACATTCAGATTCTTACATATGCTGTTTTTCTTGGCCAGTTTTCTGGGGTCCATGAAAAAAACCTGCAGATGCACATATGGGGATATAAAAATATATGTACAGTTTTAGATACTAGAATATTCTGGGAAGCTGCATAGAAATGTATCTAAACATACTTGACAGATCTATTCATAAAAGAGGGGGAAAAAGTGATGAAGTGATGTGTACATATGATGTGCAAGATCACCAGCTTGACTGCAAAGTACATGCAGTATTGGAAAGACTTTGTCATGATATTAACATCAAGCTATGTTTTTTGGAGCTTAAGACTAATCATGGAGAAAGAAAAAAGAAAATTTATCTTTGGGTACTTTGAAGTTTAGACTTAGTGATGTCCAGGGAAACCCTGGACCATCTAACATAGCTTTCACCTATATTCAAGTAGACTAGATGTATTCATAGAGAAAAATTCTATCAAGGGCTTTTAATGAGCATAAAGGCACCCTCTCTCCCTGAGCTATAGATTATGGAAGACTGGAACAATGTTCCAGCACATGTGTTTGGTCTATTCTTCCACTCTTCCATTGTGAGTCACAGCCAGAAAAGGGACTATGAAGGTAGATGAACCCTTGGTCAAGACCCAAAATGGGTGTTCTGTACAGATTACCTTGCCACTGGAAAGCCAGTGAGTTCATTTGGCAAAATTTAATTAATCTGACAGCTGGCAGGGAACTTTCAGCCACAACTGTTTAAAAAAGAAAAAAAAAAGGAACTAAGTCCTTCTGTGGAGATGCAAAAAAGAGATCCTTTCCCATCATATATACAATTATATTTGAATAAGAAGAGAAGCATTTTGTCCATTCTAGACTTCAATCACAATAATAATACGCTTTTTTCCTAGTCTCTTCAGTGGCAAACAAAATGTAGCAAATAATTTATGCTTTGATTTTATCTAATTTTTTCATCATTAATTATAAACAAAGAGGTGTTGCTGCTCATACATGATTTGAGAAGTGATGGTGAGAGTTTTCATCTCTCTGTGAAGCTCCTATGAAATAAGATAGGGGATGAATGTATGTTCAAACTCCAGTGTAACTGTCCAGGCACATGTTGTTTCCCTGTAATGAACAGGTTTCCTTTCTGACAGAGTAGAATTATACATCTCTTGGTGGGGTGGAAATCTGCATACCCAAGCTTACATTAGAGTAATTATTTTTCAGTCATATCCTCTCTGGGAAAACTGATTTTGAGTGAGTCACTTCAGCCCTGTTGTACTGGTTCATGCTCTGAAAGGATGATCCTGGCTTTGTAGACAGAAGTATCTGAGGAGAACTGAGGAGAGAATTTGACAGATACTCAGAAAATGCTCAAGGGGAAAATACCAGGAGTCTGTGGTATAAGTAAAATATTTTCTTATTCTCTTCATTGCTAGTCACTAGTCCCTGGATTTAACACTTGAGAGAAGCTGGACTTATTTCTGGCTAGCCGTGAGAATGAAACATAAGTTATCTGTTAAGACATGATTGTTTCTCAGAATTTACATCTCTGGCAGGTAACTCTACATACATGCTCTTGTGCTATATTTGTTTTTGATAGGTCCTTGCCTGGTTCATTTCACTACCTCTGTTTGAAGGACCCAGGCTGACTGTAAATTCTCCAGTGCCACAGGCATCATTTCACTGTGTCTTGTTAAAAAACCCAAAAATAGACAGAATCTGTTGGCTTTGATTTTAAATCATGCTCTCACTGTGCCCGAGTAGAGCTTGGTATGCAATGCCAATATGAGGCATGCAACTTGGAGGAAAACACAGGAACACTATGAGAGAGCAGGAATTCAATTTAAGAAGTCCCATGTGGGATTGCCTCTGGACTTTTATCGGCAGAAGCATTGCCCTTCAGCTTCTTAGGGACTGCCCTGTATCTGTCAGCCACACAGATAGTTAAAGGTGATTGCTAGGACATTCATGTACTATTTTCTGATAAATGATCAGATGGCTTCAAAGAAGCTGATCAGTAGTTAATTCTGTTGCACACAACCAAAGCTAAACGATGAAGCAATTCACCACAAATGCTATCATTGCAAACATCCCTGTCTTCCTTCTTCCCCCAGCTTTATCTATTGAGTATGACACCATATGGTCTGGAATATCCCTTTGGTCAGCTGGGGTCACTGTCCCAGCTGTGTCCCCTCACAGTTTCTTGTGCATCCCCAGCCTCCTCACTGGGGGGATGGGTTGTGAAACAGAAAAGTCCTTGGGTCTGTGTAAGCACTGCTCAGCAGTAATGAAAGCGTCTCTGTGTTATCAACGTTATTTCATCTTAAATCCAAAACATGCACTGTACAAACTACTATGAAAAAAATTGACCCTATCCCAGCCAAAACCTGCATGCTATTGAAATTGATTTCCTTCTTCTTTTCCATCTTTCCATTACTAAAAACTTTCTAAATGGTGGGAAAGGCAATCTGATTGATACTGTCTCCAAATAGTCTTTATACATCTTTGACTGATTGTGATGTTGCTAACATACAGGAAAATATTCTTAAAGTTCTGATACTTTGTCTGCTATCAGAATTCAGGGTTTGAAAAAGCAAAAATTTTAAACCTCAAATTTCTAGTAATTTTTATTGAGCTCTGGGATTTGAAAACACACATTTGACTTGAATATTTCAATGCAAACTCCCATAGTAATTTTATTATGAGGGATTTGGAAGACACTTGTTCCTTTACTCTTTCTCTTGGCAGAAGTATAAAATTCACTGATGAAACTTATTTAAATAAGCAGAGCAAGCTCTTTGGAAGTCTGGAGAATAAAGTATTCTTTCCTACTCCATTTTTTTTCCACTTCAAAACTTGACAGTGATTAATCATAAAGCATTGCAAACAAAGGTATGTTTTTATTTTAGCAGTATGGATTTTCAGAAAGATTTTGTTTTAAGATCAACACTATTATTTGTGCATTACACTGAGCAATGAGTGATTGTAGCACAGCTCTCCAGTCATTACTTGCTTTGTTATCTTCTCTTTGTCTTCTAGGTTATCTTCTTTTTTTTTCATCCTCACTTGCTACTTTAAAGTAATGTAGGATGGTTTTTTTGTTACTGCAAGGTGGAGTTTCTTTCTCATAAGTCCATGGGGCTAATCATATGTCTTTATTCAAGATATAACTCAGAGTAAATTGAAGTACCTTCATTTTCCCTGTACATCTTTTGACAGATCTGATGGGCAATGCGTTTTAGAATTAATTAATTTTGAAAACATATATTTCTTTTATAATGTGTGAGATAAAAATGGATAGATAATAGATTTTTGTCTGGTATAATTTTTATAGTTTTTGGGAAAAAGAAAGACATAATGAAGGATGCTTAAAAATGTTACATGCAATAGAAGAATTGTCTCAAATTACTGAAACCATGTGATCAGATGAATAGCATGGACAGAGTAAAATACTTCAGGCCCTTGATGCGATAGTTTGTTGATAAAAGTTCTATGTAGAGACTAGATGCAGGCTCAAATAGGCTTTTATTCCATCTAGTTTTAACAGCATAATGGTGGACACTACTGTGCAATGTTCAGTAAAAGCAATTTTGTACTTAGTGACTATTTTTTTGTGTCATTGTTGGGGTGGTTTTTTGCCTCATTGTCTAAAAAATGCGATGGATCTATTGAACCTTGTATTAGAAGGGGGTGAGATGCAGATATCTTTTGTCAGTTAGTAGATATCATAAATGTATAATATGTGACACAGCAATCAGTTCCTTCAATTTCTTTTGCAACTAATGATGACTTACTGTAGCATAGCTCATATTTGCATGGAAAGAGTTAGGTCTGGATTATTCTGATTTTAGAACATTAAAATTGAGGCAGAAACAAAGTCTGAAGAGCACTTGCAAGATTTCATCTACGGTAGAACAAAGAAGGGTGCAGCTCTGTGACACGGATTAAGCCATGGTCCAACCCCCTTCGCGGTGTTTGATCTGTTTTCTATGTCCTAAGCCTTCCTTGACTTACAGACATTGCTTTTCCTCCATTTGATAACTACATTAGGAAAAGTGTCCAGATTTCCATTTTACTGTAGTGTACTGTTAGCATCTTTAATTCTGAACAGAGTTGCATCCGTTCATTTGATGTCACTGAGCAGCTTGGCTGAGGTTCAGTGAGATCCATATATTGTAACTGAGACTTTCCAAGTTTGGGCTAGGAGAGCTAAAGCTCTTCTTCCCACTAGCGACCATTCTTTACAGGGGATTTTACATTAGCTGTGCACTTTGATGAAAAGAGCAGGCTTTTGCGTTTCTGCTTGCATGGATAGCAGCTTTCTCCTCATGTTTTTCCTTCTTTGATGTTAGGTAGCACCTTTGTTCCTTTCAGAATGTTAATGAGAATGAAGCCATGTTTCTACTATCCAAAAAGAAAGAATAGGCAGGGTTAAATCCTGTCCTATTACAATTCTTGACAGGCCACATAACAGCAGAATTTAATCCTGTTTGCTTATTATTTGCCAAAAAACCAAGACAGTGCATTTCCACTGTTTTAGACCCAGAATCCTTAGTGTATGCCGTCTGTATGATTTACAAGAAAGGATTAATTCAGGAGATTGATTTGATATTTGTGTCATCAAACAAAAGACAGATGTGAGTAATTAGACATTTTATAAAAGTAAACACTGCTGTATTTCTGGAATTTATGTTCTGTGTGAAGGAAACTTTCCTGTCTGGCCATCCAGGAGCCTCTCTCCACACTTGGACCACCTGAGCTGGGACCAAAGCACCTTCACAGAGGGCAGCTGCCCTGCTTGACTCCCTTCACCCACTCCCACAGTCAGACAAGGTTTCCTTACCTTTCGTATCCTGGCAGTCTAAGTGTGTGAAAGTCTGGGGTTGCTGGCTCCTGCTTTGTCTCTCAGTGCCTGGTCACTCAGCTGGTCCCACAGGTCCCTGTGCCCTTTGTTTGTTCAAAGGGCAACACCAGTTCATGGCCTCTTGCCCTGGGCTCCCAGCCCCCAGAGCTCGATTTGCAGCTTGTACTGCAGCTGAACACAAGCTACCTGCACTAAATCTATGATCATAGATAGCAACTTCTGTCCAAGAACAAGCAAAGACCTTTTCAGCATTTATTATACTCCAGAATTAAAACCATTTCAATGCTTTTACTCTTGTCCTGATGTTTCTACCCTGTTGTTACATACCTTAAAGCATATTAACACATGTTCAGTTTGCAAGATCTTCTTCGATTTCATGCATTGGTCTTCTGAACACTTTCCAGCTGCTTCCTTCAGCTGTAAATTCTCAGGCCCATGGCAGCCCTCTGCACATGTCTCCTGGTTAGCCACCTTTGACCCAATGTCTTCTTTTCTCTAGGACTTTATGAATTCAGCTAATCCTTTATCCCAACATGCTTTGAGAAATGACCAGTTAGCTGATCTGCTCACTCCTGGATTTCTGAAGAGATATTTTACCACTTGGTATTAAATGCAGAGACAGCAGGCTCCTCTCATTGACTTTGTTCCCTGATCCAGATCTCACAAAACAGCGCTGTCGACTTTCTTAGTGCTACACTATCTATGTGTCTAGATTTAATTCAGTTACATTTTTAAAATTAAGGTGGTCTTCTGTAGGTTGCATGGAAGACTTCACAGTCACTAACTCATTCCCATATTTTAACTCCTGTGTTACAAAAGTGTTGTTGCTATTTAGTATCACTGTATTTTCAGGTGGTGTAAAGAAATATGAAGACCTGAAGCAATATGTAAGACTTAGCTTCATTATCTAAATTTTTCATTACCTTCAAGGGTAAAAAGTCAACAGATAAAATTCCTTAATATTTTTGGATCTTAATGGTGTTTTTACCCAAGTGCCCAACTCTCAAAGTACTTTAAAGTTAATAAATACAGCTAGGTACTAACATCAAAATATATATATACATAAATTTAAAAAATATAACTTGCAGCCTAGATACCTAACTAAATAAACTCAGCCTTCCTAATTTTTAATGTAACTTGATTACAAAACTTAGTAACAAGTTGTTTTGTTTGGAAGAATGAGGAGGTGAATGTCTGTTTTTGATGAAAAAGGTATAAACAGAGCAAATTGTTTACAAACTGAAGTTAGAAATAATAAAAATTAAACTGATTTAAAGGGACTTTTTTTTCCCATTAATGGGGATTATAAATAATATGCGGAAATTCTACAGGGATGTGACACTACCACAGCTCATGACAGTACCTTGAAATTGCTTATTTTTTTAGTTGTATAGACTTCAGCTCAGATGGAAACCATCTGGTTTTAGAGATTTTAGGGTAACATTCCTTGACTCACTACATGTGGAATCACTCAGAAATTATATTTCCATTACATTGAAAATTCTGATATTGAAAAAAATTAAAACACATACTGAAATTTGTTTTGTGACATTTCAGAATTCTACAGAGAAAATAAAACATTTACTTCCCAAATGTTTAGTTTCTCTGTCTAAGTAATGTTGGCATGTCTTTGTGTATTGAATTAAAAAAAAATAAAGCTCAAAGTGAAACATTAGAAATAAAAAAATTAAATTTTATCTTAATGTTTTAATATTGTTAAGATAAAAGGAAAAAAATTAACCACTATCATTGCAACCTTTCAAATTTTGTCTAACAAGTCCAAAGTATATAATTTTTAATTGAACTGCCTTTCCAAGAGCTAAATTAGGCTTTTGAAAAAGATTCTGATCCCCCTTAAATGTGGAAGAGGCCAAGGTAGATGATAATTGTCCCTTTGGGCCTGAAAATCTTTTCTTTTTTAGTCTAATCCATGAACAGAGCTGCACATATATGGTGTCATCTCTGTAAGATAAACATAACTTTGAAGAGAACTTCAGCTTGTTCCTGCATGGCTGAAGCCATCATGGCTCTTGATGAAACTTCCATGAAAGTGGACAAAGCTCCTTGAAAACAAGGCTGCAAATGAGCATGGAATAATGTTAGCATGGGCTTAACTTCAGTGTAGGCATGCTATATAGAGAATTTATGCAGTAAATTTCATTATTTCCATGTGCATCTCCATTTTGTTTTAGGAGACTCTAAATCTACACTATATTTACTTCCTGGGGATTAGATTTACCTACAAGATTCAATGTCAGAAGTGATCCCTTCTTGATTTTCATTGCAAATTTATTCTTATCATTTCATGTAAAGAAAACCATAGAATTCTCTTTTCCCAGTTTTGGACAAAAATTAGCTGACAGTTATTTTTGAGGTTATTTTTTTGAACAAATCTGAGATTCTTTTTAGAATGTCACATTCAAGCTCAAACATCAGTATTCAAATTCAGACATCTTCATCAAGGTAATTCTTTATATGCAAACTACTTTGATTGTTCACATTATGAGAAAATAAATATTGGATAACTAGGGATAACCTAATATAAATAGCACATCCTTAATTTTAAGAATAATTTCCTGATACTGGATGGTTACAGAAATACACAAGAAAGGTGAAAATTGATTTTGCTACATATCTTCTTGAAGACAGCAAAAAGTATAATTTTATTTTTTTTAAAATTCCAGTGGTTACAAGAAATCTGTGTTTTACAAGTGATTTTTTTATGACCACGAAAAAGAGGAATGTCTTCATTTACAAAAACAGACCAAGAACTTTCAGAATGAAAACATTAATCACAGCTGCTATTTTTCATAGAAGGCTCGATTAAAAGTTGGGTTCCACTGCCTTTGTACAGCATTTCAGTTCAAAGGAGGTGACTGAATGCAATCTCTGAACACCATGATAACATTAAGAAGCATGCAAGGGAAAAATAGGATAACAGCCTAATATTGAAATAAGGCAAATATTCATACCCTCTATGATGATAAAAAAAGACGTATCTGTGAATGCATTGCAACAGTTGACCAGTAAATGTAAGTGGAGGCCAATTTCAATTACATTTTTTTGGTCACAGATTGTTTTGAAGTTTAACTGGGCATCTCATATCCTTTCTGAACTAGTTATACAGGGATTTACTGTGGAGAGGAAAAATCCTCTCTTACAACCTTCCAGAATTTATTTTTTTCAGGCTTTTTTTTTTGGCTGGCTATGTGTTTTTTACCCATTCATAAACATCTCCACTACAGATGAATTTTTCTTTTGGCCTCTCACTTTCAAGACTGTGAAAGTTGGCTTTCATTTACACAAATAGCACTAGAAAGTCAAAGGATGAAAAATGTGTAGTTTGTGGGTTGTTTTTTTTCCTCTGAAACTGAAAAAAAAAAATCAGTAGGTTTGGTAATGGTGAGAATATCCCTTGCAGTTATTTTCCATTGATGCTGGTGTTAACAGAATATAGAGTGGTACACTTGGAACTGTTTCTTCTGGGGGAACAAAAAAAAAAAAAAAAAGAAGAAAAAATGAAAAGTGAATATTTTACTGTTCAGAATGGAAGAATAAAATAACAGATTTCTCTTACTTCATGTCACCTTAGAAACTGATTCTGACGACTGAAGCCCATAGCCAGTGGTCTCATATGGAGGCAGAGCTGGTTTTTTTCTCTCTTCTATTTTAGAATTAGCATCTGCTTTTCCCATGATGTAAGGAACTTTGTGATCACATGTGTTTGTGAAATATGCATGGCTGTATGCCTGTGAATGTACATGTAGGATTGTAAAAAATGGGTTTAAAAGGAATGGATGAGTTGTATTTATCAGAATGATTTGTTTTCTTTCATGATCTTGTTTAATGCTTTCTAATTTTTTTAAATTTTTTTTTCAAAAGAATTAATAAATATAAGACACAATAATAAATCTTTGCTAAAAAGCCTTTTCTAGAACACTAAAATAAACAAGAGGGATTTTGATATCCTAAAGGATGTTAGTTTTGAGTAGAAAAGCTCATGACTGTTGCTGACATGTTAGAGCAAAACATCATTGACCTGCTAGTGCAATAAAAATGTGTTTGTGATAAATATTGAAGGATTTTGAGGAAATAAGTTTTACTTAAGTAAAGGAAATAAGACACCAATATATGGCCTTGAAATGCAGAGTGGTTTTGTCTGTTCAAAGGTTATAACAAAATCCCTCATCCTCATTATACTTTAGGGTATTGAATACTAAGTGCCACTTTTGTCCATTCAGAGTGAATTAATGTTTAAAATCCTTATTTTTTTAAAAAAATATTTTTTTCTATTACCTTATATCAAAAAGTAGTAACATTATTGGCTGAAGAATTAACTGTCTTTGCAAAAGTAAGTCAGTGAATTTTTTGCTGGGGTATTTCTTGAGCTTCTGAGGAAATGAAAAGCCACAAGGGATTAGGTTATTTCCATACTGAAGTTAATTTATGATTGCAAAAAAGGAGGTACATTGGAGTGAAATTTTATTTAACTAGATTTGGACATGAATAGCAGTGAAGTTACCATGGCATGGACTTTGGTGGAAGAACAGAGCCTGCTGAATGCTCAGGTTCTTACTCATAAAGCTAAGCTATCCTGAAGTCCGTATAGCTACATCAATAATCACATGGTTTCTTGGGGGAGTTAAGTGAAGATAGCTCTGGAAAAAATGCCTGGCTGCATTCAGACCTCCCAGCTATAGGACTTTGGCATTAAGGATACATTTAACTGTGAAGAATTATTGCTTGAGAAATTTGATCTTCAACCTGTAATTATATCTTCCTAGGTATCACTCCCTGTTGACTCATACTCTAGAAAATTATTCCTAAGGGAATCTGGAGACACACAAGGGAATGGCAGCAAGTTGGTTGTAGTTTAAATAATAATTACTAAAAATTATTGATTATCAACACCAGTGAAAGTCTCATGAGGAGCAGTCACCTTATTTTCTTTAACATTCAGATTTCTTACTATCTAAATTTGTCAAATAATGAACTCTCTGCTTAAAAAGAATGTCTTGATGGACTTACAGACTATCCTGATTTTTGTGCACAGAACTTGAGTTTGGAGTATCTTGTACCTTCAACAATCTTCATGCTGATATAGGTTCCTGGCAATTGGAACAGACTTTTAAAATAACCAGGTCTAGATTTTCTAGACTTCCAGCATAACCAGTGGAAGTACTAGAAGAGGAAGAGAAGTGAAATTGTCTGGTTTCCCTACACCGTGTCATGCTGTCAGAAGTGTGCAGTGTCCAGTCAGACAGAGGCTCTGTCTCCTGTAACAGCACCCTGTGGACCTCACAGGAGTTTCTCACTGAGGCTTCTTCTGAGTCTCTGACATCTGTTCCCCTACTTGGAAGAAAAACTTCAAATACTTCTGTAATGTCTTTTGGAAACTTTCCACATGCCTACATTAAATTTTTTTTGGCCTAATGACCAGTCACGTATAATTCATCTTAAAAAAAGGAAGCGTGTACTTGAAGGCAACTGAGAAATTCCTGCTAGGTAGGACTGGATCCCAGGTATGCCCTGGCTATTTGTCTTAAGCTTTTTCAGGAACGATGTGATTTGTGATGAAGCTGTCATGAAATAATTGACTTGCAGTGATGTGTACTGAGTCAGGTGAGGTATGCTAGGAAATAGATAGCTTGTCAGAGCAAGTGCATAGCTTGATCCCTTCCATATTACAATGCTAAGGCTACTGTTATATTTGTGTAGGGAAATAAAATAGTTTAGAGCATAAACTGATTCCGAGTAGTATGGTTGTGGTCCTAACACTGATCCCACTTGAACTGAAAACTGTCTTCAGCTTTTTTGATAGAAAGAGGTACCCTTTCTTGTGTAACCTGCTAAAGTGGTTCATAATGTAGTGCTGAGTACTAGCTGGGGTGGGAGACAACATGACCCATGTATTTGCGTTTATCTTCATAATTCAGTTTTTTCTTCAGGAAATTCATTTGTTAGTTCAAATTTTCTACCAAGTCTGTCTGATATTTTCCAAATACACATTCAATATCAATTCAATTAAATTCTGACACCCAGCTTCATAGGGTTGAGTATTTAATGGTTTACAAGCACCTTGCCATCTTGTGACTTCAGAACCCCTGGGAGTAAAAATTAGTGTTTGTTATTATAAAATCATTGCAATTTTAACTGCCAAAATTATTCAGGTACTACATATACTTTTTTCCCCCCATTGGAAGAATCATTGCTGTAACAGCACCGAAAAAAGGGAAAAAGTTTATTGATCCAGTTGTCATGGATTTTACCAGGGATCAATTTTTTTCTTGAGCTCCCCCCTCCACACAGTTACTATCAGTTGAGAGAGGTTTTATACAGACAAAACAGAGGCTTGACATAAGGGATATATTACTAAGATTTATTACTAGCCAGATAAAAACTAATAAATAACGTATACTACAATAGTACTAATTAAACTAGCTTATCTTATGAAAAAAGTGGTAAAATCATCACAAGTGTTTACAAAAGCATTTCTTCCCCTTTGTATCAGTCTTAGGGGAAGAAAGGTTCTTCCTTTGAAACAATTACTGCAGCACTTCTAAAGTGTCTTTTCTGTTATCTTGAGGACAACAGGTTCAGTGTGTCGTAGCTGGAAATTCCTTTAGCGCTCTCTCTCGACTGGCTCTGCTGCATGATGACTTCAGGGTTGGGTCTGTCTCCTCTCATTTTGGGACAGGACAAGAGGCTAGGAAGATACAGCCAGGCTCCTGAGGTCTTCTATAGCTTGTAAAGGACGCTTACACCACTATAGTCTGTATATTATAGGG
>VYXB01009294.1:230451-318099 GCA_013397135.1 Pachyramphus minor | reverse complement strand
GGGGAAGAGGGGCCTGGCCCCCCACTTTGGGGGCCTGCTTCTTCCCTCCTACATGGCTGCTTCTAATTTCTTCTACCACAACACACCTTCTCTTCCATTTTCTTGAATATGTCATTAGTAGAGACGTTACTAAACCTTTTGATTGGCTTTTTCTCTGGAAAACTACCTGGGTCTGACCATTTCAGCCCGGGGGGGGCTGGTAAAACCCACGACATCCAGTGTACCAACAATATCACCAAAATCTCCCATTTTTTTTTGTTTGGTGAAAATGTGTTTCCCACAAGCTATGTTATACAGACCGCCCGTGAGGAAGCCTAGCCAGGAACAATTTGTTTAAGGTGTGTTTTTTTATCACAATGGAGAAAAAGATTCAGAAAATGTTATTGTAGATCAGGTCTGGTTACAACTTCATTTTTAAAAGCATGTGAGTTACCAGCTGCTAACCATGATGCAACGTGGCTGGACTGAGCCCCTGATCACAAGAGAGGCAGCTCCTGCTGTGAGCCTGATTTCCAGCTCCCATCTCTGCTTTCCTTCTCTTTATCATCGCCTGGCCCCAGGTGCTGGGTATCGCACTTGATAGGTGCTAGACAGAAGAGAAATGGATACTTGTCATCAGTGACACAATACAGTTCATATTAACTGTTTTCTTTCTCAAAGCAAAATCTGGGATGACTGAGAATGACCTTAGCTTTACAGACCCGAGAACAGACAAAAGAGGCTTAGCACAGTATGGTGCTAAGATTTTTATTTTCCCCCAGAGTAGCTGAAGAACTACTTTCCATCGGTGGCCTCTTAATGTCTTTGAAGTGTGTGACAGATGCAAACTCTTAATTTCTTCTCCTGTGTCATATGTGAATTAGAAAATGGGTACAATAGCAGTGGGTAAATTACTGATCTCCGTAATAGAGCTATCTGAAGTGAGTCTGTCTGTCTGACTTCATTCTTGGTCTCAATAACACCTTTTACTGCAGTGCCCTCTGAAGCCTTATCATAGGTCCTTTTAATTGATGGGGCTCAAACGTATAGCTTCCTTCTCAGTAAGAAGAAAGTTACCTCTCATTTCCTCTTACAAATGTTAGATTTGTCAAAAACCAGCCAGGGGAACAAGCAGTCATCATGCCAAGTCAGTCAGAAATGCTGACAGAGTGAAATGTGTAGATGCTATTTGTTCTTATGATTCAGAGCCACAAATTCTTCAGGGGCATTAGATGTCTGAATCACCTGCCCTTTGGCACCTCTGCAGCAAATGGTAAATCCGTTGGTATCATGTATGAGACATCTGTTTTCAAACCCTATTTCTTCTTGATTTGGGGAAATCTCTCTTTTGTTCACACTTCATAAGGTAAATCCTTACTGCTGGCCTTAGAACTTGTCCTTTCAGTACCTCAGCTACCTATTTTGGAGGAATAATTATTCCTTATTCAGTTTGCTGGCACATAGGAATCCTTTTCTTAGGCACTTATCTCTCTCTGTGTCTGGGCACTTAGCCCAGGCTGTAGATTTCAAAGGCAGCAGGGTGCCAAGAGGTTAGACACTGTAATGTTGTGAGTACCTTTGTGGATCTAGCATTTCATCATTAGCTGAAAATTGATACCCTGTTATTTGTTTGAGCAACAGTTGTATATGCAATATATAGGTAAGGATGTACACAAGGTGGTTTTTGTGTTGGAGGTAGCCTGCACAATCAATTATAAATGTACCAACAAGTTTGAAGTGTATTTTATTTTGTTCCTAGTGGTACTTAACACATTCTTCAATGCAGAGATTCTGAGATACACAGTACAGTCATGGCTGAACTTGCTGCTGCAGTGATGGAATGGTGTTTCTTCTACATTATTTTCATGCAAATAGCTTTTTTAGATACTGCAGTTTTTCACTGCTTGATAGCCATTTCACACAGATTGTAGATGGCTGTATGTAGTTTATTATATATATGCATTTTGTAATATTTGCATTTGAGTTTTATGTGGATAAAATGATTTTTTTTTCTAAGGGCCTTTGCATGAGTAGAAATAGTTGAAAAATGCTCTCTCAAAACATATGAGGTAACAAATTATTGATTTATATAATTTTGTAGGATCTGTGTTACTTTTTGTGCTGAAGGACTCTGGGGACATCTGAGAGCTTGGCATTTTTTTCTAGATTTGCTTTTTTTAACAATGAATTGCTGATTGTTTCATTTACAGTACATCTGCTAAATATTTCTCTTACATTTCTTCCCTGTTACTTGGGAAAGAGGTTGCAGTAAAGGGCTTTTTGAGTGTCTATCACTATAGGCTAATATCAGCTTAGTTATTGCCTGAAGCTTTTCACAGTAGAGTGTCCATCTTTTCATTATTGGATTTTCAAAAATACCATATGAATGAGGATCACCTGCTATAAAGGCTTATTTGTTGTTGTTGGTAAATTAGTTGTCCATCATGGGGAACCAAGATGATCATAAAAATGTGAAGAAATTTAATGCCAGAAAAAGGCTCTATGTTCCATTTTAAAGCAGATGATTAAATTATTTATGTTATATTGTTACACTATTTATAGATGGCAAAGAACTATGGAAAACAATTTTTGTTAGAAATGGCAGATGTTCTGACTTGCAAATATTTCTTTCATGTAAAGCAGAGAAGAATTCAGGACAAGCCTATGCTGTAGAATGAATTTCTCAGTCTAACAAAATAATAATGTAACATCGCAAGTAATTGATGTCTAACTGGAAAAGGTGCTATATTTGCCTATGACTAAAACTGGCTGGATGTAATTTAAAAGTTGTTATTTTTACACTGGCAGTTGATAATTTTATTCTTCTTTTATGCCATATCTACACCTCTACTTTGTTTACCTGTTTTGCTTAAAGATTAAATACATTAAGCTTAAGAAAACTTACAAAAGGGACCTCAGTAAAGACTTCATATAAGTCTACATCCCAAGCTTCACCTGGCTGGGCCCTTGTTTTTGTTCAAATCCTATCACTGACAGTGTGCATCAACCTAGTAAGTGAAGTACTTTGGAAAAATGGAAGGTTGACATTTTGATAAGGGGACAAGACTGCTAAAAGTGTTGGAAAGCCTCCCCATACATGACATAGCCATCTAACCGTGACTTAGTTGACTAATTACCCTTAGCACATAGTAACTTATGTGCCTCAAATGGTCTTATACATCAGAAAATAAATACCAGCATTCATTAAAAATAGAACATCTCTTTTAAAACACATTCTTATTCCCGGTGAAGGGAATCCTCAATGTAGAAGTATTTAGATGCAGACAAGAAAAAATAATTAAAATAGTGAAATCAGCAAACAATAAGAGATCATCTATGGTATAGGAAGTTGGTGGCAATATGGACTCAGTAACTCAAGAAAAAGGCTGAAGGAATTTTTTTCCTTGCATGCTCAAACACAGATAACATTATCATAACTGAGAAGTAGAAATTCCCTTAAACTTATGTATGAAAACTATTAGAAATCACTTTCTGTAGAAATTTGGCCCTTTTTTTTCCTTACAGGTGAAACATAAAGACTTCAATTAGCACTTTCCTCCCTCTGTCAGGAAGAGATATAAAAAATATCATCTCTGAGTTTGTGTTCATTTGCTGATTAGTAATTTAGAATATTCAATGACAACCTCTTAAATAATTAAGACAACATAATTAAGAATGTCATAATAACAATTAAAAGTGATCTGTATGTATTTGTTCATAAGAGAACATTTCAAATTCTCTACATTGTACTCTCTGCTGAGAAAGCAGAGATGTATGACTGTACCTGATACCAAAGAGCCACATTATGAACAACTTTCTCAGGAGACAAAGAGGAGGGGCAGCCACTGCTCTTTTCGCTGTGGTGACCAGTGACAGGACCTGAGGGAATGGCCTGAAATTTTGTCAGGGGAGGTTCAGGTTCGATATTAGAAAAAAGGTTCCTCACCTGGAGAGTGGTTGGGCACTGGAACAGGCTCCCCAGGGAAGTGGTCACAGCACGAAGCCTGACAGAGTTCAAGAAGCATTTGGATGATACTCGGGCACATGGTGTGACTCTTGGGGATGTCCTGTCCAAGGCCAGGAGTTGGATTTGATGATCTTTGTAGGTCCCTTCCAACTCAGCATATTCTGTGATTCTGTGAACATAAGATAACTGTAGAATTGTGGCTCCATGGTTCAATGTAGTACTGTGGCAAGACTGGATTCTCAGCTGCCATGAATTAGGTAGGTCTGTGGAACTTGGTCCAGCTGAACCAGAGTGTGGTGCTTGACAATATACCTCAGGATTCTGTTTAAAAGTGTATTTAAAAATTAAGTAACAGGTAATTGTGTTATAATCTCTAAGGCAGCATTAAATGTGCAAGTAAGTACAGCAAATATTTCAAAATACACAGATAATTTTACTTTAGCTTTGCTGCTGTATCTCAGATTAGCACCTTGCTTTCTTTGGCTGCCTGGTTAACTGTGGATTATCTGAAATGTGGATATTTAGTGTGTTAATATTTTTTTTCTTTTTTTTTGGTATCTTTTTAATTTTTCTTAGGAGGTGTTTGCATTGCTCAGTCACTCAAAATCCCTCGGGAACCCAGACCAGGAGAATTTGAAAAGATCATCAAGCGCTTGTTGGAAACTCCAAATGCTCGAGCAGTGATCATGTTTGCCAATGAAGATGATATTAGGTGCCTGTTTCCTAATTTTGTGTATTGAAGATGTTTCTTCTTCACAAAGATGCTTGATTGGCATCTGGTTGGAAATCTGATGATAAGAAATTGAGTTGTAATTATACGATGTGCGAGTCATTTATTCTATGTAATTCTAACCTGTTCCTAGCTCCTAAGAGTCCAGTGCCAGTAATTGTTACTTGGTGACTGAAAAGGAAGAAACAAATAAGAATAGTAGAAAAACACTGTTAAAAATGAAACAAATTGACTTTTATAGTACTATATCTTGAATTCTTTACAGCTGTTGTTGAATATGCTTTAGACTGTGAAAACTATTGATGACTTGGTTAGTGTAAGTTTCCTTATGCATAGCCAAAACAGATGCTGGGGGCTCAGGTTCTTTATAAATGCAGTTTGTTTAATTAGTCATTTGTTGTTTGTTTGCAGGCGAATACTGGAAGCAGCAAAAAAAGCTAATCAGTCTGGACATTTCCTCTGGATTGGCTCAGATAGCTGGGGTTCAAAAATTTCACCAGTTCAGCAGCAAGAGGAGATTGCGGAAGGAGCAGTAACCATTCTACCCAAAAGAACATCAATAGATGGTAGGGACACACATGGCACAAAGCCCTAGTTTTCTGACAATTTTCAAGTACCATAGGTCTCTAAAAAACAATTAAAAAAATCATGTAGTCCTTGATTACAGGGTAATCAGGAAAATCTTTCCAACTAAGTAACTTGACTGGGCCTGATCCAGCAATCATTTCATATTTTTGTTGACATGAGGAGACGTTGAATCTACAATTAGGCAATCTTATAACTGTCTACTAATTAAGACATTTGGAGTTGAGAGCTTCTTACCATAGCCTGGTGTTTTTTGGGGAAAAATAAGGAGAGTATTGGATGGATGATAATGAGTCAGCTTATTCTCAGGGGAGGACATCAATCTTTCCTCTTTCCCGCTTTCCTCTGCTAAACTTACTTTAAGAAGCCACTAAATTAACGAAGACTCAGACTCGGTGGATGAAGTGGAAGTTGGTTTAAAGCACCCTATCCGTGTGAGGGTACTGGACATAGTAACATCACTGCCTCGTTAAGTGCACTAAACTGGTAATTCATTAGAAAAAATGAGCACTACTGATGTTACATGGAGAATTTAACCACAGGGAGATATTTGTAATGAGCTTAATCCAGATGAGATGTGTTAATCATGATTTGAATATAACTGCTGGATTGTAAGGGTAAGCCTGGGGATCAGGTTTCAGCAGGAACCTTTACTTTCTCATCTGGTGTCATCAGATATATAAATAGAAGCACAAGATTAGGTGTTCTGGAAGTCCTCTGCTTCAGTGAAGAGGTACCCCATTATTGTAAGTAGTCTTGAAATGAAATTGAATCCTTAGATTAATCTACTATGCTCATAAAGTATCTTATTACAGTAGTTTGTATCTAAAGCTTTTTCTTGTTCTTATATTTATACAAAATCTGCTATTGTCCTTTAATTGCTATTTTTATACAGTATCAAATTTTAATGCTTCTTTTTTTTTCTCTTGAATGTAGGATTTGATAGATATTTTCGGAGCAGAACACTTGCTAACAATCGAAGAAATGTCTGGTTTGCAGAATTTTGGGAGGAGAACTTTGGATGCAAGTTAGGATCACATGGAAAAAGAAACAGCAATATCAAGAAATGCACAGGTAACTGTGAAAGTCTGTAAATTGTTACAGGAGTGCGGGAAAAGAACTGCTTTCTTTTCATCACTTTTCTGGCTCCCTTCAATTCTCCAATGCATATTGCTGAGCTGTAAGAAAAGTGTGACATTTTTTCTTAAACCTGAAGAAAAAATTCATGGACAATGTAGCAAAAATCTAATAGTTAACTTGCACAAATCCAGTGATGGTGCACATTTTGTTAAAGACCTATGGCAGTGGTTCAATTCCATTCATGTTTTCAATGACCTCCTCTCTAATCCTGTCTGTAGTTGTCAATATGATTTTTTTTTAGCGAACAGGCACATCACAGTAATTCTCTTGTTGTTATCCCTGAAGTATATACAGTGAAAATTATATTTCTGTTTAAACTGTTGAGGTCTTGATGATAGGTCAAGTCTTGTATTCCTTATTTAGTGTTTGAGGATGGAGTAAAAAGGAAATCAATATGTTCTTATTACTTGTCCTCATGTGTAAAAAACAGGATTCTATATCATATTATAAAACTGAAAGCCTTTATAAAGTTTGAGCAAAAATTCTAAGTAACTGTCACTAGTTTTCACAAACCTGCTTGCTCAGGCATCAAATTGTAACAATAGCTAATACAACAGTCATATCAGTAGCTGAGTTTGGTCCTATATTTTCTTCTATGTTACTTGGAAAATTTATTACGAGAGTGTTAGTTTCTGTAACTACGGCAGACTGCTTATGTTACTTCTTTTGTAGATACCTTTACCTAATGTCAGGGCCCCCAGTGTTATTTCCTTAATCACTGCCACCACCCCCAGCATTACTGGTTGTGACCACCCTCTCCATTATTAGTGGCTGCAGCAATACCCAATTTTCTGCACTACGTACATAAGTCCTCTGTGATGTGTCTTGATTTTCCTGGCAGTCTCTTCTTTTACTAAATAATACCCTCCACATGGAAGATGAACTTTTTTGTTCACTGGCTGTCCCAAGATTTCTGGCTGCCTGGTGACACTTTCATGCAGCCTTTGTTATAGAGGTGCTCTTCCAAACTTTCTGCACACCAGCACCCCAGTTTTCCTGACTTTGTCAGACAGACACACTGTGCAGTATCCAAACACATGTATTCCTGCACTTTCTGAACCATCAGATTTATTGTATATGTACTGTGCCATCAATTCAAATACTGCAATGGACTTCTCAATGATTAGATACATCTCACAGAAATATCAGAGCCAATGCTTGCACTCATTGTGTTCACTTATTCATCAATGCATTGTCTTCTGCCTTTTACCATGAACCCCACCAAAAAAAAAAAAAAAAGGGTAATATCCACTTCCTCACTGAGCTAAATGATAGCTCATTACTCTAATCCTTTACTTCTTGGCCTTGATTCATATAGCAGTAAGTCATGGCTGGGTAGTTACCCGTGTCTGGAGAGGAATTACTTTGTTTTTACTATTTTAAGTAGAAAATAGATGTTTTTTTAAGTACTTCAGGTAGAATGAGTGGTGTATGTGCTGTAGTTTGTGAAGCTCTAAATGTTACCACAGATGGTTGTATGACTTGTCTCAGCCTTATCACATCTGTCAAATTGCATTACCAAGTGAAAAGTAGTGTATAGGATGCATAGACATTTGGAGAGATCCAAAATAATTTCTGATTGAAAGAGATATCCATATATTTTATGAAACAAAATTATGGTATGTTCTCTGTGCCTGAAAATAGAAAGAAAACATATTTTCTCCACCCAGGAAGTTAACATGGTATCAAGTGGTGGGATGAAGACATGGGCGGTCTCATATGTTGGTTGCACATGTATTTTCACCCACAGGGGAAAAAACCTATGAATTCTTCTGCAAGAGCACCTACAAGTTATAGGGCTCATGACTAAAACCAGTTAAGAGTGGTTTTACCACAATAGAAAAGACACTTGGACAGCAGCAAACCTGAAACAAGCTGGTGATTCATCACGATCTCTATGCTTATCTAACTCAAATTTGAAGGCTTGGGTAACAAAAAATCCCCAAATATGTTCATTTTAAGTAAACTAAAACAAGAGATTGGGGAGGAGAAGGGAAGTTCAAAATAAACCTGTGATTTAAGGAAAATGCTAGATGGAGAATGTGTGAAAGACCTCAGGCCAGTATAGACCCAGACAATTATAAATGACATCTTGACACACCCCAGTTCATTTGTCAGGGCCTCCCATGCAAAAACCAGAGGCAGCAATGAAATCCTGGCTGGTTCTTTATACCACAGATGAGTCAGTGTACTATGATCTTCTGTGTCTTCTAAAGATTGAATATCCCACTCCTGAAATCATCTTTCCTTCAAGAAGACAGAGGTTTACTTCATAGCCAAGACTGCTCTGAAATAGTGGTGGTAAATAAAAGAAATTAATGAATCCCCAAATTTCAATATAAATGTAAGAGCTGTTACATTTAGTTGTTTATAACGTAATATTGAAACCTTGAACCTTGGCCTATCCCAGTTGCTGTTTGTTCTTCCAGTGGGTTTTCTTTGATATTTTATGTGTAGTTTCTTAGTCCTAATATTCAGCTCAATTCTTAAAAAGAATATGCAGGTGACTGCACACAGGAACAGGTTGCCGAGGGAGGTTGTGAAGTTTCCCTCACTAGAGATATTCAAGAACAGTCTGGATACAGTCCTGTTCCATGTGCTCTAGGATGACTCTGCTTGAGCAGGGAGGTTGGATCAGATAACCCCTTGTGGTCCCTTCCAACCGTACCTATTCTGTGATTATATCATTCTGTATTCCCATCCCTAGTTGAGGACTTGAAGACTGAACTTAAAAAAAACATTTATCCTGATTTCCTCGTATTTTTATCTGGGCACTGCAGACAATAAGATTCTTTGTGTGTTTTGCCCTCCAGTCCAATTTGTTTATCACGTTCCCGTCTCTAGAAGTGTTCAGCAGGCTTCTGGATGTGGCACTTGGTGGTATGGTTTAGGGGTAATTATGATGGTGTGGGGTTCACAGCTGGTCTAGATGACCTTGGAGGTCTTTTCCAACCTTGAATGATTCTGTAATTCTGTGATGTCAGTAGGCAGTAGTACACTGAAAGATATCCAAAAGCTTAAGATATAGCCTTAATCTGAGAATCTCCCTCTCCAATAATATTAAAAGGCAAACTGATAGGTATAAAGTTTTCTCAGGCTTGGGATGTGTTTTGATATGCCTTCCTGTTTATCTTACTTAGGAGGTACTTGAATCTTTTCTCATAGAACATTTGTAATTCCCAACAACAATAAAACTGATATCCCTGTTCTCTATTTAGTCAAGT
The DNA here is from genome assembly GCA_013397135.1 of Pachyramphus minor. Taxonomy (NCBI): domain Eukaryota; kingdom Metazoa; phylum Chordata; class Aves; order Passeriformes; family Tyrannidae; genus Pachyramphus; species Pachyramphus minor. The sequence continues at coordinate 308,474 of VYXB01009294.1, read as the reverse complement.
TATTCACAGCTTTAAATTTTTACTAGCTACAGTGAGGATGCTACTGATCTAATCCAATTTCAAGCATTTTTTTTTCTGTGAAAATACTAGAAAATGCTTAGTCGTGAAAAACCTTTCTCTCTTTTCTTTTCCATGTAAAATCAACAGTGTTTTTAGCACTGGAAGTCCTGAAGGGAATTTCTTCTCCTTCAGGCTTAGAATTACACAAAGGCATGGCCTTCTTATACTTCCATTCTTATGCATTACTAATTATTACAGTCAAGTGTTGTAATGGCTTGAACAGTTTACTTAAACTGTTATTTTAAATAATTTATTTAAATTGTATTTTAAAATCCTCTTTATTTGTGGTTGCTGTTGCTTCTTATTCCTAAAAGAATTTGTGCTTTGGAGACAAATAAGATAATAACTTTCTTTTGAATTTGCCTGTTTGTTTACTTTCTGATTTTTGCCATTTTACAGCAAGCAATGATTCACCTAAAGTTTGAAAAAGTAATTTCTTTTCCGCTATTGATTTGCATCTAGCTCTGTATTTCTGAATTTCAGCGTACATTGATCAAATCCTCAATATTAGAATAGCTCATTGAAAAATATTAAAGATTAGTTCCAACTTCTCTAGAATTAAAAAAAAAAAATTAAATTGGGCCATTAACTTAGTGAGCACGAAATAATATTTCAATTACTACCTTTAATCTTTTTTATTCAGGGAAGGAGAAAAGCATTTGCAGAGAAAGCTCTTTTGTCATACTACAACAAAATGGAAAAGAATGGAACTCTGCTAGAACTGAACCATATGTAGAAGTTACAAGAAGCCTTACTTTACATATTTTTCCAAGGTGCAGGTTTTTTATTCATAAATATAGGAAATAGAAAGATCTTTAGTGAGGTATGAATCTTTCAGGGATCTTCAACAGTCTTTCTTTATCATTGGGATCTCTGTGGGAATGAGAAGTGAGGAGATGAGAAGCTTTTTACTCACCCCTATGCCCCCAGCAGGAAACTGTAAAGACAGAGACAGCATTCAGCCTTTGATTCTTATTGATTCTTCAAGAGAAAGGACTTGCACCATGGTTACAGGAGATGGGAGAGACTCTATGCCTACTTTAAATTTAACATGCTGGAGTATTTTCATCGTGTCCCTCAGCTTCCCACTCAACTGGTGGGCCAAGTTTCTGGTAGCTGAAGATTTAGCATTATTTAGGAACATTGTGGACTGACCAGATTTATGCCTGTCACTGTGTTCTTAGCTCCAGCTCTTGGTTGCTGAGCTATTGTCAGTCCTGTCTTAAGATAGATTTCTAGGTCTTGTCTTTCTGAAGAAGTCTACAGAAGGATGAATACAAATATTTGAAAATGAAACAAAGATATTGCAGAGTACACTTTAATTGCATTAAAAAGAGATTCTGACAATAAACACCATCACTCTTTCAGAAAAGCAAAACAGTGATAGAAAAAGAAAGCAGCATTAATGATGAAGAGTAAAGAGAGGGTAAGAATTAAATGAAATTTACTCAGATTTGCTTCCATTAACCTCGCAGACTGTTAATATTTGATTTCATTCTAACAAAAAATTCTGAAGTCCTCTCTCTCTTTCTCTATAAACAATTTGTATGTATATATGTGCTTACACATATAGATATATGTTTGTGTGAATAAGCAGATTAAGATGTAACATGTAACAAAGTTGGATACTCTATCATGTTTTAATGGAAAAAAATGTAGCCTCAAATTCAAATCTGTCATAAGAAGACACAGTTTGATTGAGATTTGTTCTGGACTTTCCCCACAGAATGCCTCAAAGGTATGTATTTATCATAGTGTTTACAGTCTTTGAACAGCAAAATGTGGCCCTTTAATAAAACCTCAACAAAAACATTAATTAGGAATCTTCATGCAAATCCCTGCAGAAGTAGTCTCTTCCCTTGTTTTGTATGGTTAGTATTTTAATTACTCTTCAAACCTAATCAGCCTTTAACTGCCTATAATGACTGTGTTGCTAAAAATAAAGATGGAAGAGTTTCCAAAAGTATATAGAGACCTGTGTAAATTAGCTTAATTTCAATTAACTCTATCAAACTGAACTATTTGTTTCACTGAAAAAAAAATCACAGTGCTGTATAGCAGAAATCATGAAAACCTAGGAATTTTACAGAAACATTATTTAATTATTTTCTTAACTATCCTCTTTGAAAATACAGCTGTACCTAAAATTATGAACAGAAAGGAATAAATTTACTCATGTGTGTAAGCAGCAACATTCTGAAAAGTTTATAGAACAAATTGAAAAGTGGAATGTGAATCTTTTAGAGGTACATTGCATTGCTATTTAGTTTGAGTAATGGTTCTGTTACCATAAAATCACTCCTGAAGTAGTTTTTTTCTTGATGAGACCTACAGAAATCTAAGAAAATCAGCATAGATGCAGTTGAGACACATCAGTTTGCCACAGTTTCTAAAGGTACTAAGGCACAGGAGAGTGTTTTAGAGCATATAGAAATAGCTGGGTGCTCTCTCTTTCTGCGACTTGTGCATTGTGACCAGGATGTTTAGGCATGAATTAGAAAGGGCAATTCTTATTCTTTCTATTCTTTTGCTGCTCTTTGCCATTTTCTTGATTTCTATTTGAAAAGTATCTTCTGAACAAATCACAGAGGATTTTTGACCTTTTATTTATATTTATTAGATGTCTATTGCTGTTTTGTGTAAGCACAGTAATTCCATGTAAAAATCACAGTAGCCAGATTTGCAGCATGATAAGCGGGAGCCAAGTTGACTGTTGAATCTTTGCTATCTTTGCTACATCAATTGGACCCAAAAGACTTTGAGGAGTATTTGTCATAGTCTGAGCTGTTTCTTACTCTGCTTTGTACAATATCTCAGAACTAAGAAAACAGTGAATTGCAGGTAGCTGCACTGCAGTGGTCCCATGCTGCCTCTAATGTAGCACTAAATCAAACAGCATCATGTGTGATTAAATAATACATGGAGTCAGAAAGCTTTTACTTTTGGGTTTAGGACCATAGATCATGTCCCAGCTGGCATCAAGACCTCTTTCAATAACCTGAATGAAATTTAATCTCTTTAATATGTTATATCACATTTTTGCCGATTTTGTCTGGTTCCAAATTTCAGGAGCCTTGGTAGTCAATTCCAAAAAAAAAGTTGATTGTCTGAGAATAGTGAGTGACATTCTATCAAAATTAATAAGATAGAAATACAGAGTTTTCTTGTGCTATTCATCAGGTCAGAATGTTTAGACTAAATTCTCTCCTGATGGTGGAGAACTGACAGGCATGAACTTTGTAATTTCTCTTCTGTCAGTGTCTGATAGACTGATAGAAGACCATAGCTTAAGACATATTTGATCAAAATATACACATTCAGTTGTCTTACAAAGGGCCAGTCTTTTGATACAGAAATTACAGGATTTCAGAAGATACACATTGAATAGTATTACATTCTGGCAACTGCTAATGTTCTTAAGTATTAATTAACATGACCAAGAGCTGGCAAACCAGGGGACCTAACATATGCTACCCGTTCACTGATTTGATTTCTTCATTTCACTTGCTGTCACCCATTTCACTGTTTCACCATTGTTTTAAATCTCTATAACATGCACTGGAATAACATTTCTAAATCCTAAAATTTCAAATCAAAATTGTTAAAGCTTAGATTCATCCAAAAATTTATCATTTAAACAAGCTTCTTATTCTAATATGAAAGAGAAATTTTTTTATACACTCCACAAAGATTTTTAATTTTACTAATAAATAGGAATTCACTATAATTTTACTAATAAATAGACATTCCAGTTTTGTATTCTGTCATGAAACACATCAAATTTAGATTCTTAGTGTTTCACAAAGTTATGATTCATAATCTACCGCACAGTTATTTAAATAGAATATCTTGCCATTTTATATTTTATACACCTGCTGCCAAGTTGGAATACTTTTAATATGTGTGTGTATGTGCATGTGTTTGCTAATAATATATGAATCCAGAAATTCTTATCCAGCTCAGAGCCACTAGAAGGTTATATCCTGGTGAATGAATTACTATTGTTAGTATAATTTTGTGTGAATTCTTGAGATGTACCTTTCAAATGTAGCCTCTGAAAACTTGTAACCATTATTGCTTATGATATAACTTAGATGTCACACATGTAAGAATGTCATCTGCAGTCAATCCTTGTTCCTGGGAGACAACAGTAAGTTACTCTGTCATTTCCAGTACAGCCCAACCACTTTGGACAGATGCTAGTAGAACAGGAAAGTAGATGGTGTTGCATGCTGTTCTTGATCAGTTTGCTTTCCTGGTCTGCCACAAACACACCCTTGCTGTGAATGGGAAGACATGTTCTATATAAGCTTGAGTACCAGATAACCTTCTTCAGGTAGAAAAGATACTTGGTTTTTCCTTTTTGAACATGTTCTTCTAATCCTGCCTTGTGAGAGAACTGGAAGAACTGTGTTAATTTTGTATACACATCTCTGCCAATAGTCAAGCATTTCAGGTTACAGTGCTAACATTTTATAAGTATGAAGATTCGATGCAAATACTTTCTGCCTCAGTAGACACTTAGTTAGAATAGAAATAGTACAATAAAACCAGTTTAAGTTCATGGACCATTTGCTGCATAGTTTTCAATGTCCTTAGATGTAGTCAGACAAGCTGATCTGCTCTTCGTACCCTCACAGGAGGCTAGTCATCCTTCAGACCTGTTTACCACTGGCCAACCACTCTACCAGTGTGCTGTGAACTAATCTGTTTGATAACTTTGGAGGTGAAACTTCATTACCTATATCAGCATGTTAATTTGGTTGAGTATATTCTTCCATATTCACTGGTAGTGGTCCATGATACATTTGCTCCTGGTCTGTTGCATGGTGGGGGGATACTTGTTGGGCAGAAAAAGAGAGGCCTTTGTGAGGTACCTTCTTCCTTGGGAGTCCAGGTGCCCTGAGACCACACCTATGTAATTAAACGGTGCACCTCTGCAGAGAGAAGCAGTTAATGGTGAGCATGTGGGGTCCCCATGGTACTCATTTCAAAATATTTTACTTCAGGTTGGTATGTTCCTTTGAGCTGGAGGGCCACAGCAGTATCCCCAGAAATCATACTGTGGATTGGTTTGCTCTGATTGCTGTGCATTGGGACCCAGCAGGACTGCTGCACTGAGTGAAATTGGAGGCAGTCAGCTTCTTTTTTAAAAGCGCATTCCTTTACCCAAATAAAACATATGTGTAGCTGCACACAAAGGACTGAGTGGGTAAAGCTGAAGAAAGGTAGACCCCCCATCTAATATTTTCAGAGTCTGTGTGGCAAAGGAAAGGAAATTGCTGCTCATGATACTGATCCCTCTGAATGAGTCAGTAGGATACAGAGCCCCCTCTGTGCTCTGCTGCTGAGCACAAGCAGGATTTTATATATAAAATCCATATAAGGAGGATGCTCCTACCCTTATATGCAGAAGACGACTAACTGCAAACTAACATTGCATTATTTCGTTTGTTGGCTGTTCTAAGTAGCAAAAAGCACAGAATCACAGAATATGCTGTGTTGGAAGGGACCCACAAGGAGTCCAACTCCTGGCCTTGCACAGGACCATCCGCAAGAGTCACACCGTGTGCCTGAGTATCATTCAAATGCTTCTTGAACTCTCTCAGGATTGGTACTGTGAGCACTTCCCTGAGGAGCCTGTTCCAGTGCCCAACCACCCTCTGGGTGAAGAACCTTTTTCTAATATCCAACTTAAACCTCCCCTGACACAACTTCAGGCTGTTCCCTGGGTTTCTGTCATTGGTCACCACAGGGGAGAGAGCAGTGTCTCTCCCTCCTCTTCCCCTCACGAAGAAGCTGTAGACTGCAATGAGGTCTCCCCTCAGTCTCCTCTTCTCCAAGATGAGTAGAGGAGACTGAGGGGAGACCTCATCACAGTCTATAATTTTTATTTAATACATAGCTCAATATTTATCAGCTATTTTTAATACTATTGGAGTATCTATTGATTCAAAATTCATATCTAAATTTACCAGCGCATAGTTTCTCAGTAGCTCAGTTAAAGTAGTGTGTTTGTTCTTTTTTGTAACTGCAGAAAAATGTTGTCTCACATGTATACTGAAATATGTAATGACTTGCAACAGAAACTGTTAATGTAAAAATTCCCACAAAACAGTCTTTCTCTATTAGTTAATAATTGATTTACAGGATATCAGCAAGGTAAAACAAATATGACCACAAGAGCAAAGCAATTTTTCTCTTGTGATCTCTTTACTGATTATGTTTGATATTAAAATGTTTCAACTTATTCTGATGTTAGATACCACTATACCACAAGTAAATGTATATTTTAATATTTCTATATTAATATTATAATATATTAATAATTATTTTAATTTTAGAATATAATTAGTAAAGTTAAACTAAGTGGTTTCATAATTTCATCCAGCAGCAATGAAAATTGCTTTAGTATCATGAACATTCTCAATACATTGAATAATTATTCACCTGTGAAATGCCCCTGATTTATAAGTGTTTGCTCACCTTTTATGGAAGGGAGTTCAGACTGGTCACCTCTAAACAGATGCAGATGCTTTTTAATCTACCAAGTAGAATTTTATTGAAAAAATAGTTCCTGCAGAATCAATGGGACATACATAATGGACTGCAGTGTAAGTCAGTGTAGAAAAAGAGGTCAGAATTTGGCTTTTAATGGATGACTATAGCCTTTAAAGATATCAATTATAGTTCAACATTTCCAGAATATTATTTGCATCCAGTATTTGAGATAGATGTTTTTGTATGGAGGGTTCTTATGAGAGGTCAGGTAAAAGCACAAGTGTACCTAATTTTCGTTAAAAATCAATATACAGGGGAGGGGGAGTATATTTATTACATTGAACTTTTACTGGTTTAACTGCATGGCTGGGCATAATGATTTTGACTCTGGACTAGTGCATGTTTAGGGCTTGCAGGCCTGCACTTGGATAGAGCTCATGAGACAGGATTTACTTAATTCTCCAACTTCTGGCAGGCCACCTCCATATGTCAGTAACCTGCTTAGACTGGTATGACTTACCCTGTGAGGATGCCCATCTCTCTACACAGATTGCAAATAGACCTAGGTGACTAAATTGGATGAGGTGTCCCATTGTTACATTCCTCAAATCAAGTGAAATGAGTCCTATTCCATAATTGAATTGATCATCACCTTCTCAAAAAAGTATTTTCTTGTATTAATTATGACTTAATTACATAAATGTTTAGAGGTAATTTAGAATTCTTACAGATATTTTCATAGATAAAAACAAAAGGGAAGTTAATACATGACAGTTCTCTGTACATAGGCTATCAGCAAATAATCCTCAGGTCTGAATATGTGAGTTATTGATAATATCATAGATTTTCAGGATGTAATATCTTGTTGAATTATGCAAAATACTTGTTGAAAAAGATGTATATTTCAGTTTCATATTTAGGTTTTATTTAAAAATTGAACATTGTTTGCCTGTCCTATTCCTTCAAACACAGAAGAAGAAAAATGAGGAGTCATTTGCACACGTCATAAACCTGTTCAGAGGAGTCCAATGGAATTTAAGTGCCATGTAAGCATTGTTTGACTCAGAAAATAAGCATGCTTTTTCACTCTCAGTGTTGACTTCTGACTATTGGCAGACTTTTTCCTGAGGTACACTATAGAAGGAACAGTTCTTCAAAGATTTTCAGATAGATCAGCAATTATTCTCTGATCTTGAAGTGAACAAATAATTTTCAGCAGCAGAAGCACTTCAAGGTAACATTTTAAATTGACTGTGACTTTTGAAACTACAACAAATGAAACAAATTAATTTTATTCCATTTAAATTTTGAGCAAGTGACTGAGTTTCTAAAAGTGGAAGTTTTAGGAACATTTGTAAGTGCTGGATTGGAGAGTGATAGAATAAACTCTGCAATTCACTGAACCTTCTTGCAGGATATGTTAAAATAATAGAATAATGGAATCATTTAGGTTGGAAAAGACCACCAACATCGAGTCCAACCTTTGACCAAGGACCCCCATGCTAGCTAAACTATAGCACTAAGTGCCATGTCCAGTCATTTCAATTTTAGAAATGACATTTTATAATGTATATAAAATCTGAACATATAACAAACACATGGACTGTGTGCAGATTACTGGAATAATTGTGTTTTTTTAAAACTTTTTGGACAGAAATGTTAACATCTGCCAAAAGGTTACAGTGGACAAAAAAGTGATCATGTTCTGCATTGTGCTTAAAAGTACATAACATATCTCAATTTACAGATAAAAACGATCTAGAAAGAAAAATGTACAGATGAAAAATTAGAAATTGACCTTGTAATTAGTAATTCCAAACAAATAACAAACATAAGATTACAAGTGGTTTCACAAAATTTGGAAGAGAAAAGGAAGCTAAATTTTCTGTATAAATTGCTAATTATTTACTGATAGATAAGGCACACATATTCAGGGATTTAATTCCTAGAACTCGTTGCATTTTTTTTTTTAACCAGACCATATATATATATATATATACACACACACTATATATATATATATATAATATTTTAATTTTTTTTGCAAAATTAGAGTATAAATTTTGGAGGAAAAAGTTTGCTCATGAACTTTTGATACACTTCCCTTGGATTTTAGGGGAAATCTGTAGTGGCAGCAGCATTTTGAAATGGTGAGAGGAAAAAATTATGAAAGTAAGAAAAATTAATTTGCTGTGTTCGATCATACAAGTCTTCATGTCAGCTAACAGAACTGAAAGTGAGTATGCAAAGGTCTTTCACATTTGCAATTTCTGTATGCAGTGGGATAGCATAGAATGTAAAGTTTGATACCTGACAGTCTGCAGGAAAAAGGTCAGATGAATCTATATAGATTCTGCACTTTTCAGCAGATCTACCTATGGCTGGGATATCAGCATTCATATTAAAACTTCCCTGGAACTTTCTGTTAAACATTGTTCCTTTAGCCAGGCTCTGATTGACCCACACCTCTACAAGCTGAAGTATGAAACTTTCAGGTCTACATAAGATTTGGGTTGAATTTTGAGTAAGTATTAAGGTCACTTCCCATTTTATCTGAAATGTTTTTACCAATTCCTCTGTGAAATTATCTTTCATGTAATTTATGATGACAGTAAAGGAAACAGGGTTTGAAATGTGAGACCAAAGATTTTGCAACTTAGTTGTACAGAGATAAAATACAAAGGATGTATAGTGGCCAGACCTTCAATGCTGTACAGGAGTGTTGCTTTATTGACATGAAAAGTTATGAGATTTGAGAGGATATGGCCCCCCAAATGAGAGTAATAACTTGATTCTTTGTGGAAATCACAGAGAGGTCAGTAATCAAAGGCTGAGTAGGATAAGAAAAGCTTTAAAGGAATGATCAGAAGGGAAGCTACATTGCTTTTCACTTCAGACGAGAAGAGTTAGATCTTAAAAGTAGGGTGAGAATAAGCAGAGCTTTATAGGCAGGTTCCACAGAACTTTGATATAAAGACAAGAACTTTAAACACCCTGTGAAAAGGGTAACCAACCAAGAATTTCATCTCAGCAATACTAAATTATGAAATTTTATAGAATTGAGGAAAGAAAAATTTTATGTGAGAGTGGACTGTGGTACATATTACTCCTTAAAATCTCTTTTGATCTACTGTTACGTAGTTCTGTTTTCCATGGATTATATTTTTTCTTTTTATCATTTAGTGTCAATCACGCTTCTAAAAAAAAGAATTAAAATTTCATGCAGCTTCATTCAGTGCAATATTGAATCATGTTGGCTTTTATTTTTAAAGCCTTTAACACCAAGGCTACATGTTTGCTTCCAGTAATATAGTGACATTAAAAAAAAAGTGTGTTTTTAGAATGTGAATGGTGCTTTTACCGCTTTCCTCACCTTTATACAGTGCTCCTTAAAAAAAAAAAAAAAAGAAAAAAAATTCCAATTCTTTTCTTCGTTAATGTATGTTTTTTTCTTATGTTGTAGAAAGGTGTGTCTGAACACACCTTTGGTTGTGATTACAAAGGTGCTCATTGTAGTCCTGTATCCCAATCTGGGTCAGGTGAAGTCACCCAAATAAAAACCAGCATCCTTTTGTTTTCTGAGGTTCTCTGCTTGTTATTGTTGGTCATTTAAAGGATCTCTGGTTGATGCTTCATTATGATATTTACTTGTCTGAAATGTGGTAATGTGAAATTTCAAAGGATTCTGTTTTTGTGGCGTTCAGGTCTTTAGGAACTCTTTTATAAGACTATGTACTTTTTGCTATATCTCAGTACATTATTTTTAAATGATGTTTTGAATGCTAGTTTAAATTAATTCTCATTTTAGAGTGAAGAACTTAATTACATCATGATCAAGCATTTCAGGTGTAATTATGTCTTCAAACAATTTACTGTCCTGCAAGGTAAGGGGGCCACTTATGCATCTATGCAGGACTACACTGAACTCAGTAACATTTCACAGATGAAGAGTTTTAAGAATGATTATGCTAGCATGAAGAATGTCTTAAACATATTATCTACTCATGTCAAAATATTCTATAGCCAGTTCTACAGTGAAATAATAATTTGAAGTGCTTGTCCTTTGCTGCCTTATGATACCTCCCTAGAGAGAAGGGGTTTATTTGACAAAGTGAATCATTAATACTTTTCATTCGTCATATTGTTTGTTCTTCAATTTTGTATGTGATTGACTTTCTGATCAAATGATGGTGATGTAATCCTATTCCTTGCTTTTTGCCATCCATACATATCTACTGTCTGGAGCATACAATTTTAAAATATTAATATGATTTACAGTATACATGTACATATATTGCAGTATGCATTTATTTCCTGAATAAAATCTTTCCCTTAATTCTTTTGTCATCCCTGTCTGTATGCAGGTCTATGGAGGATGTTTTTGGAGCAAAATATTTTGCTTTTCCCATCCCCCTCTCCTCCCTCTAATCTTTGTGTTACTGATTTTCAGTTCAGCATAGAAACTCTCAGTGGGATATGAAGAAAGGCTCAGGGAATTATTAAGAGTAATAGCATTCAGGCTGCAGAGAGAGGACCTGATACTGTGGGATCTGGGCCTTGGGGCTGGACCTCTTCACGTTGACATGGACTGGCAGGCCATGGGAGAATGGTTCCCAGTCCCCTCTCCCTTGTTCCTAGTCTCAGATGAAATAGAACGTTTTCAGTGACTGCTGTTACACATTCAGAACTTATTTTGGAAAGTGGGAAAAAAAGTGTAATAAGGGTCAAAACCTTTATTCTCTAATTTATTATTCAGGAAATCCTCTTGAGAAGCAGAACTGCAAAGAAGATCAATCTTCTATTTCAAAAAGGATTTTGACATTTGGAATTGAAATCAAACCAGACCATTTTACAATTCTAAGCAAAAGAGAATTAAACCTTACTCTATTCCAATGAAAATACTATAGTGTGCCATCTAGCATAAAAATCAAATGCATATAACCAAAAGTTTCAAACTGTTTTAGTTCTAAAATGTAACAGCCACATTTTCAACCTAGTCCTGGTTTTCTCTGTTGTTTGCCCTACAAACCAAAATGTTGCTAAGCTTTTTAGAAAGTATTTTTGCTGTGATGGAACTACATTCTCTATTGAAGTGTAACTCTGTAACAAAGCCACACCATAAGTCTATAGTTTAAGATGAGGACAAAAATGTATGATTTGGGACGCAGAAAAAAAAAATTGTCAGAGCAGTGTATAATATTTTATTGTATGCAGTACATGCATAAACAGTAAATGTTTATCTAGCACACAGTTGATGAATCACACAGATAAAAACATTGACATTGATGTCTAGTAGTTTCCCTCTGAACAATGGATAAATCCTTCTATGAGGCTATTTTTCAGAAGATAATAAGTCATTTCACCTCTTTCTCAAAATCAAAGATATGATTGTAGAAGTAGAATGTCAGGCAGAAGCTGAGTATACTCACCTCTTAACAGTTATGTATTTCCTGAACCCCACCTATGCCAGTAGCTATTCTCCTACAAAAGAAGGTCTAAAGAATCCAAATCTGATACTCTTCCAAATTTTTTTTTAAATTTTAAACTTATTGCCACAATTTGGAGCATCTGTGTCTCTTCTGTTGCCCTGGTTTATGACCCCTTAAAAAAAAAAGGATGTAAACTTTAACCAGTTACTGCATATTTATTACAGAGACATGTTATTCAGCTCTTTTGAATGACTAATTTTTGGCAGTATCATGACATCAGAAATGTAGTATATTTGGAATCTCATGAGTTATTTTTCAAGAAAAATGTGGTTTCCTTGTTTTGTTTTTAATTCACAGTACATTGATGATCGTGGAAATTTCATCTTTAGCACAAGCTTTTTTTGTTTGGAAGATTCCTAAATGTCCTTTCTTATTTGTGGGGACTATTGTATTCAAAGAAACATAAAATTATTAAGGTTGGAAAAGCCTTAAGATCATTGAATCCATTACTGCCATGTTCACCACTAAACCAGCTACATGTATTCTTCTGACATTTATTAAAACCAAGCCCCTCTTTCTGATGGATAAACTTTTCTTGGGCAGGTGTTAGAGCAGATCTCTCTTTCCTTTTCAGTATTCATGCCATAAAAAGACAAATTCTTGGTTATTCATAAGCCACTCGGTAAGATTGCACTCAGCTACATGGACACAGATACCAGCCCATCTGTGAAATTATGTGAGCTGGTAAGCTTTGGTGGAGGGGAAGCAGCCAGTGACTGTGTAGGCTGAACGATTTTCAGGGCTCAAAGCAAAGTCAAGTCTCCAGTCAGATAAGAGAATATTTTACTTTTTGTTAGGCTTTGTACAAACTTCGAGATTTCCCGTTTTAAAACTGTGCACTGTGTTCATGCACTGTGGTTTCACTACCACTTCATGAATTGATAATTTAGGTACAGAAATGTTAGCACATTAGCAATTGATAAATCACATACTGATTGGTAATACTTTTGGCTGTGATTTTGATTCTTAATGTGACTGCTTTTAAATAGAAATATGCTATGCAAATCTAGGTCCATTGTCCATTCATACCTGCTAAAAAAGAGGGAGAAATAAAGAGAGGAAATGTTACTTATATTCTGCCTAATTGCTTATTGCTTGTTGCATGCAGTAGTTTGTTTCTTATACTGCCACATAAAAAGCTTTTACACTTGTAGATGCTGTCTTGCCTATCTTCATCCACTTCCCTTGGGCCGTGTCACCTACATAAACTAATCTTAATAAGGTGATCCTGAAATCAATTTCCACTTTTAAAGGTTAAATATTTTAAATAGAATTCAATTGTGATGAAGCTTAGAGGACTCACATGGAGGTAGCAACCTGAGCCTGGTGAGGTTATGTGTCGTATCACACAATTTCATTGTGCTGCGATGCTTTCAGCTTTGGGAAGTGGATCATTCCCTGGTTTTACCTTATTTGGAGCATGTTGCTCCATACTATAGCAATTATTCTAACAGAAAAGGTAAAGCAATAATTTTCAAACTTGCCTTTGGTAGTTTCTTAAAAAAGCCCATTCAGAGAACAGAAGATGTACAATTTATAACCCAGGTATTGAACTTTTCTGTTAAGATGTGAGAAGTTGGGTACAACTGAAAAAAATATGAAATTCTGGCTCCACAGCACTCCAAGATGTGTACAGGACAGAAACACAGATAATGAAGGAAGAATCCCAGACAATGCCAGAGGCTGATGCCTGAAGCAAAATTGCTAATTTACCTCTGCTATGAAATACAGAGTTTTTGGACCCTAGAACAGATGGGAAGAATTAGAGTGTTTATATGCTGTGAGAACGGGAGAAAAGAAAGAATTTTTTTAATGTTGCCTGCTTATTTAATGGTTTTATTTCTCTGTTATTTTTATATCTTTTCTTCACTTTCTGCTTGCCCCATAATCCATTCCTCCTCTTTCTCATGTAATTTCAACTGTAGAGTTTACTGAACTATGTCAAATCACTCTGTACAAGCAAGTTTTTGATTAGCCCCCTGTTTGTTAAGTCTTAGAGTATCGTAATTAGGTACATTCAGGTAGGCTTAAAAAGGAACAAATAGCGTGAGTTTTCACAGCAGCTATTCAACGTAACAGTCCTACAAGTATGAATTGTTTTGACTTTTCTCACTTAGAAATGCCAATAGTCTTTTGTGGCAACTGATTCCCACTTGAGATTTATTCTCCTGTACAGCTTGAATGCATGACTTGTTTCGGTTAGCACCGCCAGGGTATTTAAAATCTCCTTGCAATTTTGTTTCACCTACATGGTGACTCAATGGTAGAATGTATTAATAAAAGTTCAGAAAAAATAATGGTGTTTACCCTTGAATCTAGCAGACTTTGAGGGTGTACCTTAATAGAGTCACAAAACTGGTGCAAGTTCACACAGGAATAGATTTATTTCTTATGCTCTGCTAAATTTCCTGTGGAATGCCGAGTGCATTAGGATCCATGGTAACAGAGCCTGCTGCAGCACTGTATTACTGTGCTGTTGATAATGCAAGTCCATCTAATTAGCACCAAATGTCAGGGTACTAAGAGGAGCAGGTGGCACCATTTGTATCTGAAGTAAATATAAATGCAGTATTTATGTGCAAAACCAGGCAAGGCTTAGCCTTTTGTAAAGTCTGTTATAGCTGGTTTGTGTGATTAATAAGATCTGAGAGAGAGAAGATAATTATAAACTGTGACCCGTGAATGGAACTGATGATTTCCATCCAGGTTGAACCAAATGCTATTGATAGGAAATGTTTTGGGCTTGAGACCTTAAAGAGATAAGATGCATTACTGTAAGAATAGAGACCGTAATATTTTTTTTTTAATTAAGTCCATGGTTCATTCTTAATTCATGTTCTGTTTTAAAAGTTGTTAGGAGTAATGACAATAGTGAATAACAAGAAGGTGGAGAATTTTGATGTCCTCCATTTTCATGAAATATTAGGGACTGTGAGCAAAACCTCTTATGCAGTGTCTTTAGGTGGACTTAAAGGACCTAAACCTGTGAGTGACTCGTAATAGTTGTGAATAGGTCTGAAGTGAAAGGAAACTGCTATTGATCTGTTTAGATGCCTTTTATAGACATAAAGAAAGACAAATGCCCCCAGAAATCTGACAAATATCACTGTTTGAAGGTGCTTTACACAGTTGTCAAACAAGGAATACATGTTCAGGACAGATGCAATTTATGGGCTCCAGTAAAAACTTAAGTGTAATCCATGTTTATGCCACAAACTATTGCAAGACCAGGGAGCAGGAACAGTACTGAAAATGTATTTCTATCTCAAAGATAGTGTTTCTTACTTGCCAGGTGTCAGTTTTTGTCAGGAATAAAAATAGGCCAGGATGCTATGATCTCTTGTGTCTCAGATCTGATCCTGTCATAGAAATCTTGGTGTCTGGTGTCCAGGGTGGGACCCCTGGGGCAACACCTTCCCAGCCAGAATGCCAGGCTTCAGAACAGAGCTAAACTGGTGCTTGGGCACCACCTTTACAGCTCCATGGAAATTTAAAAGGTAAACAGCTATAAGATATGGGGGCCTTTACGTGAGTCACCTACACTTTGAAAATTTCACCTCTGATGACTCCATTGTCCCTCTCTAGACTGCAAACACTAATTCATTTTTATGCTGTGTCAGTCTTCTTAATCATCTTGCACACAAATATTCACCAAAATTAAATATACCCTCTATATTAAAATTTTAAGCTTTTCCTGAAACAGCTTGGTAAATCTGGCAACTGATAGATAAAAAAGATTTTCAATTCCATCCATATTGTGGAAATACTGTTCTTTTTCCATATTACAATTTAATTAAAAATCTGTACTGTCTATTAGCACATAATTAAAGGTGTTTTATTCCTGTCTATTTATAAATTAAAGATTAAGTCTTCCTTTTTTCTTTTTTTCCCCATTAAAGTCAATTTGATGTTGAGAGAGAAAGGGAGACCACGATGAATATTTTAATGTATTTTGTGAAAAGCCCAGAGTCTGCAACATAATAATTTTGAAAGGGAGAACTTTTAAGGAGAGATAATTAAGTAAATTTAGTATCTAGCAGGTCTGGAAGTGCAGAACATATTGTACAGGCGAAAAAAATAAATAAACTTCCAGATGAAAAGAATATCCAAACATATTCAAAAAAGATTAAGATGCTAGGGTAATTAATTAATAAAGAAATATATAAAAAGCAACATTTCAAAAAATAATAGCATAATCCTTGCAGCTATATAGGAATACAAAAGAGCCAAGCAATTTAAGGGGAAAAATGTAACTGGGCTTAAAAAAGCAAGGAATGGTCTTCTTTAATGCTAAAAGTTCTCATGATAAAACAAATATTTAAATTCAAAGCAATTGCAGAAAACCATCAGATCCTTAAAAATAATATTCAGAAAGATAATATTCAGCACAAAATATCAATTAGTTTAATAGGAAAATAAATACAACTAATTTTTTACATCAGCATAGCATATTCCAATAGTGATGTTGTCTTCCTCTTCTTCACAGGACAGCTGGCAGTAATGTATGACTTGTTTTTGGACTACTCTAATGCAGTTAGGTAGGGAGAGGTGTTGTAGGTCACAATCTCTGCTGCTTTCTTTTGCTGCTTTGGAAAAACGTAAACTGCAGCTGGTTGAAATTTCTCCTGGCATCTCCAGTGTGCTGATACAAAAAGTGCTTCAAGTGGCAGCCCCCATCTCCCCCAGTACCTTCAGAGATCACAAAATCACAGAATGTTCTGAGTTGGAAGGGACCAACAAGTATCATTGAGTCCAGCTTTTAAATGAATGGCCCATACAGGGATTGAACCCGTTACTTTGGTGTTATTAGCACCAAGCTCTCAAGATCTGTGAACTCTCCTCTCCCAGTCTTCATATGTTTATGAGTTCAGAGGAACCCTATTTCTTTAAGAGTGAAGATACCAGTGAATGGCAGCACCTTCCCTCTTTCTGAGGGAGTATTTCCTGGTACTTGCAAAGCAGGGCACTTCTATTTGCACAAGGTAAATGAGATTCTTATGTCCTTGCAAAGGGGAGCTCCTGTTCCTATTGGAGTCCAACTCTGAGGCTGTCCAAAGTCATTCTCTTGCCACAGAAAAGTGGCAAAGATGTCTGAACAGTGTCCTTCTTGCCTCAGAGAAACAGGGATTTCCAACTTGTTTTGCCTTGCAGTGTCCTTGGAAACTTACAGAGAACAGGTGATTGCTTTTGGACAAGACTGCTGCTGTGGCTGGGTTCCTGCAGTCAGTCTTAATGTGACTGTGCCCTCCCTCCAGCCCTGAAGAAGTCAATGATGTGTTGATTCTCAAAATAATTAGTATGATAAGTTGTCATGCAACTGTGTGCTAATCGCACACGGGCCAGATCAGTCACTGGAAATAACTGTGATAAGTACCATCTACCACTCACTTTATTATATGTGAACATGAATTAATATGGATGAGCAGCAGGCAGGAAGGCTGCCTGTTGGCAGTGCTCATGCTGCTACAGTACCAGTATCACGGTACCAGCAAAAAAGTGGGGAAACTGCTTTTTATTTTCTGGGGGCAACTGAATGTGGTTATGGGGGAGGGAGGCAAGACAATGTCATGAGTGGGGGTGCTGTTGCACAAGTACATGCTGGGAGACTCCTAAGGGGAGCATAGAGCTAGCAGAAAATCTGCAAGGGACTTGCAGAAACCTCCCCAAAGGAAAGAGGATCTTGATGGTGACCCTGAGCAGACAATTTTTTGCAGTCGAGAAAGCTGATAAAAATTGTTGACCTAGAAAAATAGAATTGACGTACCTACTCCATGAAGTACTGTGAATAAAGGGAAGATTTATTTCAAACCCTTTTATTTTACTCTGTCTCACCATATTATGCTTAACTGGACATGTAAAAGTCACTTGTTTTAGTGTGTGTTTTAATAAATCATTGATGCTGCAAGCCATTTAGTGTCTTTAGTCTGGTCACTTTTAAGAAAAGAGTACAGTGGTTCCAACTTCAGAGTTATGGACAGCTGAGAGCCTGTCACAATAATTTTTCAGTTACTTTCTATCCTGTCCTGCTCACTTGCACAAGGGCAAAAAGCAATGGCTTTGCAGAACCTATTAGCCTCTTCTGCACTGCTTTAGTACACTGCCTAAAGTAATAAAGGGAACTCTTTATGTCTCTCGGTATTTATTTGGGTTTTACTGTGCAGAAATATAACCATCATGCTTTTATATGGAGAGGAATAAACTTAACTGTATGCAAAGTCACATAAAGAGATCTTAGCAGAATGTAGAAATGTTTAGAGATTCTGATATGTGTCTGTTCTTTGAATTGGATGAATGCAGACTCTGAATCTTGAAAATGACTAAACTGTAAAAGATAATGACCACCTTTAGTGCCAGAGGAAATCACTGATCTGTCACTCTGTGAAAACCCTACAAATGTGGCTTAGATCACAGATCCATCAACAGTGATGACATTCAAAAGCAAATAACTTTATAAAAATAATAATAATAATAATTGAAAAAGTCTTATCAACTCCTGAAATCTCAGTCCAGAACCTACATTGTTCACCAAATTTGAGGAAGAGAAGAAAACGTTGGGTCCCAAATCTGTCATTTGTGCTGCTGGCGTTTCATCTGCAGACTCTTTGAAGATTTCACAGAGAATTCAAATGTATGAGTCTAATACCAGACATGTCACTTGGTCCCACTATGCTGAAATGATCCTTACTGTAAAGAATTCTGAAACACGCAGTATGGTCAAACTTATGTAGTAGATAGAAAAATTCAAAGTTGTTTAGCAAAAGGAAGCAGAAGCCTCATCCATAGTGCAATCCAGAAAAATGAACTATAAAATTGCTGATCTGATAAAGAAGACAAAGAGATTGGAAAAATCCAACTTTATTATCTCCAAAGGAAAGGAGGAGAGAAATTGTGATTGGAACTCTCTCTGTTTAATGTACGCAGTTAACTGTACTGTAATATTAAGTGCCTAGCATATCAGTCTTTAAATGCCACAGTTCTTTAATGGCAAGGGTATTAGCATTTGAAGGTCCTGCGACTATAACTTAGATACCTACACTTGGCAAGTAGTTCTTACGCCTGACATCATGCAATCAAACAGCCCTTTTCCCTTGCAAAGAATGTAAGTCGTTTGGATGTTAGTTGTAGAAGGGTCGATTCATACAAGCTGAGGGTAGCAGTTGGGTACTCAATGTAGACTGAGATTTCACAAAGCTTTGTTCCTCACAACTAATTTTTTTTATAATCTTGACTGCATGTCCTGCTGATAAACAAACCAAGAGGGTTGAAAGATAAAGAAGGGAGAGTATCTATGATAAAAGATGGTTTGCTTGGAGAAAGGTCTCTTCTGAGCAGACTTAGGTTGAAGGTGGTAGGTTTGCAGATTTAACTTCCTCAATGAGACAGTAAAGTTTTACAGTGGTCAGGGAAGGAAATTAGCCAAGGGAAGCAGAATTTCAGGAGTAGGTGGTAGAATTGTTCACAAAGTCTCATCACTGAGAGAGATGCACCAGTTAATAACTAGGAGAAAAACAGCATCAGCTGGCTGTTAAGTCCTGAGAATGTTTTACATATTCTGTATTTACTGCTTTAAAAGTATAATTTCCTATTCTTAATGAAGTATCTAAAATTTTCCTTTACTAAATGAAAGCTTAACCATAGCTAGCTATAGAAATGATCTTTAACACTGAGAACAATCCTGCTCAAGAGCAGCACAAGTTTAAGAGTACCACAGTGTGCAGCCTTGCTCTGCCTAGGATTTCTGAGGGGTCTCAGGAGTTGGCAATTATTTTCTCAGAAAGCTGTGGGAGTCAGTTTGAAGTCTAATAATGCCAATGGAGAGGAGTTGCCCTGAGTGGATCAGGATAAACAGCACACAGACAAATACAATTTCTGATCCAGGGAGTAAATCACAGGCATCAAACATTTCTTTCCATACATTGATACCTGTGTCATCCCTGTCATGTCACATACAGAAGGTGAATGTACCTTCAAAGAAGTGAGGCAAGCAGGATGACTGGAAGCAGTGGATGCATTTAGCACTTAAACAGGTACTGACAAAGAAAATATACCTGTCCTCTGGAAGAAAACTAGAAAAGTTTTAAAGAATGTGAAGATTTTAGAGCATTTTAGAGTAGGTTTTGTGTTTTCTAAATGGACCAGGAAATATTAAGTTAAAAATTTATGAAGGGAGAGAAATCTTGAAAAAAACCCCAAATAACATAAAATTAAAAAAAACAAAGCTTTTTTATGTATATATTTAGCTTGTTCATCTGAAAGCACAGGAGGAAAACAGAAAACTTTCCTCAGTGTTAAAGAGGGTGCCTAAGGTAGGAATCCAGTTGACAAACTCTTGCAGAAGATGACTCAAATGACTGATGGCTTAAAGACTAAAGTAGGTAATGCAAATACTAATTAAAGAAGAATTGTAACATACTATATAGAATATATTACAGAATAGTGATTATCTCCTTTGCATATGTATTGGTATGAGAATTTTGCCTTAAACATGTTCAGTTAATAAACACTGGTTTACTTTCACCTATTTTCTGTAAATTTTAACTGTCTTTCACATGGATACAGAATGCAATATTTACATAGGATGACTTTAAAAAGTGCCACAGCATAAGACTAGTCATTCGTGCCAAGATTTTTTTCCTGTTCTTTGACCAGAATGTTATTATTTTATTATTAAGTTCTGTTATTATTCTCTTATTCTATTTTACTAATGTTAGTTCTATAACTGTGTGTCTAAAGGGCAGCTGAAGTAATAATTTTCAAACACTTTTTATCTTCTTATGGGTTACTGTAATCTTCCACATTCCATTAGCAATAGCCTTCATGGTCCTTTTCCTTGAAGACAGTATGGCTACCTCTGCAGCTTTTGAAGTGCAGCCCTGTGTGTCTTTGATTTTCTGCAATACTGCTTGAAAGATGGAAATGTCAAGCTGGATGACAGCTAATGAACTGAGTGTTCAGCAGTTCATCATGTTGGTTTTACCAGAAATCATTTAGCAACAAATTTGAGGTAATTGTCTTTGGTAGAATAAGATCACTTGCCTTTTCTGATAGAAGAGTTGACACTAGTCAGAATGGCAACTTGTTCTGGAAGGATCAAATCTAACCTTCGAGTCACAAAATGTTCTGTGAAAAAAAGCCCTGGCTTGATTGTGGATGAATTTGTGAGGAATGACACTGATCTTTGCAGCTTTGGCCTCATTGAGGAGTCAAAGAGGTTTGTTCTTCAGCTGTTGTCAGTTACTTCTGTTGACTGAATCTGTTGTTTCATAAGGATTTAAACATGTGCCTGTCATCATAAGACTATGAGGAATCCTTCACACCTTATCAGTGCTTGTGTGGGAGACCTGCTCCAACTCAGGCCAGTGGGGAAATAGGATTGGGTTCAATGCTAAGCACCTGTGTCTGAAGGAGTAAACACAACACTGTGAATGAGTACTCTGAGGTGCTTGTTAGAGTCTGCTCAAGAATCATTTTCCTAGATAAAGGGTTTTCACAAACTGTTGTGTGTGTGCCTCCCCAGACTCCCTGAGTTATCTCTGTGTGTCCACTGGCAAAGAGAGATTGCAGTCAGGAGTGTTTTCCTGACTCCAAGCACTACAACAGTCTGCTGCTAGCTTCCCACCCTGCTTGTGACCAGTATCTCGGCTCTTGCTAGATCCTGCCTATAAAGAGAGTAAAAGGTCAGGCAGAGATGATTTGGTACTGTGGATTAGTGTTGTTCCAATGACCAAAATATCCAGAGTGGCTGCTCACATATTTAGTATGTGAGGAAAGGATGACATTGTATTGAACTCCAGAAATATTTTGCCTTGAGGTTGCTGTTACACTTCTTTACGGGAATGCATTTCCAGTTCCTATTGCTCCCATCCTTTTCTACTGACAGAACATGTATTTTACTCAACACCAGGACTTATATGATTCCTAATGGGGCAATATCATAATCTTCCTAAATGAACATGCAGATTCTACATATCATGTCAGTTTTATGGCCATAGCACATCATAGGGGAGATTGTAGAATTCATCTTATAAATGATTACAAGAAAATGAGGTAAATGAACGGAAAATCTGTTGAGATACCTTAATCCAAAAATAAAAATATCATTGTCTTATTGTATTTACCTGACATCATTCTTAATTTTATTTGGAAAGCAGACACTGATTTCACACAGTGAAAAAATGTTTTTGTTAGAAAGGCTTGGCAAGCCTAGCCAAAACAAAAGAGTTAGAAAAACACACCAAGAGAAAATTGTACTATAAAAGGGGCTGTTCCATGCACTTTCTTGTGCATTGAGGCCTGATGTTGAATTTTTTCTAGTTTTATAGGTTGGAAGCTTTATGGATAATTATCAAAAAGGTATTTTTCATCACAATTTCATTCTTCATTAAACCCACAATATTTTTACTATGCAGAAATATAAAAATACACATCAAAGGCAATGACCTTACATTATAGTTTCTCCTGTCCTGTGGTATGGCAGCAATACTCAATTACTCATAACAGTCAGAAAAAATATCTATGTAAGATAAATGTTCTAGGAAAGTTCTCATGGGTCACTGATTTAAGTTCCCCATAAATGTAGGCTGTTAGATCACACAACTTAATTTGTAAATTTGATGGTTTATTTTCAACCAATAACTTGCCTCCATCACTCTGTTTTGCCTGATTTGGGGAATGGGATGCTCCAAATCCTACTCCCTTGTATTTTATTTTACTCACAGCTCATGTACTCCCTGGTTCATGGGAATGTTTCACCCAGGTGCAGGAGTGCAGGAGTTTGCACTTCAAATGAGTCAAATCAAAAGAATCACAAACTTTAAGAATGGGCAATGCTCATTTCCTTTTATTTTTCTTTTCTTTCTTTTTTTTTTTTTGGGGGTCTAGAATTCTGGAGGAGATTGCCTGTGAGCTTTTGGGTGTTAGATATGTTTATTTTGGAGATGAATGAGAAAGTGCTTGAAAAGGGTGTGACTCTTAAATTTCTATTTCTAATTTCTTGTTCTTTTTTGAGCACTTCATCTAGGTGGAAAACAACAAAAAAAAAAAGGCACGAAGTTATAGTGCAAATTGTGCAACTGCAGTACCAGAAAAGGCATGTCTCACCCCAGTTCACTTTAGGAAAGAATTGTCCTTTTATAGACATATAGTTGCTGGGATGCCAGAAGAAGTGTTTTTTTTCCATTCTTGATGTCCAGAACAAGATGGATGTTACTACTCAAGCATGGATTTAAGTGTGACTAATAGAGAGGTATGCAGTTCCTTTCTTTGAATTAACATTGGCACATCCAGAGCTTAAATTTGTTCTCAGGTGATGCAGATACAATTGTGCAGGTATAGCCATTCCATTCACATCACCATGCTGTCTATCTCTGCTCATGATGCTATTCTCACATTTTGCTGCTTTGTTTTTTTTTCTCAACATTGAATTTTTTGAAAAATATGATAATGATAGTCTTTTCCTCTTACAAGTCATTATTTGTCTGGTTTTATTTCCTTTAGCTACATGGTGATTTTTTCTGCCCCTACCCCTCCAATGTTTTCTTTTCCCTCATCCTGCCTGAACTTTCTGTTTTCCGGATTTTATTAGAGCTAAAGAACTACCTATGATAATAAGATAGTAAACGTGCACCAGCAAAAAAGTAGGTGTATGTGCATGTGTGAGGGAAAATGTGCTTCAAAAGCAAGAACACTCAGTATAGTATTTCTAACTGCCTTTGTTATTCAGAAATAGAAAGAAGGGAGATGTGATGAGGTGTCTGATATCTAAGTCAGTGACAATTGAAGAACATAATCCAGGGTGTTAGATAATACAGGACAACACCAAAACTCGGCTTTGCCTGTTTCCCTTTTCTTGAGTGTGATTCTGCTCTTTCCATGACGACTTATTTCAGTGCTATAGTTTAAATCCATTGGAGTTATCTGCAGATATGGACATTAACTAATCCTCATTTCTGAGGACCAAGCTCTTTCCTTTTTCTGTTCCTTTCCTCTGCCCGCTGCAGGGATGAGAAACATGCTTTTCTTATGAAAGTTGGGATTCGGAACTCATAATGTTATTCCCAAAGCTGCTGCCCTTATCTCAGACCTATAGTCCGTAAGCATTAATCTGGTCCTGCTTGATTTAGTCATGCTTTCGTCTTTCGTGTTTGTTTTTTTCTTTAATGGGATAGTTCTATTTTGTCATGTAGATGACTTGCAAAGCATGAAAAAGCTCCTACTACTGTTTAATTCGTGTTTGTTCATACATTTTAATTATCTACCCTTTAGCTCATAAATATGAGCACTTTTAAATGAGAGTTATGTTAGCAGAACTTTGTTGTAGGATTTGTTTGGGTTTTTTTTGTTTTGTTTTGCTGTTTAAAAAAAAATAAGATTAAACAATTAGCGGGATTTTGCAAATTTACATAACTGCTGGTTTTTTCATTTTAGATTCTCTTGTTGCTATGGCTTAACTTTTTTTTCAGCCTCCACCATTTATTTTTACATTTGAAGCAAGCTTTTCATCTACTGTGATGTATACCTGATACTCATAATAAGCAATAAATCAAAGGAATAGACTTCTTCCCTTAGAATTTGGTTGTCTTATAAAATGCTGGAAATCCTGATCAGTAAAGTTATGCAGTAATTATACTGTGTTTATCACTGCCAAGAGTCTTTCAGATGTAGCAGCCGCTTGTCTTCTTAGTTATTCCTGCTTATAGACACACACACAGCAGGTTGGGGGATATTTACAGCTCTACATTTTTATGATCTCTATAGTCACCTAAATGAGCAAGTTTAGTCCTCTGAACTAAATAGGGCTAGTTATGTGAATGAAATTCCTCTCTGAAAAACTGCATGAGCGAGTAGATATGATGCTGCCTTCCTTTTCCGACTCAAACACTCTTGGTCAATTGAAATACTTTCTGCTCTTATCCTACTGTCTTTTTTACCTTATTAAAGCTGGTTTTGTCTGTTAGTTTGTTTATTTGTTTTTGAATTACAAAACAAGGACTATAGTTTTCTAGCAGATTTTTCAAGTTTTTAGCACAGGTGCAGGGACACCTGAGTTAACAGCCCAGAAATGGGGAGAATATAACAATATTACTGCAACGCTGTGTGCTAGATAATAAACTCTAATAAACTTGAGGTTGTTCACATCCCAGGAAAAACCCTGGAGATTAAGCTACTATACAGAAAGGAGCAACAGCACCACCACCAGGTGTTGAAAGAGAACAGTGTCAGAACACTCAACTTTGAGAATGAAGCAAAATGGAAGAGGATGCCAATGGGCAGCTCTGGCTCATTCCTGCACTCAGCCTTGTAATTGGCTACTGCTGCTTCTGGCAGCTGACTCTGTTTATACCTATTATAGATTTGTAAGGGAATTGTTTTTAAAGCCTTAAGATCATGTGTATTCCTCTTTCTGGGTGTGAACGAGGGTATATTAGGGAGGCTGAGTGTTCTGCGGGGCACCTGAGGATTTTCAAAGGGATATACCACTTTTTGAGATTACTTTTTTAAACTTACTTTTTATGTGAATCAAAGTATTTTGGCCTGTTTTTTAGGTTCTAATGTTGTTTGGAACTTCAAAACAATATTGTAGTTTGAAAGATAGCAGTTTAACAGTTGAAATCAGTTCTAAGATATAGAGTTCCTCTTAATAGAGGACATTGCATTTTTCCTCAATTCTAAAAAGCTATGAATCAGAATGACAGTAGTCATATAATTTAAACTCCAAGGCAGATTTACAACCAATAATTTGAAATGTTTAAGTAACACAGAAATCCATAACAACCTCTGGAACCACAGTACTCAAGAGTTTCTCCCACTATCAGCTTTATCTTTGCTGTTATTCTGTTTGCTCTTCAGCCTAGCTATACAGTTCCATTTCTTCTTCCTTCTTCCACTACTTCTATTTCAGTCCATCTTTCACCACCTTCTTTTCTCCTCTTCTCTTCCCCTTTTTGGCTTTCTGCTAATGACTCTCTTCATTCCAGCAGTCTCTCTACTGATGAACTGACTGGTAGATTTTTTTTCTCTGAATGTTCCAGACTAATCTGGTCGACACAGCCAGCTATCATCAGTATGTTCTCAAGTACTGCATGCTGGATGCCAATGTGTAATCTGGGCAAAAAATTACCATTTTGTTTTACATTTTACATAGAGTACAGTGTAGAAAAAAGCAAAGGATCTTCAGAGGTCTGACAGTTTCTCAGAGACAGTCTTAATAACTGAATGCCTTCTGGACTTAATTTGGTGTGATGGTTTGGACCTGGCACCCAGCCAAATGCCCAAACCCACAGCGAAGGCCTTCCCCCCTCCCTTTCCTTCCCAGGGCAAAGGAATAAAAACAGCAGGACCTGAGACCAACCAAACTATATAAATATATATATATATATATATTTACATATATCACAATTATATACAATTAATATATTATATACACAGCTAAGGGGGCCCATCCACTCCCAAAGGGAGAGAGTAAGGAAAAGAGAAAAGGAAAAAAGGAAAAGGAAAATCAAATACAAAGCTACACTCTCAAGAACCCAACAAAGAAGAAGTAACCATTTCCCTTGAGATAGCCAAATAGCGCCAACCGCCTGCTGGCAACCTCTGCCTCCCAAGGCCCACAAGGCCGCACCAGGCCTCACTCCTCCATGCAGCAGGAGCCGACAGCAGAGAACCTGCACCTTCAGATCCCACCAGAAAGGAAGAGAGCGAAGGCTTCTCCCCCTTCTTATTTATACCCTGAGTTACGTAAAAATCGTATGGAATACTGGGAACATGGTCACTTCCTTGGTTACAACCTGGTTACCAGGAAAAGGACTTGAACCAAACCATCACATTTAGTTGCACTTACCACTTTTTCAGAAGTTTTTGAAATTGT
This sequence comes from Pachyramphus minor, assembly GCA_013397135.1. NCBI lineage: Eukaryota > Metazoa > Chordata > Aves > Passeriformes > Tyrannidae > Pachyramphus > Pachyramphus minor. The sequence goes on along the minus strand of VYXB01009294.1, from coordinate 281,558 downwards.
TGTACTGTGGGGGTCATAGAGCTTCCCATTACTCAGGAAGTTGCAGGAAGAGTCCTGCTGCACCTCCACCCTGCCCTTCCCCTTAAAGTTTTTTTTTACTTTTTTTTTAATTTTACTTTCCTAACTGTAACATAATTTAGTATTAGTGCTACTGTTATTCATCATCAGCAGTATCTGTGCAGCACTACTACTGTGCAGTTTGACCATCAGATACTGCAACTTTCAGGATTTAACCAAAGCTATCTTTTCCTTTTGTTTTTTTTTTTCTGTAAGCTACCATAATTTCCTGCACCTTGGATTTTTTTCATATTTACCTTTGTTCATTTTTACTTTGATGATTGAACTTATGTTATTACATACGAATATAAAAGTGACACAGTGAATTGTTTATAGGGCTTCCGTCACTGAAATGACAGACAGAGACTAATGCCTAGATGAGCAGGCTAGGTTCATGATGTAAGTTATCAAGATTACTTTCTTTTGTCATATTTATTAAAAAAAATACACTCAGTAATTTAACTCCTTTGCTACTCAGTCTTTTCAACCATTGTTGCAGAAACTACAATTTCTATTCTTCATGAAGGTAGAAAAGACACATTTAAAATCATAATCGATATCTCTGTAGTTTGTGGCTAAATTTCTTGGAGCTGTCTTTGAGATCTGAATATCCAATTCCCAACAGAATGACTGGCTTATCTAAACCTACCTGTACTTTAAACAGATGCCAGTCTATATGAATGAGAAAACTAAGTTATCACTCTGAATTTTCAGAGTGACTTGATGGTTCTTGAACATCAAGTTCAAACATCAAGATCTTGAACATCAAGATAAAAAGCAACCACACAACACTGTGTGGTTGATTTCACATTTTTCCTTCAATCCATAGCTTTAGTGAGGTGACTGATGGATAAGGACTAGATGTCAGTTTGGTTTATGAAGTATCTTCCTTTGGTGTTCAATTTCTCTGATAAAAAAAGAGAAGAAAAATTACGGAGAACTGGGGTTGTTAACTTAGGGCTGCTCAGGAAGTGCCTAGAATTACACTAATGTGTTGTCAAAGTATTTTTTTATTATAAGGCGTTTTGTGCCCAAAATAGCTTCAACTTTTGAATCAGCACAAGGTCATGTTACAACATTGTACCGCAACAATATTGATAATAAAATTGAAATAGAATTCTTCCTTAGGGAGAAGTACTCACTTAAAAATCTGGTCGTGTTGGATCAAGAGAAGACAAACAGCAAAAATTCAAAAAGCCTCCACTTCAGATATTAGTCTCAGGTGCAGTTCTTATTTGACAGAGATGTGAATAAGCTGACTAGTTCTGTGTTTTCCCATTCCAGTGGCATGTTAGATGAACCCCATACAGCCTCACCCAATCATGTATATGTTGAAGATCGTTTTAAAATAAAAGATTTGACATCCAGATAGGTCTGTAATGTACAAAACTTGATTGCTGCATGTTTATTAAAGAATTTGAAGTCCAAAGACAACTCCAATAAATAACTAATTGATGATAATGGATGCCATTTGGTAGAAATATGGTCTAGTAACTGAGCTTCTTAGAGAAAGTCAGGACAAGAGCTACCACATTATATTTGCTATCTACTAATCAAAGACAAAATATAAGTGAGAAAAGTATTTTTTTAACGTTTTACTAAAGAAGTAGGATGAAAATTGCATTATTGTGTGTTGAAACAGACTACTCTACAGCCCACCACCATGAACAGTGTAAGGCTGACATATTTGGTGCCAACATTTCTCCTCTCCATAATTACTTTACTATTGGCTCTCCTACACACTCTTTTTACAGGACTGGAATCTTTACGCAGAATCCTGTTGTAAAAAAGGTAGGTTAATGGGACTGTCCTTCTACTAAAAATACTTATTCCTCTGGGAGAGTTCACAGGGAAATAGAATTCAAATGTGTATATATATATGTTTGTGTGTTTATTACAGCCTTCAGAGTACGATGTCTGAATTAATCTAGATAAATCTGAAAGAAATTTGTTACTGAGAAAGGTGGCCTATTTTGAGGATATGTCAGATACCATAAGGGGTTTATGATGACTGCTCTAACTATAATTTGAAATAGTCTCTTTTTCTCTGGTGTCCACTGATTTTCCATATTACGTGCAAGTCTATCTAAGTCTATGGAAGTAATGAAATAGAGAGGGTATAATTGCTTTCCTTAAGCATTGTTTCTTTACTCTGAATTTGAGATAAATCAAAACCTTGAGATGTAATAACCTTGTTGAGTAAAGACATCAGAGTTCACATGACTCACACCTGAAGAACAGGCTGTGTATGTCTCCTGATTTGATAAGAGTGGATGGATACACTTAGCCCTGCATCATTGACATGTAAAAACACATTCTTGGCTCATTCTGGTCATGCAAAACCAAATACTAGTTTATTTATGTTGTGACCCTGAGTTTATCTCAGTTTGTAAGATCATGGTGCTAGTATCATCGAGGTTGTGGGTTTGATCCCCGTACAAGACATTCACTAAAAAGTTGGACTTGATGATCCTTGTGGGTCCCTTCCAAATCTGAATATTCAGCGATTCTGTGAAATACAGAGAAATTCATACTGATGAGTACAGTTTGTATTTTTTCCTAGTTTTTATCTCTTAATTCCTAATATTTTTCCTTCCCTGTACCCATCACAATCTCTAAAATACATGCCTCATTAAAAACACAAAATAAGCTAACACTGTAATATAGATGAGAAAGAACCATGCTTTCTTTTTGACAATCGTATTTTCCAAATCTCAAGTGAAAGTGAAGCATAGCATGCTTCACATGACACTCCATCATTAAATAAAGACGTTCTAATGAAAATAATTGAGCAATGGCTGCCCTTTCTGTATCACTTCTGTATGGCCTATTAATTCTGGCAAGTCTGTGTAAGAGTAACTATTACCAACTGCACAAAGATAATCAAGCATTAATCTTAAATCAGTAGCTCATTATTTTAAAACTCAACTTATTTTATGACTAGTGGGTTGACTTAGAGAATCTAATAGGGTGCTTCTTGGGTTTTAATGAGTGAAAAATTTTACTTTAGAACTGAGTGAAATCATAGAATCATAGAATCATAGATGATAGAGTCCTGTCAATATATTTTAATAATGTTACTTTTAGCACTTAGCAATTAGGAATTTCTCTAAGAGAAAAAAAACATCTTTCCTTTTCATCTGTTTTCATTTAGGACTAGAGAAATAATACCTCCCCAGAGAATCATCAAAATATTTGTAGGAATTAAAGCTGGAGACATTTCAGCAATAATTCAATAATAGCTGAACTACATGCTGATTGACAATATGGCAAGACTTGCTGTTTATTTTACTGAATTTGTTGGAAGTGCGTCATACAAAGGCTAACTAAAGTACAGCTAGTAGATCAGCTAAATTCAGGAATTTTAGTACCAATGCAGTCATCCTTTCTGAAATGTACTTCAGTTAAAATTAAATCTTTCAGAAGGGGCAGGTGAAGAGGCGAAAACAAATAATTTCTCAATTTCTGAAAGTTGATTTCTACTGAGGAGATGTTGAGAAGGTGTAAAACAGGTATTACAAAGTAACTTTTTCTTCCTATGCCACCTTTAGATGACAACAATATTTTTTTTCAGAAGACTGCTGCGAGCATATCTAGGATCTGCTGCTGGGGAGCAACAGAAACAGAGCTGCTGCTGCTGCTGCTGTCCCACAGCCCCTGAGCAGGGCTGCTGCAGCAGGTCTCACCCAGCCAGTGTTTATCATGCACACATGTCCTGTCCAAAGTCCATCCTGGACACCTCTACAGAATTGTAAAGCTGGGGGCTGAGCAAAAATGGGGTTTCAGGGCCCCTGGGTTGGGACAAGGGGAACTCAGGGAAGCCTGGTCAACTCCTGACAGCATCAGTTACTAAAAGATAAAGCAGACTAGCAATAGGTCATGATGCTTCTGTGAGGTGACTTACATCAATACGGCTTAATTTTCTTACCATCCCAGAAGAAGATGGCTGCATCCCAATAGGATATGTTACCCCACAGGACCTGGCATTATCCCAGGATAAAACTTTAATAGTACATTAACGCTGAGGCTAGAAAACCAGCCCTGCTTCATTTACTAATATGAATGTTACCAACCATGCCAGAAGAAATCTACCTTAATAATATTTTAAATTCAAAGTATGTGAAATTGAAATCAGTATCTGAGCCTGAAATCCTGTAGAGAGAAGTAAAGTTCCTAAACATATGCTTTTGTAGACAAGAAAAATCCAGCATAGTTCTTAAGTGCTGAATTCATTCCTTCAGACGAAACTTCTGATGAGCATTGATCACTGGGTTATTTAAGGAAAACCTCAGGTAAATAGGAATTTCATTAAAGAAACCCATTTGTTTGAAGATGGTGTTTCAAATAAATTAATGGATGGATTTCAAATAAATTAATTCTATCTCCTGCTTTAGAACTCTGGTTTTTTCTGTGGGTACATATATATCTATCTGACTGACCAGCTGTATACAGGTTTGTGTAGACTTACTCTAGCAACTCAGACATCTTAGCCTTCTGTATACTGTAATGGTGATCACATATATGCGTTCAAATTTGATGAATGAATTATCAAGGTTATGGAGTAATGGAGCTGTTTTCAATGAAGCAGACTTCTCTGTTTCCCCTGTTACACCTTTGAATAAGACTAAAAGGACATAATTGATAGGTCTCCTCCTAACAGTAATATCAAGGTGGTGCTTGAGAGCTGTGAATTGTCTTAACAAAAGTGAGAAAAAACTCACCTAAAGCACTAATATGAGCATCCTGGGAAGTAAATAATTCTATTAGAATGCTCCTAAAAAGTAAATTCTATTGCACACAGTTATTACAGGACGTAAATAGTTAGCTAGTACTGTTTTGTGTATCTTCTGTGTTTCTGTGGAACTTCTAAATATTTTACTTAAATCATTGCAGAACTATGGTAGCTTGGCTGTGATCTTGATATAGTTTATTTTAAGTCACTGTAGGTGTCATGCAGGACTTAGATATAACTGAGACTTACATAACCTGATTTTTACAAATCCTTCCCAGTAAAGATTAGGTTATGCTCATTCCAAAAGTAGACAACACTGGCATCAAATTTTTAGCCAGCCTTATGAGATTTTTTTTGCCTTCTATGTCTATCCATAACCAAACATTTTACTGGGTAATTTGAAAAAAAATTTTACTGAGAGGTGATGCTAATTTTGCTGTATTTCCCTCAAACTGTACAACAGATATGCTGTGAGAGCTTGGAATTTTTCTAAAATTTGTGAAGCCATGTTTATTAGGCCTTAATGTAAACCACTGTCCATATCTTTCCATCGTTTATGACTTTCTTCTTTTGAGATATAAGGTGAGATGTCGCAAAGAAATTTTTCTGTGACAGATTGACAAAGATGAATTATTCTGTAGACTGCATAGGGATATAGTAGCTTTTGGTTCACATGCTTATAAGTTGTCAGTGATTTCCACATTGGAGTCAAGAATTTGGCTCTTAGATTAAAAAAGATGAGGACTCTGAAATGAAGCTAAATGCAAGCTCTCTCTGTCCTGCTCAAAAAATATTTTATATATTAATAATACATTATATCTGTCTTACAAAAGTTACATTTTAATTAAGTAGAGTGTTAGTGTGACTTAACTAAGAAGAGTAGTATCAGCAAATACCTACTAAAAGGCAAATCCATGCACTCCTTCAGAATTGAAAGAATTAAAAGATGTCCTGTTTTCAGTGAAGCTACACAGCAACATATTCACAGTCAGAAGAATGAACATCTCTCTCAATAGTGTAGTATTTACACCAGGAACAAAAACATAAATTAGTTGAACTCGTTTCTGTTGTCCACTGAAAATAAAAAGTAAATGCTTAAATGAAAATATGTAGTAAGGACTGGGAAATTATATATTTAATTTTTTAACCTTTGTATTGTTCTTATAATATTCTGTTAAATAGATACTTCATTTGGATTTGATACATCTTGGTGAATCGTGCTACGAGAAGGATAGTTATATAATGCATTGCAAAGAAATCATAAGTGCAGGTGTCTTACAGTGGATGAAGATTCACCCCTTGAATTGTGTGTCAGTGTATTACATCTATATATAAATGAAGCTTTATGACATTTAATGGTATTGACAAACCATAAGGTGTATTTTTGGAGAGTCCTAGTCCTAGTACAATAGGTATTTTCAATATACTTCTAGAATAGGTATGAATAAATATTTTAGTGAAAAAAAGAGACCTTTTTTGCTGATAGTGTTTCAGTTTTGTCAGAGCAAACAATAATTAGTTTAATTTAGTTTTTCTCTTTCCAGAATATGTTCAATCACTTAATTCTGGTGTTTGTATGCTTAAGCTTACTCTGTCCCTAAGAGGTAAATTAATCTTCCAGGCAATGAGGAGTGACCTGGGTAACCCTGGAGAGCAGGGATGTAGACACTAACCAGTTGAGACTAGTAGTAATCTCATGCTGTGCAGAAGGTCTAAGTGAACAGTCTGCAAGGTTAATATGTTAGTACTTCAAGACGGTGTCCTAGGGGAAAAGAAGTAGATGATTAACTCACCCAGAGCCACAGGCTATTTTGTGTTTATACTGTCATTATGATGATAGAGATAGATTAAACAGACTTTCTCTTTTGAGAGTCTGTGCTCTGATGAATTATAAAGGCTCAGATCAGAACAGTGCTTGCCTGTGGACCTAATGCAGTTAAACAGTAGAGCAGAGGAATGTTCTGAAACTCTTACCAGGTGAAGTGTTTTTGTCTCCTGGTAGCAGAAGTGGTAACTTTACTTAATGCTTTACTTTTCCAGCATCAGTGGGACAATACACAACAAATTTACATTATTATTAATGTGATTATTTACATCCACAGGAGCTTATGTTATTGTGGTTTTATGCTGGGATGAATATGTTGTTTTAAACTGAAATAAATTTTTTTGTAAAATACTAAAAGGTTTTAACCTCTTTAAAAAAAGATTAAAATTTTCCTCTAAGAAGAGTCTAAAACTAGGAGAAATAAAATAGTAAGTTGCTTTGGTTGTACTAATAAGGATGAAAAATCAATAAAAACAAAGTTCAAAATAACCTACACATTGTATTCCCTCTCATATACTGAGTTGTTTCAACAACGGCAACAGCGGTGGAGATTTAAAAAAAGGTGAATCTCGCAATTAATTTTATTCATTGTGTGTGTGATGCTGCCAAAGGAGATTCTGGGTGGTGTAGAAATTAAAAGCTATCAATAGTCTGGTGACATCAGGATTGTCAGATTGATCAACTGATAAATGTAATTATTTTTGAGTTAGCAATTGAGAACTGTGGATTGAAAAAATTTAGCCTTATCTCAATCACATAAAGGCAGAAGTGATGCCAATGAGTCCACTAAAACAGCTACATCCTAATAGGAGCATGAGGGGACTGATGGGACTATTAAGAAGAATCATCGATCTTTTTGCCACAGTTCTCATCTATACATCAAGTCTGTGTTTCAAAGAAGGCCTCCCCAGCCATAGCTCTCCTTTGCTGACATGTTGTTCACATGTTAGCCTTTGTTTTCTGCTTGAGGAGCAATATAATGTGCTTTCTGCAGACTAGTTGTCCAGAAAAAAATTTTGAAGGTCAAACTGTGAAAAAGGATTAGCAAAGTCTGTTTATTGATGATACTCAGGGACAGTTTTACCTAAACACAAGTCTTTGTATAATACTAATTTTGTGTATTGCTTTATAAGATCTTTTTTACTGTTTCACTGAAACCAGATCAATTTTACAAGTTCACTTGCAGTTATTTCAGATAATAGTGGGAATTTATTTTAAATAAATGGATTTTAACTCCAGGGCGCCCATTGTTCCTACGTAGGTGCCTGCCTTACGCAGCCTTCCCATTTTACACATTTCTGCCTGAAAACTTTCTAAAGGAAGTAAAAACAAGATAGGACCAAATTTGACCTAGGCAAAGTCAGCTGTTGTTTAGAGACTTTGCTATGCTTCCCCAACCCAGCAGCCTGGAGAGCCAAGCGGGCTCCTATAGCTACCCTGAGAGTTACAGGAAAGAGTGGCTTCAATTGACAAATGGATGAAATCATTTGCGGTTATGGCAAATACCGTTTCCAATCTTTTCATCTTTTGGGGACAGTGTTAGGAAGAAGACTAGTGTTTCAGAGCTCTGCAAGATTTCTGTCCTTCTCTTTCTGACTTCTCTTTCTGTATCAAAAGCGGCTCATCCTGGGCACCAAAAATTAGTTTTTGCCTACAGAGTTGGCAAGATAGTTTGGTTTCACTTGGCTATGCTGTCTTGAACTACCCTTTCACACTGGCATGGCACAGGTCCCACCACAGCTATGGAAATATTTTTCTTCAAAAGTAGCAAACATTCAGTCATGGATGTCTGGTCTCCCAGATTGTACTGATTGAATGCAACCACCTTCTTCAGTACAATGCCAGGTCTGCTTAATAATTTTATAAATGGTAATTATATAATTTATGCACAGCCTGTCATGTACATTTTCCATGTCATGCTGGAAGACATGTATCTTGAGTATGAACTGACTCTTCCTTACTCGTGGTTCCTATCAGAACTACCTATACATTCATTTTTTATGAGCAAATATTATCTCTATAATTATTTCCAGAATCCTCTAGGACAAAAAATGTAAAATAAATGTAGATTCTGCCATTACTCTGTATGCAAAGCTGCTTCATTGATTTGTCTAGCATTTATTATGGGATAATCTGGGTTGTAAAATAATTCCCACTAAAAAATACATAGTAAAGGTGTTGGCCACAGACTCTGAAGCTTTAATAAAATCTATATTCTTTCCAGGCAAGAAAAAGAGAAATAGTAAAGAAATAATTCAGTACATTTGATTCACTCAATGTGTGTGTATATATATCATGTACATCTAATTTTCATCTTTTGAGAACACTTTTGAGAAGGAATCAGTCTATCAAAGATGATAGTGCCATTTTTATTTTTATATATCTTTGCATTTCTAAGAATGGGATTTTTTTACAGATGTGGAAAAATGTGTAATAATGCCAACTGTATCCTGTTTAACCAATCACCAAAATAACCAGTTTTAATACTCTCTATGTTGAGTAAATTTTGTTTGCTTGTATTTTTACATTGAATAATGATGATAAATAATAAGGATAAATTAATAGGTTTATTCATTTGAAAGAAGCAATTAATCTTTCAGCTTTCACCTCTTTCCACAACTATTATTGGTCAAGTCTTCCACTGACCCATATGGACCCCATTCCACTGGGATTTCACTAAGACTTCACTTGTTTTCTTTCAGTGTCTTAGTCAAATAATGTGTATAAATCAATGGAGAAAATAGAATTCTGAAAATGTTCTTTTAATCTGAAGGACCTGTTTATAAAGTTCCTGTCCCTTTTTGTTTGATAAGGTTTTCTCAAAGTCAAGGCATTTAAAGGTTGAAATCATAACAAAAGATAACTGGATGCCTTTTTCATGTTAAGGATCTGTAATGTATGTTTATTATTTAATTTTGTGAAAAAAACCCCAAAACTTTATTTTTGGTTTGCTATTGAATTATTTCTCATTACAATATGGAATCACTTTGTCCTTATACCTTGCCTTATTTAAAATAAATAAATGAATAATTTTATTTGTTACTGCATTTTTTAGTAAACTGGCTTCACCAAAGCATTAACACATGCTTCTGGATGGTGCTACTGATGAAGAGAATTGCTGCCTAAGGAATACAGATTTGCAATTGTCCATAAGGGCAATGAAGATAAAAGACCTGAAGAGACCACAAATATATAGCATAAAGCAAGGCACTACTTTCTAGCTGTTTCTTTATGTGTTGCCTTGGTTTTGGGACCATAACTACATACTGATTACAGCTAGAAAAAAAATTCTTTCTATCCTAAATAGTAATCCCTGTATCACTGTGTTTCATTCCCATCGCTTTCTTTTGCTCTTTCTGAATGTTAGCAGATCTATTTTAAGTTTTAACATAGCTTTTGGGAAACATAAATTTCAAAATATTGTTTACATTGCTTACAATGATGGTCATCTTGTGAATTATATATCAGCTAGTATATATTACTAACTAATTAACTTAGTATAACTGTGCATGTACACACGAGACTGGATAATGTTAAAATGAAAGGCTGACTACAGCTTCCCTGAGCTACATGATATAGGTTGTGGTTTAATTTCTATCCCTTTAAGTGCCCTCACTTCAATTAAATTAAAATACAGAATGTCAAAATTGTGTAAGGAAGCAATAAAACTACTGTAACAGAAAATAGTGCAATTTTTCTTAAAAAAAAAATTCTTATTACCTCTCTGACATTCTCACTAGATTTTGAGACAAAATTGGAGGGACTGTAAATCACCCTTACTCAATTGACTTCCATCGGAACTGAGCTGATTCAGGCCAGCACAAGAGGTCAGTGCCAAGAGCTCCAAATGCTCTCAGCCATGAAACAAGTCACTTGCAGATCATTAGGATGGCTTAAAAAGGATCCTTCCAAAGTACATTTTGGCTTTTCTCTGTGTTTTCTAAAACTTTGGTATCCACTGAGGTCACTGAGCTCTCTACTGATTAAAATGTTTGAAACATATTTAAAAAGAGACCAGGGTTTTCACCACCACTTTCCATCAGTACACCTTTTTTCCTCCATCATAAAATTCCAGGCTCATGGGAGTGAGTGTAAAAGTCAGTTATACAATTCTTGCACAAAGTAACAAAAAGCATCAAAACTCACACGACCAAATGTAGTGAATCCCGATCAAGGTGCCATATCCTTAAAATGCAGATACTTTACATGGTGACGTCAAATGTAAAAATATTTTTTTAATGCAAATTCACTTGGTTTTCTATTTGCTTTGAACTGGTCTTGATAACCTAAGGACTGAGAGAGAAATCAGCAAAAGCCCCCACTCTCAGAAGTCGTGTTATCCCAACCTGTCTTTTAGGTCTGAAGAGGTGTGTGTGGGATGTCCTCAGAGATCCCTCCCAGATGAGTGTGGTCTAGATTGTTGTGGACTTCCACATTCTTGTCTGCAAGAGCACATGCACCTGTACATATGCATGTGTACATATGCACTTGAGATTGTTCAGTAGCATTGGCTAAGACATTTTTGGTGCAGTGGCATCTTAACAGTGGATCACAGAATATTTCAGATTGGAAGGAACTTTAGGAGGTCTCTAGTCCAACCTCCTGCTCAAAACAGCGTCAGTTTGAGGTTGGATCCAGGTAACAGGATTTTACTGAGTCAGTTTTTGAAAACCTCCAATGATGGGGAGAGACTGTGTATCTTCTCGGGGCAGCTTGTTCAGTTGTCTGAGCATCCTTACTGGAAAAAACGTTTTACCACTTTAAACCTTTTGTTTCAAGTTATTCCCATTATGTCCTGTCCTGGCATCATAAACCATTGTGAAGAATATTGGCTCATCTCCCTGTTTGGATTTGCTATTTGGGGGACTTAACCACAAAGCCATTTCTTCTAAAGGCTGAGCAAAACCATATCCCTCATCCTTTCCTCACAGGTCATGTGATCCAGCCCTCAGATTTATGTCTGTTTGCTAAACTTGCTCCAGTTTATTGATATATTTCTTATATAGAAGGGCTCAAAACACATTTACACATCTAACGTACTGGTGAAACACTTAAATGATTTTGTGAATTTTCCGATTAGTCTGTACACTAGAGGTCATGATACAAGTTATAAGAATAAGCAGAAAGGAAACAGTGTTGGTAAAATTAGTTCAAACTGCACTTGGTAAATTGGAACATGAACTGCACAAGATAGTAGAATTCTGCAGAGGAGTTTTGATTTCTTCAAAAGTGTATCTATAATTGTAAAATATGTTGCAATAAAGATAGAAGCATTTCAGTTTTGTTCAAGATCTGGTGCAAAATTACTTTTGAATGGCCTTAGGTTACTAAAGTAAGCTTATGATAATATGGTGGTTGTCACAGGTGGTCTTTCTTTTAATCATAGTACCAGCATACCTAAAAAAGTCATGAATTTTTCATTTGATTTCAGACCACATGAAAACAACCAAGCTCAGTGTCTCAGTGTTACAGTGATGTGCACAAACTATTAAATATCTGCTTTTTAGGGGTAAATATTGCCAGCAGACTCAAAGTACTGTTAAAAGATTGCACACTGAGTTGCAAGTCTGAAGCATTACTGTGCTAATAGTGGTTCATGCTAGGCAACTTGCTGATTTAGGTATGAAAAGTATGGCAGTTTGAGTACCTCCTATCAAGAGAAAGCCTGTGCTTTAACAGTACTTTGCATATTTATTATGTTATTATTATTAATGTACTAACACCTAAAGGGGATATTTGATTCTTGAGATAGTGCTTTATCACTAAGACTTTTAAGAAAGAAATGATTATCAGGTGTCTATATATTGTGCTAAACTAAGTGTAAATTTGTGGGACTCAGATTTATTCATTGGATTCATCCCCTGTGAGGAATGAAACTTGTTTGTACCATGAATTCTTGATGGGCCTTGGCAGAAAGGAAAGACCCCCAAATTGTCAAAATGGCTCTGGTTTTAGCTGTGTGAAATAACAGAACTTCAGAGACTTTGGTAGAGTATTGAATTTTAAAGGTATTTGTGCAGCTAAGGATGTTTTCAACTACTTTTTAATATTAGGTGCCCAAAGTGTATTTCAGGGTCTGTTATACTTTTCTGGGTGTTGTTTGTTACTTAGTCACAAGCATCTTGTTCAGCACCATTTAATTTAGCACATCTCAGCCAAGGTAATTCTGAAATTTGCTGCAAAAGCTCTGACAGCATATCTACTTCCCACACCTCCAAAACACCATCTCCAGACAAGCCTCTTCCATCTACCTCCTCAGCTCTTTGTAGATAATTGTCCTGATTCACACAAGGGAGAGCAAGCAGAGCAAATTGATTCTCTCTTTGTTCGAAAAGGACAACACTGCCAATGAGAGAACTTTTCTTCAAGTTGCTGATTGTCACTGTTTTGCCCCAGTGAGTATGGGATATGTGCAGCTGTAAGACTGCTGCCAATGGAGTGTGTACAGCCAACCTGCTAAAGGAGCAAATGTCCCTAATTTAGCAATAAAGCAATAAAGTTCTAATTAGTTTGTGATTAAAGAACTAGCTATCTTCTAGGCTGTGCAAAGAGTAGTGTTTGTGGGTAAGCTGTCTTCCATTGTAGACTGAAATCTCCTTCCAGAAGCCAATCGTCCATGTCCTGTTCATGACATCAAGTAGTCCATTAACTAGCTGCTTTGTTCTAATTGATGGTGCTCTCATTTTTATCAGCTCCTGGAAAAACACCTTTAATTAGAGTATTGGGGAAATTACAGATTTTCACCTGTGGAAAATCATGTGTTTCAACTGTTGTCTACACAGCTTGTAGAATAAAATGATGTTTCACCATCTCCAATAAATCACATAGGTTTACTTTGACAGTAACACATGATAAAATTATAGCCTATAGCAATTCAAAGCTCTTGAACCCATGTGTTCCATTTTGACTGTCAAAAAGTTGCCTCTTCTTGTACAGAAAAATAAAAAATTGAAATAAAGAAGTATTTAATTTTCTATGACCATGTAACATTTTTCCAAATGGTTACACTAAGAGAAATTAATTATTTCTTTTCCTCATCGTGCCCTACTTGCAGTGTCATAGAATCACTAAAATGGGGTACAACAGAAAGAGACAGTGGATAGGGCAAATGGAAAACATTTTCTTCAGCTTTTAATATTGTAAAATGATACTATTAGATCTCTCATATGCTTAAATTTGTACTTGTCTCTTTGAAAAGAACGCTTTCATATACCTTCCTTTTTGGTTGCAGTTGAAAAAATCCTCCCACTGCTCCTTCCTGAAAAAAACCCACTCTCTTTCCACAGAAAAATTCTGTCATGAGTACTTCCATCTTGTCCAGCTCCAAAAATTTCCTCTTGGAAGTTTGATACTGTGAATACAAACCCAGTAGTAACTGAGAGTGAAATTATTTTAAGATTCATTGTTACGTTTATTTTTATCTTACATTGGTTTTCATTGCATTTGTCTTGAAATCATTTTACATACCTGTCTCCTTAGCAGTAACACATAGCCCTGTGAATTAATTCAAATGTGATATATATTGTAGCTATAGTCAGTCCTTGTAACCACTGTAAGAAAATATAACAATTTTGTTCTGCTGAATTTGAGTCTCTATCTGCATAGCAGCTGACTAAACAGTAGATAGTATGTGAGATACTGTTTTATACTAACAATTGACTTTATCTGAGGACTGCAAAATTGTCATAGAGACCAGCAGCAAAATGTGATTAAAGAGCACTGGGGTGATGACAGGGTAAGCCAAGGAAAATAAGACAAGCCGTTAAGGATGAGCAGAAGGGATGGAATGAGTGGGCTGGTGGCTGAGGGAATTTCAGGTCTTCTGTTAATAGAGCAACACCTGGGAGTGAGTGGAGTATGTGGGAACAGAGAAGCTAAATAGGAGAAACCAGTTTTTCAAAGAAATGCTAAACATCAGAGTGAGAGTACCTAAGGCTTGAGAAAAGGGATATTTTGGTTATTAAGCTCTGTTTAAATTCAAGATTTAGACTCAAGCAAAAGATTTTAGACTTGTCTTTAGAAAAGCAAAAGACTCTTTCCTTTCTTCTCCCTCCCTTCCCTTCCCTCCCCTCTCCTTTTTGGTGAAGTGGCAACAAATGCTTGAGAAAGTTATTTGTTTGGATACTTCCTTGTCTGTTTATACTTCCAACAAGTGCTTTCTAATTGCAAGAAAGGGCTTTCTTAAGCATGATGTCAATCAAGTTTGTAACTAAAACTAATAGTCCTGAGGAAAAAAGTCCTGTGAGTTTCTGGTCTGAAGCTTAAACTTCAAAGCTCTCACAGTCAATAGTCAGAGGTAAGTATTTTTATACATACTGCTGTTATGCACTGCAGGTTCTCTGAGTTGAATTGCTAACAGACAATGAATAAATTCAGTTGCTTGTAGTGAACCTTTCCTCTTGCAGATAGCCATTGCCATAGGCTTTGGAGTTATACACTGAAACCTGCATTAGAATTGCTTGTAGCCTGTGGGGTTTTAAAATGGTATCATTTATTTCCACCTATGTGCCTGGGCTAGCACACTAGCAATTTTTTCCCATAGATAGAAATTCCCATGGGTAATTTGTGTCAGAAAATGTAGGTTCTATCTACACACTTACTTTGAGATATGATTTGTTTTAAACTTGAGAAATTCAGCAAAATATTTGGTTGTCTATTCATGCTAAGACTCGCTTTAATACTGACATTATTCTCAGGGAGAAATAAAGCACCTAATGTTAAAACAACATTTAAAATATTTTTTCTAAAGTAGTCCTTAGATCTCCGTGTTAGCAAACAGTAAGTAAATTTTCTCTTTTATCCTCACATTATTTTGTTCAGAATGATCATCTAAAACTTTTGACATGGTTTAATTATGACAAACACATCTCATTTTAGATCTTAAAACATTTTTCCTGTACCATTTTGATTTCATGAAAAATCTATTTCTTATTCTCAAATCAAACTGATAACTTTTGAGACTGAAATTCTCGGGGTTTTTTTAGAATTTAGTAGTGTTAATTAATGGTAAAACTCATGGCTTTACATTTGAAACAGAATTTCATTTGTTGTTATGTACTGATATATGTAAAATAAAATCTTGAATTGGCAAATATATAAATTAACACTGTACATTAAATTTTTATTTTTACAAGTAAAGAAAAATATATGTAATTAGACAATTTAAAAAAGTGCAATACCATAACAATATGGAATCAGCTGCCTTCCTTTAATATGTACTAAAACTAGAAATATACAGGAGTGAAAGGCAGTGGATCACTAATACTTCTAAATGGTATATGGTACAAAATTTGCAGAAGTATAAGACTCGAGCATAAATGAGTTGAAAATCTCTGATTTCAGTGTCTTTTCTGAAATAAAAACAGAAGAAGCAAGAGGGGACTTGAGCAATATTTAAATGACCATGTAAATATTTAAGAAACATGCAAAAGACATGGAATTATTATATAGAAATCTTTGTAAAAGTTAAGTGTTGTTTGCTCTCTGGTGTAAAACCTGGAGAAAAAGCTAACAAAACCTATTTTGGTGTCAGATTTATTAATTGCTGTGAGTCCCAACTTCATAATTCAATAATCTCTCTTCCTTTTATTTAAACTTCTACAGTGTCTTTCTTTTTTTCTGCATGTATGTGCTCTCAGGTTGTCAGAAATATTGCAGCCAGAAAGTGAACTGCTATAGGTAAATAGATCTCTACCAGAACACCATTTTTGGAAGTCCAGAGTCTTCTGACAGTAAGATTAGTAGTGTTCTGCCTGCAGTTTCAAAGCTGTAATTAACAAGAACATAAAATTTTTAAAATCCTATATCCACTTCGAGTTTGGTTCATACTAAATATCATATTCCTTCCTACATGGGCAATTCTATTGATATTGACTAGTCATGGGCCTGAAAGAAATATTGCTTATCCCAGTGTATTTTTTTGATACACCTTTGCTTTTAAATGCGTAGTGTGGTTGGCAGAAACCACATACTATTGTGTCTCCTTGTTATTTTAATGCAGTCATTAATGTTTAGCTTAACATACACATGTTAGCAAATCTTGGCTCAGCAAGAGGATATTGTTGCTGTTAGATGTGGCAGACTTGGGTTTTAGATGTATGAGAGCTCTGAGTGCCTGTGTTCTCCAACTCTATTCACTCTTTCAATGAGCTATAATTAAGCAATGTGAAGGCATTAATTAGAATAAGGAAAGTTTTTAACTCTGGTAACAACATTCAAATTGTTGTTAGGGACTCTCTGAAAGTACAGAAAGGGGGAAAAAAATTCTTCTATTACCAATGCAACCTTAGTTTGTTTCTCTGAGACAGAACACTTGAGTAAATGTCACATATAGTATTAAGAACAAAATACCACAATATGGTTAGGACTGTGGTTTAATTCCACTTCAATATATATTATTGTGAATTTTTAGAAGTGTTTTGATGAAACAAATGTCCAATTTACTGTGAAGATCAGGAAAAATTTTGTGGTAGTTCCAGTGAAAAATGTTTGTGGGCAGGGCAAGAATTTTTAAGATCCTTCAGTTACAGAACCAGGCAAAGAAAAACCATTTTCATTTATGGTGGGTTTAAAATGAAAATTATTGAAGGATATTCACTTAATCTGAAATGTTCTTGCTATTTTCTGTTTAAAAAGTGTTTAAAAGATGTGAGGTTTTAGCCCAGTTCTAAGTATGAAGTTTTTTTTTAAATCTCGGTATTATTCTACGGGTTGAAAAACTGTTTCTTTCTCAGACTTTTGCTGATTGGTCTTGCTGTAATGTCATTTTTTGATTTTGTTTTGTTTTGGTTTTTCTGTTTGTCTTTGGTTTTGTTGTGTTGGTTTCTGTTTTGTTGTTTGTTTGTGGGTTGGTGTAAAGAGGCATAACCCCCAACAATTACATCAAGGACCTGTTGACTAAATGCAAATCTGTATCCATCAGTTGTTGGAGAACAGTTGACAGTCATTTCACAGTTGCTGCTTCTACATTCTCAATTTTCTTTTAGGAATGGCTGATAAAATTTATGCAGTCCTTAGCTTCCTCTCTGAATTGCTTCCCAAACTGACACTGTACTATTACAGAGGAGCCGCAGGTTTTGTGATGCTCTCTGTAAACGAACTCATGCACAAAGCAAGCACCATTGTTACCATGCAGCTATCAGAAAACTCAACCTCCCCACCATAAAAGTATATAATGCCCTTAAGTTTGAGATGAGGATCTTCATTATTTGTTCAGAGAGAACAAACTCTGTAATGTGTGAGGAAAACAGCTGAATAATCATGAAGACTTCAATGGGAGCAACATATGCTCCTGGTGCTTCCTGCTGAGCCTGCTGAAATGGCTTACAGTTCAAGATGCCAGCTTTTATGGAAAAAATGGTTGCTGCAAAGATGGGAAGTTCTAACCAATTCTGACAAATAGAGGACTATCATGCCTGAGCTGAAGAGTGGGAGGCCACTTACAAATTACTGTGTTTTAGTTGTGATTGGGATTGGCCCACACAGGAGATCAATTGCAACACAATATTTATCTTTGATTTCATTTGCTTCCAAGTGCAGTTTAAATAAAATTGTTTTGCAAGCCAAGTAATGGGGATAAATAGTTTAACAGTGACTAAAAAATGGACACTGTAGCTATGAACCAGAAAAGTGTTATAAAGTATCCAAAACCCAGCCCTTCAGCTATCCCAGCAGTTATGATGGAGTCTTCCCTCACTACTCCCCTATTCTTGACTTACTTTTATATTCTTTCTTTATGTTTAGGTGGAGCTTGAGTGACGTTAGTTGTATATACCTTTGTTGCTGATTGGTGTAAAATTCTCTTGCTTTGTGTTTAAGGAAACAGTCAAAAAGATATAGAGCATATGCCCACTGGGGGGTGGTCGTACCTTGGAAGTGGGTGTGTGTTAGTGATACAATTAGGCTCCCTCATCGGAGGAGAGAGATTTCCCCACAGTTGTTGACTCAGCAGCAAGGCATCTTCTCCTACCTCTCTTGGTAGACAAGTGCTGCATGGTTTTATCAGCTGCAAAGAAGCATCGATTTCCCCTCCCTGCAGGGATTTCTACAGAGCCTGACTCCGGTGTCTCCACTCCACTCCACCCTCTGGTCCCTCCCTTTTAGCAAGTGCTTACTGTTGTGTGGGGATCGTCATGGAGCTGCCAACCACTTTCCATCCAGGGAGTAGCAGCTGCATATTACTCCATAATTTCCATACGGCTATAAATTCTTTTAGGATGTGAATATAACTTCTCAGTTTCCTTTTAATTTTTACCCCCAGACATATTTCCACAATGTCACAAATTACAAAACAGTATATCCAATTGCCTTATTTAAAATTTTTCATATTCTTAAGAAAATAATCACTAGGAACTTTGCTCTGAAGTTTTCCTATTGTCACAGACTTATATGTGGACAGAAGTTATTTCTACATGAGCTTTTAGATTATCAGTAAGAAAAACAGGCTTTCTAAAGCTTAAATGAATTATGCAACATTTGTCATCTAGCAAATTAGTCCCCTGTGGGAGAGATCAGCAACTTAAGTTTTGATTGTTTGAGATAGTTGTTTCTATCTCACAGGTGATATCATCACCCATGTATGAATTCATTATCTTATCTGTCTTACATTAATCTTTATTTACTTGCTTTATGCTGTTAAGTTTTTAATGAAGATAAATTTTAAATTATTGTTTTAAGGGCCTAATTTATCTTGGTTATGTTCCTTGTAATCTCTTGATTTCCAGTAGATACCTATGGAATTGACAATGTCACCTACTTCATTTTCTTCCACCCTCAGATGAGCAGTCCCAGTCAGATCCTTTTCCACCTAGTCCACGTCTCACATTCCTACTATTATATTCCTTATCTTTCATAGCTGCGTTACACCATGCTGAGCAGGATACACATTTATTCCTGCAGCATAGGAACTACAGGATGAAAAGAGGAAATGATGAGAAGGTATGGACGTAATATATCCAGCAACAGTCCAGCTTGTCGATCTTGCTCAGGAAGTGCAAGAGTTGCGGTAACAACTCTTTCACTTCTACAGGCTCTTACAGGCTTAGTCCCGTGTCTCACTTTAGGATTCCAAAAAGAGATTTCAAATGGTTGTATCCAGGAACAGCTAACACATTTCCTGGGCTAGTGTCACCACTCTCCCAGATCTTCTTTAGTAAATGTCTGTATATTTTCTCTATTGATTGGTGAAAGTCTTGACATCGTGCTGATGTCAAGTTTGCACTTCTCAACAGCTGGTAGGCCTGCTGGTAAACACCATGGCATGTTTCCCTGGATTTCTGTTGTTTGGAGATCAGAATAGGAAGGGATGGTGTGAAACCAATTCTTGTCTCAGTTCTTGACATAGAGTCAGACCCAGACTGACAAGTGCAGGTTCAGGAGCTGGGAACGTCTTCTCATTCTTTGTGATAAAGACACAGCCTAAGCAATTTTAACTGTAGGATGAGAAATTGATCACTAAGAAAGCATTAAAACATTTATTTTGTGAGATTATAAATTATGTTCTTTCAAGTCACCAGTGTGTGTAGAAACATGCCTCGTAGAGCTAAACGTCAAGCTGTAAATGAAACTGTTATTACCTATATACAAGTCTGAAGAAAAATCATAATCACGTCTTCCAATCGAGTAATATTATATCTGAAGGGGCTGACCATATTTATGGCTTAGACAATACACATCATTTTATTGCTATACATTAATATTTATTTAGGGTAGTGCAGTGAAATTTAAGTTGATGACTTCTTGTCATCTTTATAAATATTAGTTTATTTATCTAGAAAAAGAAAATTAAAAGAAACCTCAATAAGAAAGATCACATAATCCAATTTTCTGTGGTTTTTTAGTTATGCAAAACACAGAGATTTCTCTTGTCTATTGCCTTCTGGGTTTGACTGATTTAACAATTCTGTGATGTTCCTCACCCCTTTGTATGTATAGAAACACATTCAATCAAAAAAAAATTGGGGTTTTATCCTCTGCAATCTATAGGATAAATTACTTTATGGTCACGTATCTGTGAAGAGTGAAGGTAAAATGTTATGCCATAAAATATATTTATACAAAATTGTTTTATATGTGTTTAAACTGTGGTATAGCATAGGGGAGAACAATATTGGTTTTTTCCCCTTTTAAAATCTGTAACAGTCAATGCACTTGCTCAAGTGTTTGCAGCTATTAGTGTTTTACGACTTAGAATTTATTTCAGAAAATGATTCGCCTCTGTCTTTCATCAGCCCCCCACCCATCAACATACACATTTATCCATTTGATATATGAAGGGAATTATATTTATCTTGGAAATTAAAGTGGAAATCAAAATCCTCTGGTCCTGACTGTCTTGTTTAGAGGATATGGAAGCTCTGGGGGCACAAACAGGTTACTGACTGCTGTGTGTCACCAGCAGTTCTGTAAACCCTGTTTTTCACTTGTTGTCCCACAGTCCTTAACAAGGCAGGAATGATTAAAGTGGAGATCATGAGCTCTACCCATCACTTACTGTTCCCAAATGGGTAGTTCCCAAATGAAATAAGTTAAAAAAATTATTATTTATTAACTTATTAACTATTTATCAGTTATTTTCCATTCATTCAGTACCATGTCTTGAAAACTATCTGCAAAGTTACTTGTACAAATCACAAAAATGAACTCTTTGCCTTCTCCTCTAAAGGGTTGGTAGCTTTTCAATAGGCAGTGATTTTATTTTTTTAACTAATCCCTGAGAAGAAATAAAAGCACATCATGATTTTTCAAGGCTATCTATTGCTCCCAGTGCTCAGGGGTGTTTAAAGCACAAACCACTACTGCTTGTCAGATTACAGATTTTTTCCTATGTTATCACTGAAATATGTGATGGTGGTACTGAACTGCAGCAAACAGAAGGAAGGTTTCTAAGTATGCTGCTTAGCCTTTTTTCCATGTCAAATGGGCTTGCATACTTTGTCTAAAGATCTTGCATACAGTATATTTTCAGGCATAAACAATATACTTTTAAAAACTTGGATTCAGCTAAATTGAAATTTTAAACCAATAAAATCTTGTGTTTAGATATAAAAAAGAAACATTATAAATAATATATAAACTGTTAAAACTTAAAAAAAAACCCATAAACTTTTGCCTCATTTCTAAATAATCTTAAACAATATGACTGGATTTTTTTCAAGCTGAATGAGTTAATAACTTGGTAGATAACCTTGTTGTTCATATTTGTCTTCACTAAGGCAAGAGGAACTTGACAGTAAATTTCAGTAGGGCAGATTTTATGTCAAGATTTGCAGAATCCTTTTTTCCCAGGAAAATTAAGATTATGAGCCTTTGAAATCAGCATCTGAATTCCTATAGAGGACATGGGATTTCATGTTGATTATCCACTTAAAAGATAATTTTCCTAATTTTTATTTATTAACTTTTCCACTTAATAATATCCCCTATTAATGTAAAAATTTCTTTGGATTTGGACATAGATGATTAATTCAGGCAATTCCTGCAGAATAAAAGTTATATAATGCATTGTTTTCCTCTGTATACCCTCTGAAGGATAAATGTCCCTGTAGGAAATAGCAGACAGTACATGGTTCTCAATGTGAAGCATAATTCACTAGTAAATACAGGAAAATGTCATAGAATAAGCACTTTTCAGTATAGAGACAGATGGTCACATCACTTGGCAGGCATTCAGCTTTTTTCCCTGAGATGTTTAAATAATGTTTATCAAACAATAGACAGGGATGAAAATCAAAATAGCCTTAAATTTATCTAAAAAAGAATGGCAGGCTTCTCTAGAAGTGTACTATAAATAACCACAAACAACTGTTGAATGGAAGTCCATAAGGTGGAAAGAGAATTTTTCTACTGGACTGTAGAAATGCATATATTTATATATCTTTTCATTGTAATGAAATGTTCTGTCCTGTGTACTGTTTATATACCTGGCACAGTGTAAAATGATGAGAGGCAAAACCAGAAGGCCGTATTTTTCACAGTTTTGTTTATTTAGATGTCAGATAGGTGAATCCCGACTTTACCTGTCAATCCAACTCAATTATTTATGTTATAATGTGAATTTCTGCATGCAAGTACTCATGCAGGTATGCACACATACACACATACATAGAAGTAAACTCTTTCTCTTTCTTCTTTAGGCTTAGAAAGAATTGCGAGAGATTCAGCCTATGAGCAAGAAGGAAAAGTTCAGTTTGTCATTGATGCAGTGTATTCCATGGCCTATGCACTGCACAACATGCATAAAGATCTCTGTCCTGGATATATTGGTCTATGCCCAAGGATGAGCACAACTGATGGTAAAGAACTACTTAGCTATATCCGGGCAGTAAACTTTAATGGTAAGTTACATTCACTCTTTTTTTGCCCCTCTCTTCTATAAATGTTTCAGAAGTGACAAGATATGTTTTATTCTTTTTATAGGATACTTTAAGGCACAGTGGAAAACAGGATTAGAAGCAGTTCTGTGATTTTTTCCACCTGTTCTGAAACCTTGAGTGTATTTTTCATCTTAACATTAAGCTATTCCCAGAAGAGGCAGATGATAAAAATGAGAATCTGTTGATCAAAATACTCTGGTGAAAAGCTGCTATTATAGAAACAAGTTGAGGACTCATGCAGTCTTATTGACAGATTAAAATCATCTGACAGTGGTCCTTATGTGTTTGCAAGGGAATGAATTGAAAAAATACCCTTTTTTAAAACTGCCTTCTTCTGAAATTAATTAACAATTTTCTTATAGAAGTGAGTAGTGAGAAGTTTGCTTTCAATGTACATATTTAAATCTCAATTAAAACACTCTCTAGCAGTTCCAGTTTCTTTGCAGTTAATTGTTTTTGACTCAGTAATTTAGAGAGCTTTAACACAACTACAATATATATTTTAAAAAACACCACAATATATTTTTAAACAACACTACACAGTATTCTGTGCATTTGGGATCTGCCTGCTAGAGAAACGTTACAAATGCTTATGTTGTTAACAGCAGAGGCCAATAAAGAACAGGATTTATTTATGAATATAGATTTCAAAGAAGTGTAGAACATACTTGATGGTGAAATAAAGTTGCTGAAAACCGAAATGATTTCATTAGAAGTCATAATTATTGTAGACTATATTTGCCACTATTTACAAAGTAATGGAGCAATGTTCTTTGCTCTCTTTTCGTTGGGTTTTTTTCCTTACTTGGTAGTAGTTCATGTACTACACATGCCTTCTGACTATGTAGAGGGAAGTACTGTCTACCACAATTTATTCCAGTGACCTCAGCTGCCAGCCTTGTTAAAAAAAGCACAAGGTCATTTTGAATTTAACTTCTGACTGGAAGCTTTTTTTTGCTTTAGGTAATATACCAGACCATTTGGTTGATACAAATGTTGACTGCAGTTCACAGCTTTTATTTCCTATGCAATTTTCATGAAAAGGGAATCCCTGTCTCCAGAAATATAAAGTTGGAAGGAGTCTAAATGATTCTTTAGTGATTTTAAAGAACACTTGGAATATAATATGTTACTGGAAAATGGGAAATGTGATGATGACAAAGGTAGGCAGCATATTATAAGGTTTGCAGCAATAATTACCTATATTTCCTGTAGATGGTCTTCTGGGTTTTATGCTGTTGTTGAAGCCCATAGTCATCTATTTTCATTTGATAAACTTGAAAGTTTAGCATAAAAATATAAGCTGTACATTTTATATGAAATCTTCCTCTCCCTAGATAATTGTGTTTCATCAATATCTGTCATGATGTCTGTTGCTGACTCTAAGTATTGCAACAAGGTGAGAAAAAAGCATTCTGGACACTAATGAAGAAGTATCTCTTTTTTTAAATAATAATTTATTGAAAGACAGGAAAAAAAGAAAAAATAAAAAGAAACATTTATTTGAGGTTAGTATTCTGAACCATGGGATGTGTTAAATGTTCCCTGTACTAGGGGATATTATGTACTGATGTACCAATTTTGGGTGTGTTATATGCCCAAATATTTTATTTTCTCTGTTGTGCTTTGGGAGGCATAAGCAGAGGATGGTCTTAAACACTTTGTCTTTTCCTATTCATCGAAAATTCCTGTTCCTCTGGACAGCATTACTGCTGTGTCTGACAGAGGTGAATATTTACATAGGTTACCAGATCTCCTTGCTGCGACTTGACAGTAGTGCTGTGTGTCGATTTTCATGTGCATCCTAGGCTCAATTATTAATAATGTGTTATATTAAAAATGAGCTGACACATGATAGGAGAATTCTGTTTTTCTCAGACATCCAAGGTACCATTTTTTTACCCTAATAATCACAGGTTCATAGCACTGCTGAATTTGGCAGGGACCTCTGGGGATCACTTACTCCAACTCTCTGCTTAGTTCAGGATCAGCCAAATCAGGTTACTTAGGACCATGTCCAACAAGTGTTAAATATCTACAAGGATGGAAAATCCTCCAGAATTCTGTCTGAATAATCAATTTCAATATTTGATTATCTTCACCGTAAAAAAATAATTTCTTATGGTTAAATAATTTTTCATGTGTTTTAGAATTAAGCTTCTGCTCTTCAAGGTGATAGTAATTTCTGATATCAAAAAAGTAACTGGCATTTTTAAGACAGGCAGTTTTTATTCAATGTATCCATTTCCCCCTATGATCTTACCCTCATGCATAATAAACCAACTTCTCATCTCTCTTAATTCAGTCTATCCCTTTTAACCAATGTGATAATGAGTGGGTGCAAGTCCAATTAATATGCTATCACATTCAGCTTAGTGGGTTTCGTCTCACAGTGTGACCTGTACTATGAAGGACATCTGTCTGCCTTATGGAGGTTATTTGCAAGGGTAAGAAAACATATGTATTTCTGTTTATGGGAGTAACTGTTTTGCTTTAGATTGCAAGAAATCACTTTGAACTGTTTATTTTCATTTATTTAGCTTATTTTAATTTAAAAATTATGAAGATTTGTTCCCTGAAGGAGTCATCTGTGTAATATTCCATGACACTTTCATGACTGAAGGATGATCATAACCGCCAGTGCAGAGTGTACTGATGTGATTGATATGACATTTGTTTCTGCTTAGATATTCGTTCAGTTGCAGACTCCTGTTTTACTATTGCCTGTGTTTTTCATAGGACAGCTAGAAAAGTATATGTCTAAAACCAATTCCTTTCCATTTGCAATGTTTAATAATTAATGTAATTTCATAGGATTAGAAAGAGCTGTGTACATCTAAAGAGTTTTTAAACAATAGGACATATAAAAACCGCGTGGTGAGATGTGGTATGCTTAGTTCTTGATCATCACTGTTAGCAGATCGTAATCAGCCCATTATGCTTCTTTGATCAAACAATATTCAGACCTTTCAAATGTTTCATGGTCCTACTTATCTTTCCTTTTCCCAGGAAAAACTGAATGCTATCCTTTTATGTTGTTCTTATTTTAATAAGGTGCCACATTTGAAACATTTTTTCCTACCACTCTTTGTATCCAAACAAGATATTTATGTGAAACTGATGTTTTGTATTTAAAGCTATGTAAAGTGAAGAGTTTTTCTGTTAATTAGATTTATAAATGGTGATATATACAATATTAATTGTGACATGATTCAGTATGTTCTCCTATCACATTACTTTAGTGTTCTCTTTCTATTTAATTTCATTATTCTGTCTACAAAACAAGCAGATGTTTTATAAGAGTTTTTACCATGGCATGTATCAAGTGCAGAGAAGTGCTCTACTCAATCCAACACAAGTGCTCATCATTTAACAGAAACAGGACTTAAGTGTGCATTTGTGGTGGATGGAAGTGTTTCAAAGGTTGTTTTGTTTTGGTTTTAAGATAAAGATTTATCTTTGCATTTTATTCCAGAGAAAGAATGACAGCACAGATACAGTGCTATTTCTTGGGCAGGAACACACTTTTTCTCTCTGTGTGTCTCTCTTTCTCTTCCCTCCCCCTCTGCCTACCACCTCTCTTTATAGGCAGTATAGGGTAGCCGGTTTTTTGCCTACCTTTAGTCATATATGTGTATTTACATTTACATTAACACATTTTAGTGTATCCCAGGATAAATATGAAGAAAACATTCCACATTTCAACACAAATTTAAAGATATTACAATATGAGTCTTACACTGAATCATAAAGTGAGGGCAGCACTTGGCCTGTAGTCTCATACATGCAAACAGACATTTGATTTGCTTTGGTGGGCTATTTATCCTGGGGATTGACAAACATACTTGCTACCTTGACTTTTTTTACAAGAACAGTGATAATTGAGAAGGAAGCAGAAATGGGGGGAAGCACTGTCTCTCCCTGACATCAGTGCTTAGGTAAATGTTGTCTGCTTCTTCAGGAGGTCACTACAACAGCACTTCCTTCTTCTGGTGAGGAAAAGACTTAAAATATATTTTAAGTCTGTGCAACCTTTTGTTTGGTCTTCTCTGGACAAAGTAAAGCAACTATGTTGCTGGGATTTTGTAATAAATATGCAATAACACTGGAACTGGTTGTCTGAAAAAGTTGTGGTGTCTCCATCCTTGGAGACACTCAAAACCTGACTGGACATGGGCAACCTGCTCTACCAGAGGGGTTGGACAAGGTGATTTCCAGATGTCCCTGCCTAGCTCAGTCATTCTATGATTCTATAACATTAACTGGACTTGAAAGAAAGAAAAATATATAATTTAACCCTACTTTACAATACTTTCCTTTTCTTGAACTAATTTCATAATCTAAGTGGACTTGTAAGCCTCGCTGTTACATAGTTTTTAGGTATGTTAATTAAATGCCTTTGAGAAAAGATTTATTTTGGCTGCACACACAGACACATTCAGGCATGCAGAATTAACCCTGTTTAAAAAGGAAACAAAAAATTCATCCTGTAAGGTCAGAATAATACTAGAGAACGAAAAGAAAAGAACACAAACTAGCAGGTTAACTCAAAATAAGGTGTCAACACTTGTTAACTAAAAATTCATGGTCATTTTACATTATAATTTTTTTTCTGAGAAAACAGTATCTATAGAGGACTTAAAAAAACCAAAAAAGAATAATGAAATTTCTCATGGAGAATTTTGAACCCTACAGAGAATCATTATTGTACAATCATCTGTTTACAAAATTAATCTTCTCCTGCTATCTTTTGAAGTTGTTAAGACATCAATCGATGCAAAACTCTACTGACTTAATATTCAGCTCAGACTGTTTTAAATGTTTTCCAGAAAAAAGCTGAAACCTCTCTATTCTTTCACTGAGTACAAAATTTGCATTCTCAAGTCATTATTTATCATTAAGACAGAAGCTTTAAAATGGTGCACTTACAGGCTGATAAGTTTTGACATTTTTTGAGGCATAAAGCACAATAGAACTAAATGTCCCACATAAAATGTACTGATGCTATTCTTTTCTCTCAGATTTTTTGAAAATCCTACTCTCAAGTCTATAACTACCCACAGAGAGAAAAAACCCACCCTTTTTAAAATAGTTGAAGTTGGGCATACCTCGCAATCTTTGCAATTTATGAGTTCTTATAGGCAGTTGATAATTTAGGGGTTTGTACTTCAGAAACACTTAGCTTCATATGATACCACTGCTACCACATTCTGATAGAGTTAAAAACTATCTAAGTATAATGTGAGATAATAGCAGATGAGTAGATCAGACAGGGACAAATAAGATTAACAATGAGCTGGGAAGGGCTGAACTCTGCTGACCTAGCAGAGGTGGCTGTGGTAGCAAATCTAGTTTCACTAATCTGTACATTTTGCAGAAGTGGGAGTGGCAGGGGGAATGTCTGCTGCTGTTTTATTATGATCTGTGATGTTTGTTCTGTCATAATTAAATCACGTGTCATGATTCTATGTAATTTTTTTTTTAAGTCTTGCGGGTACAGAGGAATGTTTGAAAACATGCCTAAAGCTTAAAGTAGCGTAGACCTATATTTACAAAATCCCAGATTTCAAAACTATTTCCATATGCTTTTGTCATGGTTTCTGAGAGGTCTGATTTGGCACTGGGGACTATGGCAGACCATTTATAACAAAGATTCCTAATGTCTAGTTTCCCTAGCCTTTATGTTAAATGAATAAAGGAATTGTTACCACTGTTAATTTATTATTGGGGATAAGCAGGGAATGATTTCAAATAAATTCTGCTTTGGCATGCTAATTATTTCAATGGAATTAATCCAAGTGACTGTACAAGAAACTAAAATTGCACAGTGATTTGAATCACTCTTAATGGATTTAAATAGTGTGTGGCCGTAATATAGTTTCACTAATCTGTACATTCTTCGAACTGCTGTGATTCTGAGGTACCTCACGATTTCATGTGATTAAAATCAGTGATTATGAAAATGCTGGGTGTGAAATTAGAAGGTAGAACCTAAAAGAGAGTTCAATTTATGGCTGTGCTCTTGCTTATGTACAGATAAGTACTGATTAATTGAGCAATATATATGCTCGACATACAAAATTCATGATGTAAAACTTGACTGAGGTCAATTCTGTTTTGATGAACAAGGTCTAATTCATAGGGTATTTTAATAATTAATGTGTAAAGGAAGGTGTTAAAAGATGTACTCTCATTACCCAATGAAAATGGATTTGCATCTCCTGATAGGTAAGTATATTCAGATATAGTAGACTACAGTTTTCTAATATGATCAAATGAAAAAACTCAAGCTGTAGTAAAAACCAACTCAGTGAAAAAGTATCTGACTGCAAAGAAACTGGATCCATATTGCATGTATTTTTTTTACCTTTTAGTCAGTGTAAGACACATCACAGTTTCAGTTCTACAGTGTTTTAAGCCCTTCAGATATCCTTACCTTTATTAATAGGAAGAAGATCTAGTTCATATTTTGAGGAAAAGAACACCTTGATAAGCTTCTTAATTGGAATGTTCAAATTTAAAATCTCCTCTTAAATTTATCAAATTAAGTAAGAATGTTTGTACAAGTTTTTAATTTTCTCTTATGGTGATTTATGAACCGTTTGATAAGACAACAGTTCAGCAAGTCATTAAGACAGTCGTGAAGGGAAATGGATTCATTTTTAGTACCTCTGTAACTGAATAATGTGAGCCTTTTTCATTTTCTTGAAACATCTTTTACTTACAAAATGAAATAAAACACATTATCAATATCAAGGTAAAAAAGGCAAGAAGGATTTTGTTAAAGGTGTTTGATAGTATAAGTAAACTGCATTTATAGTTCATTATAATTCATGTAAAAAGTTATCTATCTGGTAGCACCAAATGTGTGACAAACTCAAAAAGTAGAGCAATTCTTCAGGGATATCATTCTCAGTGAAATTATCTTAAAAAATCTTACATTCTAATATAAGGATAACAACAACAACTTCTTTATGTTAAAGGGAATGAATGACAGTGAAATCAGGTCAGCAAAATACGGTAAGGTATGAATTATAGTGAGGAGAGAATAAATTTATGATTAATAGACATTGCTGACATCATTAGACAGCACTGTTTAGTTTTTCAACTCTAGGGAGATGTACTCAGTAGTAATCAACCAAGTTCAGATCTATAGTCAAAGCAATACTGGATTCAAGAGCAAGTTAGATGTGTTAGACCTTGTTACCAGATGTGACCTTAAGCAAAGAGGGAGAATCTGAGCAAACTAAGCAAGTCACTCAGGAGGAAGGTGGTGGAATTCATTTTGTTCCTTACGGACCAATAGGTTTCCCTCAATTTCAGTATCCAGTGAAGTCTACTGTAAGTATCTCATTCTTCAGCAGTCAGCTATGAGTCAGAGAGTTTTTCAGAGGCTGGTTAAAGCATTTCTAATAGCATGAATTATTAAGTATGTGGGAGATAGTTTGTCTTAGAAGCTTCTCAACTTCAGCAAAGGAAGCATTTCCTATTATTTCTGAGGATTAAGGTATCCAATAGTTTTGGCCACACACCAGGTTATGTTTTATGCTGAAGAGACTGGGCCCAGAATGTTGCTCCCCATAGCCTCACCCAAATCTCTCCCTTGTAAGCCTGAAACAAAATAGATTTGAAGCACAAATTCCCAGGGTGTTCTAATTTAAATAGAGACTGCTTCTCTCAATTCTCCTGTTATCTCTATCATCAGTATAGAGCATTGATAATTAAAGGGGAAATAATTTGTTGTAAAGACTTTAGTTGCAATTCTGTGGATTCTATGCTTTCAAAGTGATAACGCATTAGTGAGGCTTTCATATTAACATTTTTCAATTTGTATCAATTTCTTTAGTTCATCAACTTTTAGAATTACATCAGCATTTAAGAAAAAAAGTAGTTTGGTGTATAAGAAATACAGAATACTCATTATTATTAGTTGGATTTTCAGGTCTACATTTCAGAGTATGGGTTTTTAACTACTGTATCAAAATTTACACTCCAATCACAGCTTCATCTTTAAACCCACCAGTTACAGTGGCTGAGGTTTGATTATCTGGTATGATAAACTTTGATTCTGACCTGCCTAAATTTTAGGAGTTCAGCTGGAGGGTGAAAGGATGTAGTACAACCCTCAACATTGTCAGGATAAAGAGGTTTACGCCTATGAACAGTTCTAGAAGGGAATCAGAAATTTTTAGTGTAGCATTGCTAACTCTGTTTTGAATGAAGATGGTGGAAACACTGGAGCTTTGTTCTTCCCAAAAACTTTTCGTGTTAGTTTGGGATTCAAATATTCATTAGACAAATAAAGTAATTGACTTTTAATCCTTTAATCCAAAGGAGTCTGAAGCCATTTCTCAGGAGCTAGCCTTAAACAAGCACAGGGCATGACTGGGAGAATATTCTGCAAGACTTCCTAGAAGTCCTATCCAAATGGACTCTCAATATGGTAACTCAGTAGAACTAAGTGGCTCTTAATTTACATAAAGTCGTAATTTTCATTGTATTTTTGTTCTAGTGAAAGTAGAATTGAAACAGCTATAAAAGCATGACTCCTTATTTCTACCAAGCCAGAAATGAAACAAGAAATCTTTTGCAGTTGTTGGAATTTTTTATTTATTGAGCACCGTACACAAAGAAGTGTCATCAGCATCAGGGTAATTTTTCATTTTCATTCAGATGAAAATTGTCTGTTTTATAAAAGATGAATTACAAGTTACCCTTTGGTATTAAAACAATATATCTGTATTATATCCAAAGGGTTAGAGAAGCTGGTGTAATTTCAAAGTATTATTTTTTGCTAATAACTTTTTTTTCTTATTGACCTATAAGAAAACAAAAGAAGCCAAATCAAACCCAACTAACTTTGGACAGAGAAAGAAACTATCAAGATATTATCATAGTTTTAATATAAATGGAAAAAACCTCCAGTCTTCCTTGTAAAAATGATGTTTGATTATTCCATCAATCACTTTTATTTTCTTTCAATGAACAATGAAAAGTTAGATGTTAGGCTATCATGAAATAAGTATCTTTCAAGTTTCTTGTAACATCCTTGCAATGTGAAATGTGGCTTGATTACACAGCACCCTGATTAAAAGAATTTTCACAGAAATGGGAGTTAAGTTCATTCTTTTAAGAGCCCCAAAATTTGTGCAGTTTTTTAAGCAACAGTTTTGCTATCTCTCTGTTCCTGAAGTACTTTTTTGCATTTTCATGTCTAGGTCTGTGCTATCTACATGTCTCCTTGTGACATTTTTCCCCATTTTAACTTATAGCAAATAAGAATTCAGATTTGCTAAAGACATTTCTAATTAGAATTTAAAAATATAACCAACAATAAAGGAGTAAAAATTTAGATTTATTCATGCTTAATTAATCGAGGAAAAATGATTGCAATAAATTTTTCATCTTAAATGAAAACACAATAACATGCAAATATCACAGCAGTTAGATATTGATCCTAGTTACTACAGTCCAGATGTTTCCAATGCTTGGAAGCATCAAAAGCTATTGAGTCAACCTGAATGTCCTGGGATTAGTTAATACTTTCTCAATTAATTTAGCTCACCCTTTTTATTTCACATTCTGAAAAGGAACAATTTTACTCAGTTTGCACAAATTTTTCTTGAAAAGTACATATTAAATTTTACCTGTTCATTATTTAGTTGAGAAAGGAAAAAATCCATCAGCCAGTCAGGAACTCTCAGAAATATTATATTTATCAACAATGGGTTTATAAAGTTTCAATAAAAATACAGTGTTTATTTTAATGTATCTGGAATACTGCTGTTCATCAACTGTACTGGAAACCAGCTGTAAAAAAGTAGTCACCCTAACAGTTTAAGGAAGTGCTAAAAAGATATGAAAAAGCAAAATCCAGGTCAGTTGGCAAGTAAACATATAGAAAAAAATGCATTTACAACTACTTATTTTTGTTATGAGTATCATCTAGTCACTGAGATGTGGCTTCAAGTTTGGGTGTTGCGCTTGCTCTATACCGGAAGATAGTTTCTAAGAACTTGAAAAGCATCCTAGGAACATAGTGGGTACCTGTGCTGTCTGAGAAATACAAAACAGCCTGAGATTACAAACATACCCTCTAACACATATGTTTATTTTCAGGAGTAAAAGAACCATACAGTTAGAGATAGTCCTTGACATTCACTAAATGAATATTTCCCTGGGAGCTGTATGTTTTTCAGTGGAAAGGCGAAGGAGTTTGTGTTTACTTGTGGTAGGCAGAGGATAGAGTTTGTACAGACACGGTGGCAAGAAAGTACTTATGTATCACCCATGCATTGTATCCTGCTCCCTCCTCATAATTTCTTTTCTTACATATACTCATCAAACTCTTTAAAATAAGAAGCGAAAAATTCTGCATGTTGCATGTTATGGAGACCTCAATACCCTTTGACTCTAAGGCTAAGCAAACAGATATGATGACAGAAGAGACATTACTGCTCACTCTGTGCTCCAGCTGGATCAATGTTTGGTTTTCCTGTTTGACTCTGCAGCTACCCTAGGGCTACCATGGCCTTGCTCCAATATAGCTTGATCCTGAGTTGAGAGACAAAAATGTATTGGCACTGTTCCTGTGTCACACATAATCACATTTTATAAATATATCCCTGGGTAGCATTAAGTCACAACTCATAATATGGCCAGTTATGGTAGCTGTGTCCCACTTTTTAGAGGTGATTATTATGCATCTTAAAAGAAAATAAAAATTATATATTTTTATGAACCTCAAGTCATCATCTGCATGCAGGATATGCAGCTACAGGGCAGTTGGACTCCTCAAAACATGCCAGATTGTGCAAACATGAAAGGCTTAGTGTAGTCTCTGCCGTGGTTCTTCCAAGTCCCTACCCAGAGATAAAGCCTCAGGACATTAGAGTCCACTGCTTATCATGTTAGAGGAAAACAACTAAAGGTGCTAGAAAATAATCCGTATATTGACATATAGCCACTGTGGGAAGGTTTCTGCCAAGCCAGCTGGCATTTGAAGGTTCCTGATCTTGATAGTTACAAATTGTTGTATTGATCCTCCCTTGTACATGGACTAACTGCAGCTCAAACACTGATAATTTTTTCTCTGTTTTTCACTTTCACCATTTCTTACCAGCAAGGGATATTGTTCATGAAGAATGGGTTTAGGCAGATTTCTTTTTTTACCTGAGTTTAAAATACACATAGTTTTGTTCTTGTTGTAGTAAGTGTGTTCTCCTAAGCCTTCTATAGTGAAACAGAAAATTCTGAGGAGTGTGTAAAGTAAAAAGAAATTAATGTTCAAGCAGATGTCCCCAAAACTAAGTTGCTATTTCAAGTTCTTACTGCTTACATCAATTTGCACAGCAAATGTGAAGGCATAAGTGGAGATGTGGTTTAAATATAGTGTTTTAATGAATTACTGCACAGTATGTAGGCACAACTGGCTGTTATCTCAGTGCACAAAATTTTTGAAATAAAGATATGAACCATTCTCTCTAAATAAAGACTCTGAACCCGTATTCAGAGGTAATTTAAGCTAAATTATTTTGTTTTGAATAGCAGGAACTTGCCCCTCCTATGGAGATGAGAGGCTGTAGCTGCTGAAAACAAATAAGGTGAAGAGTGGAAGACAAGGTAGCAAACAGCAGCTGAGGAGTCCAAATACACAGAAAGAGAGTTTTGTCTGTTCTGTATTCATATCTAATCAGATTAAAGATTTCCTATGAAGATAAGCTGCTAATAGACTTTGACTGTATATGCCAAACAGTGAATAATACCAATGTCACTTGAGAAGCACATACTATTTTTTCCACTTGTGGAAAAGAGGTGGCAATTTGTTTTTAAAGAAGTGGCTCACTAACACCTATGAACACATATCATATGAGCCTAATCCCCTGTCTCAATGCATGCCATTTTATGTGAATGATGTCTGTGACTCTCTATAGTGAAGGGGTTGTTATGTACACCTAACAAAGTGTATTGAAGTCAGGTTTTCCGGCATTATACACATTATAAGTGTTTTCCTAATGCATGGGCTATTGTTTTTCAGTAGTTCGTGGAATAGTATAGTGTATTCTAATTCTGAAGTCATTAAATCCTAAAAAATACCCACAAAAACCAAACCCCTCATATAATTCAAATAATTCAATTCTTACACTGGATGGAAATCATAAAAACCATAAGTGGCCTTTAGAAGGAAATTTGTTTATCCTGTGTCTTTTGACAAAAAAAATCCCAAAACCAAACAAACCAAGTATTGCTTTAAGGATTTTTGTTTTTATCTTCTGTCTTATTGTTTAATTACTTAATTTTGGTCTAAATTAAACTAAAATTAATTTTTTTAAGAAACAGAATCTGTCCAGGCCCTACAACTGTACTGATGAATGATATTCTTATCAGTTCAATCACTAATGAAAACCAGCAATTAATTGATATTTCTGACAAGGATGCTGATTTCACTGAGCAATTTCAAGAAATTCTTTTTGTGGCTCTGGTCCTTGAGTAAAATCCTCTGGGAAATCTGTCCCAGGAACAAAGTCTATTAGCTTCTAATATTGGTAACCTTTAGGGCAAGCCCATGTGAAATTCGGGCAGGGCTCCCTTGTGCCAAGGTAGTGCCATGTCAGCAGAGCTGAGAGTTGCCTCCCTCAGCATCCAGCATCCCTGTGAGCTAGTAGCTGCAATTCTCTTGATTTCTGTCCGGAGGGGACAACTCAGATCAGAGAAAGAGATAAAAAAGAAGTATGCGTCTCCCTCTTGGATCTGAGCTGCAAGGGGGGTGAAGAAAAAACTGTGTGCCTCACTGGTTGGGCTAAAGAGCCTCTGAAAAGGGAAGTGTAAATGCTGGTCCTACAGTAACTTACAAGTGCAAATCAGTGCCACTTGGACAGTTCTTAGATAATTAAATTCAACTTAGGTCTTGGTCACTAAAACAGGCATCTGAAATCTGACCTTTCCTGTTGTTCCTTTTCCTGTAAAAAGGTTGTCCTGTTTCATATGGGTGATTTTCAGATTGTGATGTCCTTGGAGTCTGTGATAACATAGACCTTGTAAATGTAGATGTGCAGTGATTAAATGGGAGGTGGTCATAAAAGGGAATAATTCTCATGAGGTTCAATGTCTTAAGAGACTACATATAGATCTATTATTGAGGCTCATGTATGAAAAATTAATACAGATCCATTGTTATAAACTTTTACCTTTATTTTCTTAATTTTTTATGTGCATCTGCCACTCCTGATGTTGTAAGGGTGACTAAAAATATTCTTAGCTTTTCTTCCTTGCTACTTCTTCAGAAGTCCATCTGTCAGAATCAATAACAACCAGATCAATGAAAAAATATTTCAGAAAAATGTGAGTCTTCATCTTCATTCAAGTCCTGACTTGCTAATGATTTCTAATGCAGTATTAAATAGGAATGAGCACAGATCTTGATATGAATTCCCAGACAGATAAATAACAAGAGCAATTCTGAGGAGGAAAATGTTGAAGGTTGTTGAAACCTGACAATAATAGAAGACACTGGAAAAAGCACTGAGGGTGAGAACAAATGAACATGACTCCTACAGAACAGGGTCACAAGCCCCTGCCTGAACCATATGATTTGTTGCCAGGAAATGGAAAGTAATAAGGTTAGGCACAGAAAGACAGAAGGGCTTTAACTTCAGCAGATTGACACGCTACAAATATTGAACAGTAGATAGATTAGAGAAAAGAACTACTTATAATGGTGGTTTTTTTTTCATTTTCCCCCATGAGAAATAACATCAAACAGTACAGACGCATGATGATGTGGGTGATAAAAGATGCAGTTTTTCCTAGCACTGTGAAAGGCAGTAGCAAAACTACTATGATATATTGGATTTGCCTTATTTTGTGTGTGTCATGCAACTAGAATAAGTGGAATAGGGGCCAAGTATAGAATTGCAATAATATGCTATATGACTTTAGTTATTCATATAGCCAAACAGTGTATTTATATGAATATAA
Source organism: Pachyramphus minor (assembly GCA_013397135.1). Taxonomy (NCBI): domain Eukaryota; kingdom Metazoa; phylum Chordata; class Aves; order Passeriformes; family Tyrannidae; genus Pachyramphus; species Pachyramphus minor. The sequence continues at coordinate 244,594 of VYXB01009294.1, read as the reverse complement.
ATATATATATATATATGAATTCAATTTGTTTCACGTTAGATATGAAGAGTGGAGGTGTCTACACATGAGCCAGTTGATTACACTGCTTTTATAGTGAATGGAGAGAGATTCACTTAGTGGGGCATGGTTCACCTCGTCATTTACTTCACTAGAATACACAAGATGAGTTGTGCTGTGGAGATGCCTCCGCTGACAGCAGAGCAAATCTATAAAACTGTATCAGACTTAGTTGTCTATTGCCAAAAACAGTTGAGATTACTGTTCTGATTTTTTTGGGAAAAAACGAGCTTGAGGATGGAAACGAGGAATAAAGTGGTGAGTTATTATTGGAAATCACTTAAAGGCTATCTACCAAATGAAAGAAGAAATGGCAGAAACTTAGAGGAGGTGCAAAAACCATATGATAACACTACTTTGCAGGGAGATGTTAATCTAATTGTCAGTAAAAAACCCAATAATAGTAACCATAAATTATTTAATAATAAAATTAGGTTACTATTTTGTTTCAACTTTAAAAGCAGTGAAAGGGGAAGCAACCCAAATGGAATTCTTCCTTGTATGAACAGAGATTGTATAGACTATTAAGACACATCCAAATGATAAAACCTCCTTACAGACAAAAGTTTTCATATTGAAGAATGCAGTTAAAATGCCTCTTGTCAAACAAGATTTTAAACTATACTAATATGAAAAAAACCTTTAAAACTGAATCTGCAGGTTACAAAGCTGACAAAGGGAAAAGAAGAGAAGAAAGCAGCTCACAGAAAATAAAAATAAAATTGGTCACAAAAGCCTACCAAAACCTGTAGGAAAAATTGGTGGATGAAAACATGTAAATGCAGATGATAACATTGTGTGTCTGTACAACATTTAGAAAAGCAATTCTGACAATAAGTGACAGAGGTTGACAATGCTGGGGAACTGAACATTAAACAAAAAAAAATTGTGCATGGGAGCAAGCAACAGTACATACAAAATTATTTATTATTTGAACTCAAGGAAACTGGAGACGTTACCTGGGGAAAAGTATTAAGTGTGGTAGAAGAGTCTTCTATTTAGTTCTGGAGACTCTGGGGAGCCCAATGAGATAGTGCTATTTTTCAGTTGTCATTTGTCAACACTGAGAAAAAAGGAAGCAACTTTGACAATCGAGATCATAGAAATGAGATTAGGAAAAGAGTTATATAATGCATTGTTCTGTAGCATTCACCCAATCCATCCTTATGGCATCTGTCCCTCCAGTGCAAAATGACCAAGCATTTCCAAGAAGGAATGCAGCACATTCTAGGAAATATATGCAAAATCATTTGATATGTGAGTGAAAAAGAAAAAAGAATGAAAACTTATAAAGAAAGCTGGAAGCTAGATTTAGAAGAGATTCATTCCAAAGTTTAATAACAGGTTGTCTTTCGTTACTTATATGATGGCCTACTTAAGGATCTGAGAAGATCTATATAAAATAATTGCAAGATTTACTGCTCTGAGATTATAACAAGGAAGGTCTACAAAATAAGATTGGGGAAAAGTTTGGATAATATAGTGAATACCAATGTAATTATATTAGAGATAAAAATATGAAATAAAAATAATTTTACAACATTACAAAAGTAGATATAAATCCTTAATGTGCCTGAAGAAAGAGACTGGTGATAAAGACAGGAATCTAGTGTGAGATTTGTCTGAACTGCTATACATTTTCACTTCTCTTATATATAGAAACACAGGTACTCTATACTCTTAATAAAGTTCCCGTTGTTAGCCTGTAAATGCATCAGAATACACATATGCTCTTATTTTTATTGCCTCAGTCCCTAAGATTACCCAAACTCTGCCGTGTGTTGTTTGATCTTATTCCATGTTACCAATGTATCCCATCCATCTTCATGCTATTGTTATATTATGTTAGGACATTTTGCCAGGACATTTTGTCCCCAGAGAGCAATTTCTTTTTTTTCCTTTGAGGGCATAGACAAAATTTTCTGAAGTAGACTCTGAAGAAATGCACAGGGAACCTTCCAATACCAAGACACTTTCAGCACAGCTGGTTTGATCTCCTTTTTGATCCATTTTACAGTCCCACTTCTGATGCCCAGCTTATCAATTTTAATCAGTCATCTCCCATGAAGTAAAATTGTGAAATCCAGAGAGATTATATCTGTTGTGCTTTCCTTGTAAATAAGTAAATAACTTCTCTATCAAAGAAATGTATCAGGATCATTGGCACGATCCATTTCTGAAAAATTTATGTAGCCTTTATCCTCATTTGCATTTCTGTCTGTATCATCTACAGAGATTTCTATATGGGTAGAATAACTATTGATCATGAAAATGCAGCCTGAAAGACTACATCAATAAAGTATAAAAAAAAAGAATTAAGAATCTGTTTGAAGAAATAAAAGATTTATTTTGTAGATAAGTGATCCTTGCACAAACCTCATTATAGCTTTTGTGTTTTCAGAGTTGCCCCTTGAGAATATCATAGAATTGTTTGGGAATCCAGACAAACAATATGTCAGGAAACCTGACCACAGTGAATTTTTTTCAGAGGACAGCAGGCAATAAACAAGGTTTTCTGAAGCACTAATTTCAGAGCTGACTCTGCCTGTTGGCAAACTGGATTTAACTAGTGGTATCTGGAGACATGTTAATGAATTTCAGATTAACACAAGTGCTAAACCTAATGCCATAATTAAGAAAGACCTGCCAATCACTGCCTCGTTTCCATTGGCACAATTTATTCTGTAGATTTTTGTTGCAACATTAGCATCTAGTAAGAACTGCAATTAATTGCTAAATGGATCCTAAAAGAGCATTTCACAGGAATGAGAAAAATGACTGTAACAGAAGATTTTTACAGCCCATTCCATTGTGTATATAAAGTTATAAAATTCTGTGTGCAATTTTCTACAGTTACCTATCCACTCTCATTCCTGGAAGCAAGTCTTCTAAAAGTAACACTTAAAAAGAAAATTTGTACTCATGTTAATTTCTGGTAATATTTGGTGCATTATCATAGAATCATAGAATCCTTAAAGCTGTAAAAGACATCCATCTATAACATACAAGATCTGTGGAAGTGCAACAAAGATTTTCACTCTCTGTGAAAATGCATTTTTTTCATAATTTCATTGGATCTGTTACATCCATTATATTGTTTGCATCTTTCCCTGTTGCCTCAGCTGAAATCGTAAGAGACATTGTAAGCTTCATTTGGCTATGATACCTACTTTTTATATGCTTTCAAAGTTAGAAGAAAATTACTTATTAGTTTCTAATTATAATATAGAGCTGCATTTTTACAGAGAGAAAATTTTTTCCATTTACACATATCTGCAGGTATTTAGTTTATTATTCAGTCTTTCTCTACTTCTAAAGAACAGTACATGCCAGAACAAGTATAAGAATCATACGTATCATAGCAGTGCCTTGACTACAAGTGCAATTTCTTAAACGCCTGATCTTTTGTTAGCTCCAATACAAAGCTGTTGAGGGCTGAGCTCCTGAAGCCTTTCCACCAAGCTGACAGTTAATAATGTGGGTGTTTCATGGGCCATCTTCCTTTCTCATTCACGATTGTGTAGTCTGCATTGCATAGATTCACACATAGGACAATACATGCATAGAATTATAATATCCCTTTGCTTTTAAAGATGAGGCTCGTGAAACACATTAGCTTAATATTTCAGATACTCCTCATTTGGTATTTAATAGTGGGAAATGAAACAACAAAAGTTGCTCCCTGTGGCTGTTTTACACCTCTCCTGGCTTGCTGAGGCAGCCAAATGGTTGCAAATATTCATGTCATTGTCATTGATCATTTGCAACTTTCTGAAAGTCTGGGATCATTAGACATCAGAAAGAGAGTTACTGCTCAGAAAACCAGTGTGGTCCTCTGGAAATGTCTAGTCCAGCCCTCTCTGCTCAGAGTAGACTCAGCTACAGCAGCAGGCTGCTCAGGTCTGCATCCAGTAGAATGTGGAATATCTCCAGCGATAGAGACTCCTCAACCTCACAGGGCAGTCTATTCCACTGTTTGACTGCTTGCACACTGAAAAAACTTAAATTTTTTTTTTAGTGCATAAACATAATTTTCTCTGGTTTAGTATGTGCCCGTTGCCTCTTGTCCTGTCTCTGGATGAAAATGAGACAAGTCTGTCTCCATCCCATGAGATATTTATACTCACTGATATAAGAATCCCCTCTGATGCATTCCCTTCTCCAAGCTGAAAAGTCTCAGCTCTCTCAGCTTCTTCTTCTATGGCAGATGCTCCAAGCCCTTTACCATCTTTGTGACCATTTGTAGTACTCATTCCATATTTCTTTTACTGGTGAGCCCAGAACTGGACACAGCTGTGGTTTCACCAGTGCTCAGGATATCAGTGGGATCACCTCCTCAACCTCCTGCTTAGGCTCAGCACTGCATCTGCTATCAGCACACTGACCCCATTCTGTGGTTTCACATCAGACAAGAAACTTTTCCCCTGTCTCAGGTTTTGACATCCTGGGAATCTCCATTTTTGCACCCAATAAGCACAGACCCCTCCTTCATCATAGCTGCCCTCTACTTGGTGATGTGGATATTCCCCAGCACAAATCTCGGGCTGGCAGGAAGCCCATCATCCCCTGGCCCCCTCTCAGTAATGGGCCTACAGAGATGCACCACCCTCCCTTCTGAGCCTCTGAGATGCTGGGATAGCTGCTAAGGTGTGTGTTGGGGACACGCTTTGTCACACACCCCCACCACTACTGGGCACACAAAGCCTTCTCTCAGCAGCAGGGTTTCCAGCCAGCTTTTGTGCACCCACTGTAGAAACTGCTCCTCCTGGCTGGGCTGGCCCTTACACGCACCTCTCCCAGCACCTGCTGAACAGATACTTGGCTCTCCTAAACCCTTTGATTAGGATCAGTTTCATTACAAGCTGCTGGAAGTCACAAGCCCTGTGTCTGCCTTTTCCCAGCGCAGCAGGCACCCTGACATTCCTCCAGGACTTCCCAGGAGTCCGCCGCCATCCCAGAAGATGTTCACAGACTGTCTACAAGTGGAGCTCTAAAAATGCTGAGTAACCTACTGTGTCTGATACCTGCCTCTGTTAGCACTGTTTTCATAGGATCATAGAATCATCCAGGTTAGAAAGGACCTCTGAGATCATCAAGTCTAACCCTTGATCCACTGCCTCCATGGTTACTAGACCATTTCCTTGTCATTCCTGTTCCCTTGGGTCTTTTTTATTACTCTGAAAATAGATAAAAGGAAAAAAAGGTATCCCTCTTTGTATCTGGTTTAAGGTTCTTCTATGTTACTGAAGTATTTGAATTTTGTATGTATATGAGGAGGACCTGTTAACTATTGCCTCTAGAAATTGCAGAACATTGTTAAATGGACTTTTACTTACTTGGAACCAAACTAGTTCATTCCCCTTCATGATCAGTAGTACCTTTATTGACAAGGATAGTGGTCTTACTCTACAGGAATGACCAGGTAATATACAGAAAGATATTCAGATTTTTACGTATTATATGTTCCTGATGAAATGCTGAGACACAATGGTGCTGGTATGCAGTATTTTTGTTGTGCAGTCCTTGAGTGTTACAGTGATATAATGATAATTTATTTTACCTTGTAAATATTTTAGTGGTCTTGAAGAAAAATTAATGTCAATATTTTCTTATGGAATACCAAATAATATAAAAATATTTTAAAAATTTAAAAATCTAGGTTATAAGCTTTCACCTAGGCAAGCAGTTAACTTTCTGTGTAAAGTTATACATGTGCCTAACTGTTTTATTAGTGGTCACCTTTAACAGAATTTTAAGTAGCACTCAGATGGCAGAAATGTGATAAAGATACATTTTAAGCATGTTAATAACTGCTCTTGACAACAAATAGAAATAAATTTGACAATATAAGAATATTCCTGGTGGTAATGATCTGAATATCTTTTCTTTCAGGAAGTTTTAAGTAACAAGAGGTGTATGTATAAACAATAGAGATGACATATAAGTGCTAGAAATCATTATATGATTTCAGTTGACAAACACATAAACTTCTTTTTAAAATGTTTTATCTGCTCCATATTTAAAACTAAAGGAATTTATTCAGAGTTAAAGATATGCCCTTTTATTAAACTTGCTTGAGGTTTTGAACTGACATGCTGATCATTGAACAGAATCATACTCATTTGCTGTTAAAGAACAATTAGATTTCCATAGTCAGAACTATTGAGAGGATGAAGCAGGAGTAGAGATCCCAATGAAAGAAGGAAGGAGGGATAGCAGCAGCTGTAAATCCTTTTTGCTGCTTTGAACAGCCTGGCTTATGGCTCCTTACCCACTGCAAATCCAGCACTAGCAGTGCAGGGAAGACGTGACAGTTTCAGATGTTCTTGGATATTTTGTCAGTCACTGTTATCTGTAGGCTTGAGGAGTTCATCTTCTGAAAAAGATTGTTGTTGAAAGGGAAAACATCAAACTGGTATCTTCTCCATAATGCTCAATATTTGCTCCAGTTATATAAATGCTGAATAACAATGTTAAAGGAGAAAGTCACTTGAACCCTTTAAAAACAGAAAAATGACAAAAAATGTGACATAATTAAATTTAAAATTCCTATTGCTCTCAGACGTGTGCTTTTTTTAGCCTTAAGTTCTAATGCAAAACTAAATCACTTCTTATACAGACTTACATGTTTCCTCTGGGTTGATCTCAGACATAGAGTTGTTTGAGTTAGCAGTCTGGTTATGACTGAAATCTGATTCAGAATAACTTTTAAACTTGTCAGATGGGTTTCTGCAGGTTATGACGTGAAAATTGGAACATTTCTGTTTCCATTCTTGACACATAATACTTTGAGGCTCCACGTATTTAAAACTGAAAGAATAAAGAGGTTTTGGGTTGTGGTTGGTTGAGTTTGGTTTTTTTATATTGTTTGGTTGGTTGTTTTGGGGATACCTTTTTCTTTGGTTTTTATTTGTTTGTACATAAACAAGTAATGTGTGAACATCAGTCTAAAGAAGGATATTTTTAACTGCTTTACTAGAAGCCTGTTATATATCTGGTTTTAAATTCACATTGTTACTCCTCATATCTGTATTTTAAATTCAGACCCTCATTTCTTGATTTTCATGGTTTCAGACCGTGAGTAAATGCTCTGGTCAAGTTTCACCACAAGTGAAGCTTAATTGTTAGTTTTACAGGTAGTTCTTAAAAGCTACTATGCTCTTAAAAGTTACTTATGTGTTACTATATCGACACTGCGACTTATTCCATAAGCCTCCACTTATGCAGTGACATAATTAGCATCAGTGTAGGATCATAAAAATAGAATAAAATAAATTTTGAAGTGATTTTGAAGAATTATTGGTTCTATCCTACTACCAAAATCAGGACTAACTGTATGATTTTCACTGCTAACAGATGCTTGTCCAGCTTATTTGTGAAAAATGCCTGCTAGGGAGACTTCACAGGCCTTGCAGGCTTCACTGCCTTCTGCTAGAGTTTTTCCTTAGTGTTAACTTCTTCCTATATTTTAACATTTTAGATATGATCATATTGCCCCTCAGTCTATTCTTCTCCTTTAACCACTTACTGAACATTTTGTTTCCTTAATCTCTCTTCTGGGGCTTATCCTGTTGTTCCATAAACATTTCCTAGAATGCTGTTCTCAATACTGGATATAATATTCCAGTGGTGGTCTTGCTGGATCGGATGGAAGAGTGTTTAAAAGTAATCTTTACACATCTCAAAATACCATTTTCGCATAAAATATTGTCACGTTCTGCTTGTGACAGAGCCACTGACATTAAACAGTTTCTATTGCTCTCTACGAGTTGTTTCCATTCTGCAATGAACTTTTCTATTATGAAATGCAGATCTTGCCCTTATTTGTAGTGAATTTTCTTTAGACTTCAACCTGTTGTGATCATTTTGATACAAGGCATTTGCAGCTCTCTCAGCATGGTGTTAACTTCCAGATGTAATAAACCTATTTTTTATTTCTTCATTTAAACTGTTAAAGAAAGTAACTCAGACCCCTGTGGAACAGTACAGCAAACCTTTGTCCAGCCTGAGAGTAAACTATTAATAACAACACTCACTAATTCTGCACAGGGAGTGTTTCCCTAGATTGCTTATCAAAAGGTCATGAGAGAGAGCATTGATGGTTTTCTAAAGGGAAGCAGGATGATAATGTGACTGCTTTTTCTCTACCCAAAAGGCCAAAAGGCCTATTATACTACCATGGGAAAAAAAATATTGACACGACTTGTTCTTGATGATCCACTGTTACTGTTACTCATCTTCACATCTTTCACATTTATAAGTGCTCAGACAGTTTGATTACCACTTTTTAGGAACAGAAATTGAGCCAATTGGAACGGACTTTACCCTACTTCTCCTAGTTTAAGATAAGAATATGTTTATTTAATTCCACTTTCCTTGAATTTTATCTTCCCTCAGTCCTTATTAAGATGACTCTTTTTTAATGAGGAAAAGTGTCATTTATTAATATCTGTTAAGATGATTAAAATCTGTGAGCGCAGATATTAATTATATTAAAATTCATAATTGCTTTGTATGAAGAAATTTATGTGCCCTTTAGAAATGTGGGTAAAACTTGGAGATATGAACTATTGTCTCTATTCTATATAGCACATTGCTATATAGAATAAATTATTTTGAAAATCTTCAAATTGTTTTAAAACAACATAATTTTTAGGAGAAGTTTAAGAATCATGGAAGATAAAGTAAATATGGAAGTGCTCAAAACTTGCAGTATTAAGAGTGACATTTCAGATGTGATTTTTAAAAGGGCAGAAACATTTGAAATACTGTTCTCCTAAAACTGACGTCACTTTGCTCCTTCTTACCAACAGTTTTGAAAACGTTCCATGAGAAAAACTTTTTTTCTTGGCCCTTCCTAAAAAATGTCAGTGCTGATTTACTTTTCAGCTTCCCTACTGAGAACTTCCAGAATATTCATATTTAGAGCTGGTGAGTGGATAATGCAGAATAATCATAGGCCCAGCTGGTCCCTATTTTGTTATGACATCTAGTGGAAAAATGAATATTTGTTGAATAAATTGTAGTATTTTATGTAGGAAGTAGTCTAAAATTCAGTCTTTAGATAACATAAGAGAACAAAATTAAAATAGTAAATTTATTCATCAATAATTAAAACAGAAAAAAAGGTCAGGTTTTTAAGAAATATTCTGAGAGTACACTGAGTAAGCAAATGGGTGAAATGACTGACACCTTCCCAGTGCTGTCTTACTCTCTACAACAGGTAACTTTTGAAAACATAGTCACTACAATCTTTCAAGTGGAAGTTACTAGAAATGAGAAATGGTATTTCAACCACCATTTTCTTTCTTTGCTGTGGAATGTAACTCCTTTTCAGCTGTGATGTTCAATGATACTTGGAGGCAAACTGATAATGCTAAATGATTTCATGAATGAATTCCACTATAAAACTGTCTAGTTTTTTAAGAAAACCCCCAAACCCCAGATCTACATAGATAAGATCTATTTATTCTAAATCTCATTTTATTCTAAATTTCCTTATTGGTTGCTCTTCACTATTGTAAGTCCTGTGTTGGTAACTTCTTTTTATGTTTCTTGTGGTTGGAAAAGAGAATTAAATGGGAAGAGAAGGAAAAAATATATATTAATTGTTATAATCAGTTTTTTTCAGAACCACTATGCATCACATATTCAGAACCTTTCTGACATGGGAATTTTAATGTAACAGATCAGACCCTAATTGTGCATGAACACGTGTAAGAAAGTGAAGGGGAGCGAAGAAGGGTGAGGGGGAAGTGAAGTAGCATTAATCCATCATATTAACAAAATTCAAGGTAACTAAAGAAAATAATAAATTTATTCTATCTATCTATTTATTCTATCTATCTATCTAGATCATGTTTGACTAGAATTTCCTGTAAGCATACAACATCTGAGCTTTTGGAGAGCTTGTGATGTGAATTAGTACGATTGAGTTCTTTGTGAAAACATCCATGTGAAACGTTTGCTGAGCTGTCACTCTGATATTACCGATGCACTAGCAACTAAAATTAAAGACCATTGCAATGTATAATAGATTGTCTTTAAATACTCTTTATTTCTATATCTCATTTTAATCCTGCCAGTTTTCTCTAAAAGTTGTAAACTTTCCACCTCTACAAAGGGGGGATTAAGAAAGAAAACAAAAAGGAAATGAAACCTGGTTTAATTTCAGGGATGAAAATTGCTTCAGATAGTTTTTGGAGCTACAAATTATTCTTAGGTGGATGTTTTAAGAGAGTTTGCTTGTATACTGTCAGACTTTTTGGCAGAACTTATTAAAATAAAGTAACATATTGGATTTCTGTAGGAAGTACTTTAGAATAGGTGCACATTTACTATTGGGCTGCTACCAACATTAATAATTTTCTTAGCTGCCTTTTTATGCTGTGCATTTTCACAGGATTTACTGCATTTGTACTCCTAAAAATGTCAGTTTGATGAAAATGTACATAGATTGGATTTTTAGGGCCTTTGTCTCAAGCAAAAATTAAAATTAAATTTTTGCATATACCCGTACTCATCACCGAAATCACAAATGTGAGGCATGCCTGCTGGATTTTTATGTGTGTCAAAGTAATAAAAAACAATCCTTTACTCTAATGGTTTAACTTTTATTTGTTTCTTTCCTATATAGCACATATAAGAGTGGTGCCAAAATCAAGGAGGGATTAGGAGCTCATGGTCAGTATGTATGCCAGGCTTAATCTCCCTAAAGGCTTAAAGAACAGTGATAAAAGCCAAATCCACTTTCTGCTAAAGCTAACAAATAAGCAAGAGGGAATATATCAAGAGGAGGAATAACCCTATTTTTTCCAATAATAAATGGCTTTGCTTACTAATATGAAGACCTGCCAGCCTGCTGGAGATGAGGAGGGATTAGCATCAATTTGTGTTTTAGCATTGCAGGAGGTTCCTAATTCTAGTGCAGCCCATCAGACTCACCCTAGAGAGGCAAGGACTGAAGAATTTTTTCCTGCCTAATTCTTATTAATTGGCAGGCTCTTGTAAATATAAGCAGAGAAAAAGAGCACTCTCAACATTGAGCTAGCATGAGACCTGTTTATAAAAGTTGATTTCAGTCTGCTCACATTAATACATCTTGTTCTTTGATTGTCATGAAAATTACTTCTCAGTAAATTTCTTGTCTCATTATGCTACTTCACCATAATAGTTTTTTCTCTTCTTTCTTTCTTTCTGGCTAGTCAAAGTAGGCTTCTCCTTTGAATCATTTAAAAACTATCTGATACAGCTCTATCTTTTGAGAGGAAAAAAAATTCATAAACCCTAATAGGGCTTTATTTACACTATAATGTCTTTGGCTCTTTGTTAGTGTTTTATCAGAAGAATAAACAACCTAAAACCTTTCAGTGTATGCTGCTTTACTATTATCCTGAGAAGAAGAAGAGGTAGTGGGCTCAGAGAAGCCAAAGCTGTTAGGGTATTAAGCTATCATTGTAGCTTACATCTTTTAAAAATAACTCATTAATTAGATGTGACTGGTTCATTGCAGAGTCTCAAAAAGACAGATATGAATAAGAACCCTTAGGCTCCTGTCTTAGAACAGTGTTTTTCTTCCCTTTATGAGACCTTTCAGTTTTTAGCACTGCAAGATCAGCCCTTGCCTGACCTTACTATGAAAATATAAGTTTGATTTCCCCAGGATCTTTTGGGATAGTCACGATTTTCAAATGGTATATATAGGGGAGGCTCAGAGAACACTGACAAAACCTCTTTCAACTTCAAAATGTTAATTTCTGGAAACTTCAATTCTTGCAGAAATGCAACAGTTTTGACCACACTTTCATCATCAAACCTCCATGTGAACACTTTCCAGTGAATGGAGATGGATAAAAGTAATAGAAGGGGGTCAGGTGGGAAAATTATGATGAACTGATAAACAGTAACTCTTTGACTAGAATGTGAGAGACCCTGGTTCAGAAAAAGTACTTGAACTGGTGATGAATTGTGATCCCATAAGGCTTAGCTTGGCTATCTTGCTTTTCTAAAGAATCCACAACCCCTTAAAATTGTATCCATTCTTGATAGATATGTATGCTGGAATCTGAAATAATTCTATAAAATAATCATAAAATTCATGAAGTTGTAGCCAGGCTTACTGTCAGAGGTGTCACTCCTCAATGCTACAGTAAAGACCATGTTCAAGTCAGTATAGCATCAGAACAACCTTGATTTAAGGAGCCTTTTACCAGTATTCGACAGAAGGATGTTCTCTGTAAGAACAACCCTTTTTACTCCTCAAAATACTGTGACACTGCATTAATGTTGTATTAGAAGTCCTAGTAGAATTTTGAAGGTAATCAAAGCTCTCTATGTATGCAGTTTGAACAGTGCTAATGGTTGCATTGGTGGGGTAAATGTCTCTCCCTCCCCACAGATACTCCATCCAATTTAAATTAATAAATACAGACTGCAGTTGTTTACCTTCTGAGTTTTACAGAAAATCAAGTTCTAATGAAATATTAATTGCTAAAGATGTGCAACACTTAATTGTGTTTGTGGAACAGAAACAATAATTTATTTCTTCTTCATTATATAAAAATTTTGAAAGAAAGCACAAAATATATTTTTTGCCAAGGAGCTGCAATTGAGTTCATGTGAAGCCCCTGGTACAGTTTTCTGGTCTTCTGTATCTTGTTGAGATGCCTCATATCATTTATGTCACACTGCATAAAAGAACAACAATGATATAACTGGATATCATCATTCTCTTCGGTTCAAAAATTCAACGTGACAGAAAGTGTCTAAAATAACTTTGGGGTGGGGGGAATCAATTATTTTGCTCCGATTTAAAAAGCAGTTTTTCTGATTTTGTATGAGGTATGTGAATTGCCCAAGCACTCCATTAACATTTTAATGCTCATATGTGACTAACGTGATGTTATCACAAGTATGTATTTTTGTAACATACTTACAATTTTTTCTGTTGTCTGTTTGAACATTTAGATCCAAATTCTCCTCCATCTGCATGGGGTTGTGTGTTGTGCATGATTTACATACTAGAAATCTCCATTTGTGCAATGATATTAATACCTGGAAGACATAACTGGTTTCTCAGGCTGTAAGTGGTATTGGCAGATCTAACAGAACACAGTTTTAGCAATAATTTATACAATTTATACAATTATTTCTTGTGTTGTGTAGTCATTTGGGCTTGATTCTCATGGGCTGTCTCTTCACTTTGTTTTTCTGAAGCTGCTTTTCTTTGCTTAGAAATGCCTATCTGGCTTTTTTGCATTTGCAGAATTCACACTTGAAATTGATGTGTGTTGCTCAGGCGGAATGAAGCACACTCAAGTTTGTAGATGCTTGTAAATACTTTATGTTTGCATATATGCATCCCACAAGATCTGTGCTTTTAAACACAGAGACTGATTTTTGAGCATCCATTTTCTTTAGAGGCATTTTGCAACAGATGTGTAACTGCACTTCCAAAGTGGGAAATCCAGAGATTTCCGCCATAATCATTATGGATTGTGAGCATTAGTATATTTGGTAGTGAAGAAATGAAGTTTTGATTATTCATTTAACAGATCTGTTTCCAAACTAAATATGCAATTTCACCCAATTTTTTTCCTGAGACTGAAAGCATACACCTGACCTAATACTGATCATGTGACTCTAAACTTGAAGTGTCAGCAATTCAGTACATTTTACAACAACCGGTGAAAACTGAACTGGATATTGCCCCCACCTTGGAAGAAACCCTTAAGGCCCTACAGCAGGTGAAAACTGGCAAGGCAGCTGGGGTTGATGGAATTCCACCTGAAATCTGGAAGCGTGGCAGCCAAGCACTCCATGCTAAGTTCCATGAGTTTGTAGTGAGTTGCTGGGAACGAGGCGAACTACCATCAGACCTCTATGACGGAGTCATCATCACCTTGTACAAGAAGGAAGGAGATAAATCAGATTGTTCAAACTGCCGAGGCATTACTCTGCTCTCCATTGCTGGCAAAATCCTTGCAAGAATTCTTCTGAACAGGTTAATACCAGCCATAGCAGAAGAATTTCTACCTGAGAGCCAATGTGGTTTCAGAGCCAATAGGAGTACCACAGACATGGTATT